>JAXRJS010000014.1:15162500-15762500 GCA_037127375.1 Dione juno | reverse complement strand
ATAACGTCAATAAAAATGACATTAGAATAATATAAAAAAAGACTATATATATAATATGACATACATATATAATACGTTTAATTTTGCCACTTTAATTTTATATACAACTTAAAGTCGCGTCAATGGAAACAAGAATTGTAAAATGAATGAATAACAATACGACGACAACTAGCTATTGTAATTACATGTAACTATACAACAGCTACAAAGATATTTTAGTACATACCTCACGTTGCAGTAATCGTTCCCTGTGTGTCTACGCAGTAAGAAGGACGGACACAAGTTTGATACTAGCACTCGTATACTCGTATTCTAATAATAACAAGCATTGCATCTTTGTTGTAAACTCCGGAATAAATTGTAACAAACTCGTATCGCAACAGGGCGAAGTAATATTATTTTTTACATACACATTGCTTACATTCAATTAATTAACAATAAAGCTATCCATTGATCGTCCAGAAGGCAAAGTGTACATATGCTAACGCACCTCTCAAAGGCGCCACGAGCTATAATTATTTAGCTATAGTTACGAGTGTACACTTTATTCATATCGTATATACATAAACACGTTGGGACTTATATTATTACAATCATAACAAGTGTTAAATATTCAGAATAACTTTAAATAAAAAGGCAATATGGCAATATACATTATAAAACAATTACCATACGTTTAAGACATGAAAGCTGTTCAGTTCGCAGATGGGATCGCACTCCTCCAGTGTACTGGCACATGTGGATGCGATAACATCAGTACAGCGAGTCTTGCTAATAATCGCTTAAAAACCAGTTTTCAAAAGATTGACATGTTAAGATTTACATATTGGATCCCAGCGTTAAACATAATGTAAATAATTTAATACAATGTTGAGATAAGTTTGCTATATGTTGCTCTATAGTAACTTGTGCTATTTAAAAATAAATTATCGATTGACTTCATAAAATTAGGCTTAGCGAAACTTAGGATGAGACATCATGTGGGGGGTAGAGGGGCGACATATGGATCAGTGACAATCAATCAGATCGATTTTAATCCACAATGTAACATTCCAGCAGAACTTGTGAGGTGCGTGCGCTTACGACATCAGCCGCCTGTCACTTCAAATGTCGAACTTAGGCCACCCGCCACCCCAGCGCTCGAAGTTACAACTTGTGGGAAGCTATCACCCTCAAAACCATTATATCAGTTATTAAGATATTAGGTTTATATATACTGTAAGCTCTTACTTTCAACAATTTTCATAAAGTTAGGACAATGAAATACAACTAATAAAAGTCGACAAACTTAAGTCTGCGGTCGTATGCACTAATTTTGTATGAAATGAACTACTGGGTTTTTTCTGGGATATATCAATAAATATAGTTTTTTATTTTTTCATTTTTCCCTTTGGTTGTACTATAAGTTCTACTATAAGTGCCAAATCTCATAACTCTAAGATGACGGAAAGTACTCTGTGTCCTCATATGTTTTGATTGCGTTAACTTAGAAGTTTGATTTGCTTAAAGATGTCGTCGACTTGGATATTTGAATTTAATTTCCGCTTTCACATGATTTGGAGAAAATGACTGAAGTGATGTCTTGACAGACGAACAGACAGGCAGACAGACGGACAACAAAGTGATCCAAAGATCAAAGTGACGTTTTTTTATGTGGTACGAAACCTTAAAAATTACATAATATTGACGATAAAATTGTATTATATCCTATTAAGATCCAGATCCTATCCTTGAGTAAACAATAACAATACAGAGTACAGAGCGACATTACAATTTAACACAAGTAGAGTACCAAAGACTATCTACGAGTACTACTAGTTTAGTTTAAAACTACGTGATCGTAGTGTAATGTGATGGCCGCTATTATAGCATTATGACCTCTAAGCTTAGTGCAATTTGCGTTTGGAATTTGAAGAGCGATCACATCGCCGATACCCTTTGCTTGTGGTTTAGAATTTAGATGTTTTGCATATCGAACGATGAACGACGGGCGAGCGATTACGGCGGGGTCACTGGCTATATAATAATAATAACTATCTTGACGTTCATGAGTACCTAATAAGTTATAAATATAAATTATGTCAAGGTACTTTAAAAAAAATGTGTTAAAAACTAGGTTCTCTGTGGCCTGCATTGAAACGCGTATATTCCTATTAAAAAGTGAAACATCAATAGAGTGACTGTGTAGACATAATATTTGAAATAACATAAAATATAATATACATTATTGCAAATATGGAACATATAAAGGCTTTAGAGATTGACTCCTTTACTTAATTAATATTTTACTAAATCTATGATTTTAATTAATTTTTATGTTATATTTGCTAAAATTCGGTATTTCTTTGTTATATGCTAAATTGCGTTTATATATATTATAGTTTGTATTTGTATATAATATACCAATAATAAAAAAAACTTCAAAACAAACATTATCAAGACTTACTATCTTTTGCAGACTGATCTAAGGAAATGTCATCTCGCTGTTGCTTTAATGTAAATTTTTTTTGTTTATAAAAAAGTCACCCACAAAAGCTTTAAATAATTCACGGCTTCATTATGTAATACTCGCCGTAGCATCGCCTAACACTTGAACAGACAGATATACAGAAATCACTATCGCGATATCTTGACGCGAGACGCGTAACGCGCGACGCGGGGACTCCTACTCGAAAAAACCATTACAGTGTCACTTCCAGTTTAAATGATTGATAGTGATAAATATGTAACGATACAAAAACATAGTAGTACCGCCCGCAGGTATACTTGCATTAGTGTTACTTATATACCCTTCAATGGACTCCAGGCCTGAGTGGACTTCCTGGAGCTTCGACAAAAAAGTCTATCGCGCTTGTGACAGCACAGTGGGTGCATTTTCCACTGTACATCAACATTGTATTGTAAATCAAGTATTAAATCAAATCAAATGCATTATACATGACATTATACATACACAAATAGACCCAATGTACTAAAAGTTCGCATGGTCGAAAAACTCCAAACAATTATAAAACCAGAAAAACAAAGATCTGTGGCGAAGAATCAAAAGAGATGAAAAAAGTATTTAAAATTGTAAATTTTGTTTACTAATTATTTTTCTATTTTCATTCACCATTTTAAAAAGAAAATACAAATAATAATTAGTATAATAATAGTTAGTAATTAGTATAATAATAGTTAGTAATAATATAATAATAGTTAGTAGTTAGTGTAATATTAAGCATTGGCAATGTTAATATGAAAGTGATGTCAAAGTATGTACAAGGTAAAAAGTAAATGATGTTATAATAATTTTAAATACTAATTCCAATTGTGAGACGTTGTTTCGAGGACTTTGTGTACTTTGTTTGAGAAACTGGAAAAGAGTCTACTCACAGAGATGTTGCATACAAAATGATATTTTAATCTTTTTAAATAAAAACAATATGTTATAATATATACAATAGATAAACACATCGTACTAATGATTTTCAGTAATAGCTTACGTCATTTGAAAGGAAAGTTTGTATATAAATATTTGTATAATATTTTTGAGTAAATCCGAGTATACAGATGATATACAATGTGATTTTGTATAATATTACGAAACGAACGCAGTTCAATTTACTTAAGCGGCGAGCGAGCACTAAACTACTTTAAAATGAATGAGTAGATAGTCACAAATTCACTACCTTGTCCCATATTATTGACATTTACATATTACTTATCTATTTAAATTGTAAATATTTAAAACAACTTTTCTGATTAACAGTATATTTTGCAGTATAACAGTATAACAGTGTTTTTATTATTGTGGCTTATTTTATTGAGTTTATGTTTTTATTATAGTATTTGTATACAAATATTCCGAAATCTAACAATAAAATTTAATTTTAAATGTAAGATTTTATTTGGCTATATTAAAATATATTTTAAATAGGTAGACTACCTATTTTAGATAACAAAACCTGGGTATTACTAAGCGACTAAGCGTAGATTATAGCCTTTTAACGTTTACAGTTTAGAAAAGTTTTGCGTACGAAGTTGTCGGGCCGCGCCGCCCACGCACTCCCTCACGACTCAAGAGTGAGCGGTCGAGATTCTACTTATATTTGCATTAGGACGACCATGAAACTGTTTCTTGTATATATTTAAAAAAAAACATATTTTTTGTGGTACAAAAAAAAATAGTTTGACATGCATTAAATTAATATTAGTAGATACGAAGGATGAAACATTGTCTAACATCAAATATATTTTGATCTTACTGACCAGACCTAGGTGTCAGCACAGCTGGTGTCAGGTGTAAGCTACAAATACATACAATTTTAAAATGAATACATCAAGCGATGAGACCAGTTATGTTAATTTGCTAGAGGAATGCAGCGCGCGAACACAACCAACTTAATGAATAAATTTTCGTTTATTGTTTCTATTGTTACTGATTTGAAACCGGTATAGGAAATTAGATACCACGTTTTAATTTACATAAATATGAAATTAGCTTGAATATTCCCATGTTTTTTTTAGTTTATAAAACAATTTCTTATATTCCTTACAATTGTCAACGGATTGAGAGAAATATCACTATTGTCTGTATAGACTATTAGGTACTCCGTGCTAAAATCCTAGGTAATAAGATAATAATGAATCACCGAGTCGCATTTATACCTCAAACCATACAAGATGGCATCATAATTTGTTGATTGTTAAATATAAAGTGACATCTCACAATTTCATCCTTTTATTTTAAAAACAAACAGTGAATACTTAATGGAGGTACATACATATTCGTACTTCAGAATCTTATAAAGCAAATCGAAGTGACATTGGCATGAAACAATAAATCATTGAAAACAAGTGGCCGGAAGCTCTCTGAGATGGACCCATAAATATCCTGCATGCGCTGCAGCATGGTCACCCCCGCTTGTCGTGACTCGTCGTCAGTGCATTGAATCTTGATCTCTTTACCACGATAAGATTGCCGTTTTTCACATCAACGGCGAACCAAAACAGTTCTTATATAGAAGGCACTAAGGTGCATACTGCACAGGTTTTAGTTCGTTTAAAGTTTTGAGATATGATCTAAACAGTGCGTCAAGCGAGGCTTTCAATTATTCACAACTGTGTTATAAGACGTGGTGCGCCCTTCGGCCACTCTCGGGACAGGTACGCTCATTATGGCGTGTCTGCTTCGACGTATCAAGCCTTCTCCAATTATATTTTAATAATATTCATCATTAATTAGGTTGTGCTTCTTTTGTGTTAATATAAAGTAACTATATACATTACTTACAAAGAATTTGGTTGAGTATTTAATAGCTTTTTTTTCTTCATACTTACAAGTATTATTATATGTTTAGTAGCAAAGACCAAAGAAAAGCTCAAACATAACTACAACGAATATTTAAATTAAAATATTTATAGTGTAACCCATTAGATGCAAAGGTGTATCTTGGCTATTTTTGTCTTATATGATATATCAATATAGTACAATGTAATATCTACTTCACGGCCGGAGCATCTACATCACATGAGGCTGTGATATGTGCCTCAACTCATGTGCGAATGTTCTCTCAGCTGGTTCCGTTATAGGATATATCATAAAGCCATTCATTTAAGATTAACAAACACAAATTATACTAGAATTAACATTCTCATACATTTATTCCAAATACTATGACTTTTGTTTACGCATTAAGAATATAGTAATGAATTTGTACTATTCTCTGGATTAGTTACGCTTACAAGACTTACTGAATATATGTCATTATTATATTTTTACCATTGAGCATAAACTCCATTTCTTTTAACAAAACATCGGTCGCCGGTCACAGTTTATTTTAATTTTGTAAATATTTCTATCTATAGTAATACTTGCACAAACAAATATAGAATACTTTACACACAGTATTATAAATGTATGAGTGAATCTGTCTATAATACTTTACAAAAAATTACCATTTCATTTACAAAAAAATAACTTAGCATTGGAACACTTTTCTAACAATTTAAAAACAGCGACCACTGAAATAATCTAAAGTAACGATTTTTACAGTTATTTTTAACTTTGGTTAAGCGAATTGTGGCTCGTTGCTTTAATTTACTTGACGAGCCGTCGCGCGTCGCTGAGAAAAACGGTGGTAAGTCTGGAAACCTTTTTTTTTGTACCTATTACTGACTGCGACAGTGGTTACGTGACTTTTATTTAGAAATATTTAAAAAAAATATATTTTTTATAGAATTAAAAATATATTTTTATATTATTTTTTTATAGAATTATCTCAAATAAATCCTTTTGCGTTAGATACTAGAAGGTAATGTGTCGCGCTGTCATTACACAATTCGCCCAAGACAAGTACAGAGTACGTACCTACATCACTAACTCGTAAATATATTTGATTGGCATTATTTCACATATCTCGTTATCCTACTTTCCCGATACTGTATGACAGTTTGCTTTGCTGTTCTAAACAGCTGGCACTTCTATTTTATTAATTTTGAGAATCAGTTTCGTTAATACTATTTCTTAATATCATTAGTTTGTTTTACGTCACAAAAGTTGATAATATGTGTTTTATCATTAGCTTCTTACCCGCTATCTTACTAAATATATTAATTATATGATATAATATGGTGCTTAGACTGCTTTTAGTCAAAACATAGCATAGCTGTTCGACGGCATTCATAAACAGTATGGACAAAATTATGTTTTAAAACTATAAGCGAATCTAAAGGTTGTTCAATATTTTACAAAATTTCACTCCTACCTCCTCTCTGTAAATCATGTACTTTGATTAAGGCTTTATAAATTTTGAGCACTCGCATATTTTCAATATAAATGTAAAATTGATGTAATGTAATGTGTAAAGCTGCATTATGCCATAGTAAATGTAAAAGGATTATTTTGCTATCTGTTTAAAATACTCAAAAGCGCTTTTTCGTAAAAATATTATGACGTAAATAATATTTATAATATGCTCAAAAGCTCTGGCTCATAATTGTAATGAATATATAATATATTTAACGTGTTTAAAATATACTCTTTTATAAACATTTCTACTGCCTCACTAAGTAAGTATCCTACTCCATTTTGTATGGACTTTTGCATACTCAGTGGTCAATCATTTTGTGGCTTTCATATCCTGAATCATGACATCAGCATCGCTTTCTTGGTTTGGTAGAGTTAGAAAGGTACTTTCTTCCGAGATAGTTCCTACCCTGGAACATAGCTATACTATCTCTGACGATACTCTTGGAGCTCGAATGAATGGATGTGTGGTTGCGCCGCACATTCACCTCAGCAACTTTATTGTCATGACGTGATGTTTCTGAGTGTCCCGAGATAGTGTTATCTGTATAAAAGAAATTATTATATCATGCTCTTGTATATCCGCTTGGCGTGTTCTACTGTCGCAAACCACACCAGTGACCTCCTGCCATTGACTTATTCAGTTTGCGTAGCTGGACATTGTAATCGATGCTACCGAGATCGGGCTACCGCAAAACTACAACCACACTATTATATAGAAGGAATTCCGTAACATTCCACTGTGTGGACGTTCACTATCAGTTCACTATCTATTTTAAATTATTTTTTTCTTCATTTTCCTATATTTTTTCCAGGTATGGGCGGTGAAGCATGCGCGTGCGCACCCGCGCCACCTCCGCCGGAGCCTGACCAACTCTACGACCACCACTCCTCGGAAGAAGAACTAGAGGTGATTTCGCCAATTGGATAAGTCCGATAAGTTGTCTTGTTGGTTTTTTTTTGTATAAAGTGTGTGCTTTATCCTCATCACATTGTAATTAGTGCTATTTTTCTTTGTATTTAATTTTAATCGTAATTATTATTGACTTATAAAATCAATATAATTTTATTAGACGTTATTCTATAGGTACCTACTACTCAAATAGAATTTTCAAAATTCGCGTAATTATATATATATATATATATATATATATATATATATATATATATATATATATATATATATATATATATATATATATATATATATATATATATATATATATATATATATATATATATATATATATATATATATATATATATATATATATATATATATATAATATAAAGATAGATATTTAAAAGTTAAAAAAGACGTCTTTAAACTATCACATTAATTAAATGCAGCGCCACCTCGCGGGGGGGGGGGGGGGGGGGGGGGTGGTTCTTGCTTCCTCAAAAGTCCGCATTTCATACAGAATATTGCTATTACTGCATTTATATGAAAACACTTAAAACTTTAATTTTTATTGCTCAGAACTACTTCACTAACAAATTTAATTTACTGCACTGCGTAGGCGCTTAGTTCGTACTTAAATATGCAGGTACTTTACGCATTATTATATATATTTTGTTTAATACTTCCATTGGTTCCAATGATACGTGGGAAAGTGGGATAGAGCCGAAACGTTAAAAACGGAAAATAAAACAAATGGCTTATAGAATACAATCATATTTATTGCTCATCTTGTGTTTGTATTTTAACTAAATTCCTCAGTGGGCCCTCACTTTTTAGTAGTTCTATCTTGTCTTCTCTCAAAAACAAGGGTTAAAAAAGATCAAAATAACTATATACGTATACACACTTTTATATTAATAACCATTTGTATCCAGCCAGTGATATTTACACTTAGATGTTATGAAAGCTTAACTTATTCGAAATACAATATCTTTTGGAATTATCGTAATAATGACTACGTTTTAGCTTTCGAATGAAAGCTCGCTGATAAAATCATTAGGAAGCGTCTCTGAGAGGGGCTGTGAATAAAATGAATGTATTAAATTTTCATAACTTTATTGCAAGAGAATATTTTTTGTACAATAATTTTTGTCTGTGGATTTAGATATATAGTAATATTTCTTTCGAGTTTTTATCATTTAATAGACGCGTAACTTCCTCACTCTTGATCAATACAAAGCGGATAAATTGGGGAACGGAATGTCCCTCCAATGGTCCCTCTAGGCAAAGGCGACCTAGCCTTAAGACACCTTGCTGTATGCGGGTTTGCTGTATTTCATATATAAGTGGGTCCGTGTTTTTAGACAACGTCATTAGATATTATATAAAAAACGCCGCGGTTAAAATTGTAAATATAATCCAGAGATAGGGCAAACAGATTTAATATTGAATACATAGCTATTATGTACGAGTACAAGTGCTTCAGACGTAACTCGGTCCGTGCTTTGAATAAATAAAGTAGATATTTGCATTTCGGTATATTGTCAACAATACACTTCTTTGCTCTTAGCTTTTATTAGTTTGTTTTCTTGGGTTTTCCTCTGCCTTTTATGTCTTCGGACTTTAGCCATATAAAGTGGGACATGTTTAGATTTGTTATTTGTTAAAGGATCTAATTATAGTTACATATTGTAAGCAAATTTATTTTTATATAAAAAAAACATCGTATACAATCCAGCTTTGTGCACTTGCGGTAACTTAAAGCTCGCAAGCTACAACATGCTAAAGTTATTAAACTCGGATATCCCTGAAATATTTCTGGTTACTTCTTCTAAAATAATAATAATTTATTTCCACTCACAATAGCTTCCTTATTCTTATCGAGCATGGTAGGGGAAATCAAAGTAGATAGATATCGTCGGGGGTGCATTATACGAGTGAGGCGATCGGTGTGCCGGAATCGCTGATGCGGTAATTGGCCAAACCCCCGCTCCTTATGTCGTCTTATATATGGGTAGTTACTGTTTACTTGGTAATACTAAGAACAGAATAACAATATTAGTATTAATAACTCTGTATATATCAGGATAGGCATAGAGAAATTAGTGTCTAAACAAAAATTCTGCCTCTCAAGATGCAAGGTATGTAACATTTAAGAGTGGAGTAAATGTTACATACCTTGCATCTTGAGAAGTAGAATTTTTTTTATTTTAATTCTCAAACAAAGAATACAATTTATGCAATTGAATATTAAATATAAACGCCTAGCCCTGCATTGCATCAATAAATCAAACGTTAATATACCGTTGAAAGAAAGTATGATTCTATTTTAAATTGTCAGTTAACGAGTCGGTATACGATGACAAGTGGACTCACACGGCGCATTAATTCCGAACGAGACATCGCAACTAAATTACACCACCCCCCGCCCTCACCTACGCCTACTGAGCCTACGCTCAAGGGAACTATTATGCAGACTTGTGCCCTTACAAGGAAGTTTTTGAAGGGTTGTAATCAACTAAAACCTTTCTTTATACGAAATACGAAGATATAAAAAAGTAATTGTAAAATGACTATAACTAACAGTCCTGCTCTAAATCAAAAATGTCGTTTAATATTGTTTATATTGCCTTGAATTCCTTTACTTGATAACAATTAAATATGTTTGTAATTATGGTTATAAAAAATTGCAATCAAAGAAATGGTTATTCTTGTATAAAATTGTTTAGTCCTAGAAAACATAAAACTATTTTCGCATGTAATTTTATTGAACGCGAAAGCTCTTTGAACGTGTAAATGATTTCGTTTGCAAACCGGCTAATAAGCCGCGGCGAGAGAAAAGCTTTGATGTATAACGTTTGGAAATGTAATTATTGTACTGACGACGAGAGGGAAAATGTTTTTGTAATTATTTTACAGTCTAAATATCTCGTTGTAGAGGTGAGCGACCTCGCTGGAGCAAAAATCACAGGAACTAAACTACGTATGCACTGCTGATGCTATTTCTCGAGCGCCTCCCCACGTCGCTGTTTAAACAGTTATTCTATGAAAAACTATAAATATATTTCAATTAATACTATAAAGTATTATTTATATGAATAGTGCATATTAAATAAAATAACGAGTCATGTTTTTTTCACATTAAAGTTTGCTACAAGCATACTTAAAATAATGTTTAAAACACTTTCAATAGAATGTGGACATGAGTAGAGCTATATATTTTAGGTGTTGTGCAGGTACGATAAAAATTAAAAAAAAAAGTTAATTAAAAGGCCGTCGTGTAGCAGTTTTTGACTGTAAACACGACGGGTGTGGGTTCGATTCGAGCGAGGACACTCGGGGAGAATGAATTATTTCATTTCCTCGCTCTGGTAACAGGAAACAGCGTAAGCGTAAGCGTAGGATATTGCGATATTACATGTTGAGTCAACATGTAATATCGCAAAATTGGGCGGAAAGTGGTGAACAGAGTGTCTTAACACTGAATTCCCTCTGCCTACTCTGGTATAAGCGGGGAATAGCGTGAAGCCATATTTTTATACAAGAAATAGAGAGTACAAATATTTACTTTTAGTGTGTATAATAAACGAGCATAATAAATAAAAAAAGTATAAAACACTCGCAGACTTACAAATTATAAGGAAACTTACAAATTATTCAATAAATGATAGATGATAATGATATGTATTATGAAAGATCTATCATATGAAAGTTTTAACAGTTGAATGTTCTTATGTCCAATAGGTGGTTAGTAAAGTACAGTACAGTACAGTACAGTGTGTATAATTTGGGCAGCAAATCGGTAGCATCGCGTCTATCGATCGCATCCGCCATAGCACGGCCGGGCTATCTAACTGGCGTCGTAGTAACGTAGTAGTAGTATAGTATAGTATAGTAGTACGCGTGAGCCATTGTTTGCTCCAGGCCTGATTTGTTGTCGGGTGAGCTTTGTGAGCTTTACATGTTACATGTTACATAATGAACTGTATAGGTGAGGATCGGCTATTTAATATTCAGCTGTTATAATATGGCTATCTCATCGATTGTATAAAGTAATTTCATTTTCGTTTTTATAGAGTATAGAACAAATGCTTCAGATATACATACATATACAAATCAATTGAAATAAAACTGACTGGTATATTCAGATCGCGTCAAGAGATGGAAATACCAATATGTATTTGTAATAATGCCATGAAAATTTGCTTTTTCAGGCCTCCGCTTGCGCTCTCTTATTCACGACTAGACGAAATTGTAAAATTTCCTATATACAATCTTTAAGAATTCTGATCTTATTTCAATTATTCTTGTAATATTCTTATTATGAGATGCGATAATGCGCTGTTTAGCCTTCCATCAACATCACCACCAGTAACGGTGCAATAGATCACTTGTTAAATAATCCTTGACTTGTTCCACGTGGTAGCCGTCTCATCGACCACACGACGGCTAGGTACCGTTGTGACCCGGCGCCCCCGGCCGAGCGCCGAGCCGAAAGCGTCTCCCCGTTTTCGTTTCTAACCATTTTATTTTCATTGAAACGAGACATCGTGCAATTTTTCCTTTTTCGTCTGCTTACATAACATTTGTTTATCTTTTGCTGGAAATTAGAAATTCCTTTGTTTGTGCTATGTTTTAATTGTAAGGAGTAAACGGACAATAGGTTCCTTATGAAAGCGAATCGTGTGACATAATGCGGTACTGCCGCTTTGCTCGCTCGGCAAACACGGCGTGGTATACGCCGTGCTCGTGTCTAGCAGACGGCGACGGTAACGTACAATGCTTGCCCGAGTGAATGCACAGCGCTTCTAAGCTTCGCTGGATCTTAGGTTCTTGCAATCTCTTACGTTGGCGTATTTCATTCGGCTATACATTTCTCTCAATTAGTATTTTAATTTCTTAAAAGAATATACGGCATATAATTAAACGTGGCTACCCTCGCTTTTTCGACAAAATGATATTTAGCGCTTCTGTGCCGCTAATTTAAAGAGAAAACATATCATAAGCCCATCAAAGATCTAAATGCTTATCCAATTTAAAGGCAACAGTTTGGTGTAGGTGACATTTAGCTAACTCTAAATTTGCAGTAGGATTAGTGTAGTCGGATGATCTCTTTGTGTTCAAGTGAACCGTGAAATTCGGGCGTCGCGAGGCGCTGCCACCTCGAGCTCGGTACACGGCACCTGCCTACAGACGCACAGACTACCTACAGATACTGACGTTGTACTGTAGTCTCATCACTCCAGTCTGTATGATATCGCCTGTTAGAGACAGAAAAGGACGTGCGCGGCTCGTAAATGAATAAAGTTTTGCTTTGCTCGCTCTTAATTACTCTCTTCCAATAGACGGTTATTGACTGTCTTATTAGGCCATGGTAGAGATACTTTGTGATCGAATTCATGCTAATTTACTTTTATAGTGGGTTCACAGTAGCCGCAAAACGTAGACGGTGCTGGTAATACTTCAGAAACATAGTAAAAGGAAATGCGTTAACCATAAAACGCTTACGATACGGCATACGCGAGCGATAGGCAGTAAACTTCATCGTAACCGTTAAGGCACGTGATCAAACGTGATCGAGAATGGTTTTATCAGCTTTATCAGCAGTTAAGCGCCCATAATCGCGTAGTAATTTATGCGATTCCATTAAACCCCATCCCTCGGATGCAAAGGCTGTGTGGTTTTTTTCGCGTGGTCTTCATCCATAATAAATGAGCGGCCAACCGCAGTATTAGGCCGTATTTCCAGCTATTTGCAGCTGTTTTTTTTTCTTAGAGGGGGTTGTCGAGGGTGGTGGCTCGGAGGAGGGGAATAAAGGGGGCCATTAATTCAGCCGTGTAATGACGCGACGCTTTGATGGACGAAAATTGCGATTTCTGCAATTACGTGCTGAAATATTCAGTGAAGACGTGGCGGTCCGCGCCCGCACTCTGCCCACCTTAACTACCGCTTTCTTACCTCCCCTCTAGTCCTCCGATACAACTTCATTCACGATAGCATTGTAGAGACTCGCGACATTTATTTTGGTTGAATAAAGTTCTGTTACAAGCTTCTATCTAATTCTCTAGACTTATTCTCTTACACCATGTGTTCGAGTAGTCGCCAAATTTGAAACATTTAAAATGCATGCTATTGTAATTATAAGCAATTACGCAAGCTGATCGATTTGCAAGCTATAATATCGGAATATAATTAAAATAGTACTTAAAATGGCATAATTTTTCTCAATTTGGGAGCATATCTCTGCAAGCTTGACTGATCAAACTTGCAAAGTTAAATGTCCGGTCAGCTGCATTTTAACTCCATCGCATGTATCACTCAATAATCACGACGCGGCCAGAAATGAGAAGTGACGGGAGACTGGTGCAGGTCATCAATGGAAGTCCTGCGGGGTCTTCAGCCGTGGCGTCAAGAGGAGAAGGTCGGAGGCGGGGCGCGTCATCCCCTGCACGCACGGCACCAGAGAAGCGTCGGTGGCCAGCGGAGCCCTATCTCGACGACGAGAGCGCCGCGAGAGCACCCTCCTCAGACGACGATGATACCAAGGTTCGCCATCTAACTTCCATTACATCGCATGGACTAACCGTGCTCTTAAGGAACACGCCGTACGTATTTATACTTTGTATATAATTATCATAATATTTTATCACCGCACTTCTTACTGTAGCATTTTTAACCTAACCAGCTATTAAGGAAAGCCAACGGATGAAGGTATCATTTGCTTGATTTGTATATTCACATTTTAACTCTTCTATTTTTTAATTTTGGACGTATTACCTTAACTACTTTTGCAGAGGTTTGGCACACCGCTCGCCTGCATATTGAGCTTGCTTAGTTCTAAATTAGCTTAGCCATATTCTGCACTGGACCAAATATTGTACCAGAATCTGTCTGAAGATATAGAAAAGCCTGTTAATTTAATCAGTTTAGTAGAAGAATTAGTACTTCCTCTCTTCTCAAAACTCTGTAGTATACCTACATACAAGTAAATATAAAACTCAAATCAAAAAATTCCAGATAGAGACGCCAGTGCGTTTCCGCACATCACCCCCGTTAGAAGCTCTGAAGCCGCGGAGGGCGGGCGAGTGCGCGTGCGCCGGCAAGCCCGCGTCGCCGCGCCGCAAGCGCTGCCCTCTGCCGCCGCCGCGGAGGCATAGACCGGCGCTGGACTTTGATAAGATGCAGCAGGTTAGAATTTGAATTATGTTTAAAGTAATATGATATGATATATGATATATGGCTGAGAAATTGTAAACCTAGAATGGAGTGTAACGGGGTGTCGTAAAGCTAAAAGAAGACAAATTTTGGCTTTGGTTATCCTTAACAAATGTAGCTAGGCCGGACTCGACCGGAAGTTTTCATGAAGCATACAGTATTGTATTTATAATTAAAAAGTAGATCAACTATAAATCAAATAAGGTGGTATTTAATAAGTATTTACGCCTTTCAGTGTACTGGTGGGTAAATTCCTTGACTAGAAATATATAAAATATCGAAAACTAATTTTCTCGATTAAAATTAATAACTTACTAAGTAGCGTTAAATGTTATGTCTTTGACGGAAAGCCTATGATTGAAACATTTTAATACATTCTGAAATTGACAAGAAAAACCTTAATAGAAACAAGGTTGTACAATTTAACGGTCCGCTGAGATATAATAAGTCTAGTAAATCAATATTTATTTATTTATTAGGATGCTAACTTTACATACTAATACTAAAATTGGTGTACACGACATTTATAAATACTGAACATTGTTCTAAGTACAGGCTAACTAAAAACTTAAACGTCCTTACACATACAACTAATTAGTAATTATATAAATCAAACTACAGTAATACGATAACGAATAAAAAAAAACAACATTACAATAGAAAAAACAAAAAAATAAACGTAAATATTATCTAAATTACAATTTCCAAGAAGTTTTATTAATATAAATAGCAGTTCAAAGCTATACTAAAATACTAATAATAATACATATATTTAGAATGATGCATTGCACTGCGTAGATATATCATTACATTTTAAGTTTTTGTCACACTATCTTATGTATTAACATTTTTTATCTACACCGTATATCAGACAGTGAGTGAGATCTGTTGGCGAGTAACATAACATATAGCTATAATAGACAACTTGACACCAAGGTTCGCTCAAGAAAAAACATTTATTAATACAATTTTTTTATGCTTGAGATTTTAATCCATAATAATTTCATTAAGGCTGGTACTTCGCACGTCACAAGATGTAATGAAACCTAAGCAAACAGCGGCTAAATTTGTCTGATATAAATAAATCATATATTAGTTTACGTACGTATAAGCGTATGGTATAGTTGGTAGCGCTTAATTAATAATGGCAAATAGTCGTCTGATTCCGTGTGTGGAAAGAGATTCAAAGACATAAGACTGTTTGCTGCTTCGTCGAGAAGAGGAGAGTGAGACGACCTTTGGGTTATACCGTAACTTTCCTAAGGTTTGCTTTCCAAGAAAATGAAAATACTTTAAATACAAAGATATCTTCGGGAGGACATTGAACCCACAACCACTGTTCAGTCAGTTCAGTCGGATACTTACATTAAATGTTAGTAACGTAGTTGTATTATATAATAAGTTACATGTTTCACAAACATGAAGTTTTTGAAATGACTCTAATATCTATATATAAATTGAGTTTAATTTGCAAGCGACGAGTTTGCAGTGCAAGGCTAAATATAGAAACATTACATAGAAGATGTACTGCACACTCTCGAGCGTTTCGTAATATAAGATAATTTTCAAACACGTGAGCGACCTCACCTTTTAACTGCACGTGTTAAGCTACAGTGTGCTCCCGCCAGTTTCTATATATATGACTACGTATATTTTGGTTTAGCATATTTTTGTTTCATGATTATTTAGCTGTGCCTTTACTTAATTCTCTCTGAAGATACATTTTAATAAAATAAAACATTACGTTAAAACATACATATTACATTAAACTATTGTCAAAATTATGACTAATTGTGTGATTAATTATAATGAATTATTATAAAATAGTCTCAAACCTTTATCACGCCCAAAAAGATTTTAATTTAATTTTGATTTACATAAAAAAGCGTATGTAAAGTTGATTCTTGACGGCTATGGAGGAGGGGGAGGGGAGGGCGACGCTCGCAAGTATTGCTATAATAAATTAATTTCATATTTCGATATGCTTATATTAACGACTATAGAATGGAAATTATTTTAATTACCTTCACTTATTAAGATTGAATAAATATTTAGCAATCAATTGTGAGGACTTAAGTAAATTGTCAGGTCTTTTATGTCATCCTTTCCGATTGTCTTGTACGGGTATAATTCGAAATCGTTATTATCGTTACATTTAAAAAAAATACTTGTCCAATAATTTTATATTTATTCGTTATAATTTCAATTTGCGAGATATCGATAGACGAATCGTATACTTTCCCATATTCCAAAATCATTTAAGTGGTAACTAGTATAGCAACAGCAGAGCTAAATTCAATAGAACTATCTTACTCTATACTACTTATATGTAGTTTAAGTTAATTAACTGTAACTAATATTTCAGACGACTTAAAAAATTAATAAGCGTAATTCAATGGGGTGAAGAGGGGTTTCGAAGGGGGTAAAGAGGGGTCGGGGCGAAGAGATGGGGGAGGGGTGCACAAGTGTGCATGGTGCAGCATAATGAGCCCACATGCACGTTCCCACGCAGCTTAGGGTTCGCACAATCTGATACTTGATATAGCTTTTAACATTTTATAAGGTTGCATATACCTACTGGAAAATGTTACATTTTAGTTTCAGTTTCATCGCGTATGACTACGTATTTGTTAATTACTCGTAGCTGTCGCGTTTATTGTTATGACATTTTTGACTTCTTAATGACCTTGCAGTGATTGTAGAGAGCGCGCCACAAGATTAACAAACATTTTTAATTCAATAATGAAAAATTATACAATAAAAAAAGAAACATCGTCATAGGCATTTTCTTTATATATATATATATATATATATATATATATATATATATATATATATATATATATATATATATATATATATATATATATATATATATATATATATATATATATATATATATATACATTATATATATATATATATATATATATACATATATATATATATATATATATATATATATATATATATATATATATATATATATATATACATATATATATATATATATATATATATATATATATATATATATATATATATATATATATATATATATCACTTATTTAGAAATAGACAAATTTTAATTGGACATGACATACGGAGAGGACAAACAATTTTTAATCATATACAGATTAATTGTTTAAATATGTACAAATATAAACAAATATATTCTTATTAAAATGATAAAATAAACATAAAGTGCATACAAATGCACTTTATGTTAATAGATATATAAATATTCCTAGTTATGTTTTCCAATCTCTGGACTTGACCTGATGTACCATCCGTGGGGATCCGGGGAGGAATCTATATGCAATACTTCGATTCGATTCAATTCGATTTCGGAAAGTAGAACGTAGTGCCTTGACATAGTGTCAAGGTCTCTGCCTGCCCTGCTGTATCCGGGATAAAATATGAAGTTAAAATATATATATTATAACCAAAGTATCAAAGCCCTAAACAGATGTTGGCACACATGTTTACAGGGTGCATAGTGGTATGTATGTGGCATTATATTTTAACCCACACGACGAATTATCGAGCTCTTTAATCACGTATTACTATATATTGATAACGAGCTAAGGGCATGACGGTACAAGCGAGGATCCTCATACATTTTTTATATTATCGTCTAACATCTCCCTGTATTAAGGGGGAAGATGGAGGACCCATAATTACAATACACAGTTCAACGCTTCCTGGTCATTTTAGGTAAGTTGTGTCTAGGTTTACGGGACCTAACGTCGCATCTTGTCTAGTAACAAATTGGGTGGGGGATATAAAAGTATCTATATATATAAACATTCATCCTAGTGGGCACCTACAGCAAATGTCTAGTAAATAAAGCTGCACAAGTAATGTAATAAATATAAAATAGCAATTTTCTCGCAAATGAATCGTTTATCAGATGCAAGCTAATGCGGGAGGGAGACGGGATTGTATCAATGGTATCATCTCTCGATACAATTTACTGGTATAGTACGAGTCTAGGTATAGCCTTGGAGGTAAGCTCAAATACCAAATACACACAGATATGATAGTATGTAAATTCGCACAGATAGTTATTGTTGAAGTCAATAACTAGACTTCAACAATAACAATCTTCTTTTAGAATTATAGAATTTTAGTATTATAGTACACATAATACAAGTAGAAGTTTATATTATATAAAAGCTTTAGTACTACAATAACAAGTAACACTTATGTACGATAACCATTAATATTCATAGAATAGAATAGAATAAAGATATCCGCCTTAGATGTAGAAATCAACATGTAATTGTGAATTATAATGCTCCAGCTATCAAGTGATATTAATGACTGATAGCAATTTGCATCGTACCTACCTACTACCTGTTACCTACGATGTTACTTTGTATGTATGTATGTATGTACGTAATTACGCCTAACGCGAAAACTTGTTAATTAGCCTGCCATTAAACTACCTTCGTTAATAATGCTATAGCTCCTTTTATCTGTTAAGGTGGCTTCAAAGGAGGTTTATAAAATTCGCTTGTGTTTCATATCTGTGAACAATAAGATTTCTATTAAAATATATACAGCATAGGTAAATGATACGTTGACGTGTAATTAAATACTACTGTTCTGATAATGATGATGATATTGACAACATGCTTTTTGTGCATATCAAAAAAGATTCAAAGATATGTAAGAAATCCGAAATGAGCAATTATTGAAGGGCGGGCGGCTTGAGATACCTGTTATCGCGTTGACGGGGTCAGTGAACGCTGGGGCGGGCGGGGCGGCGGCGGACGGACTCACGTGCTACTGTACTTACTCTAAAGTTTCTGCACGTAGTGTACCATTTGTATTGTTAAGCTTTGGCCTTAGAGTACAAATGTATTGTGATAATGGTTATACAGGAATTAATCTAGATACAAATTAAATAAAGCTAAGGCGTGTTCACTGTTCAGTCGTAGGTATAAATTAAAACAACACGTTTAATATGTAGGCACGTAATTTATGTTTTCAAAAGTTGCTTAAAAATAGAAATCCTCTTCATAAATATTATGATTTATAAATAACGATATTGGAACTTGAAGTTGTTATATTCAAAGCTTTGCTCTATTTTTTATATTGAAATCTCAATAAAAATGCCCATAGCTGTTATGTAAATGAAATCAAACTGACAGCGTGTTACAACTTAACGAAGGGGATGATCGATGAGGAGACTCGACTCGCGCAAAAAATAATAAGTATGATAAAACAAAATGTCGATAATAAGCTGCCAATTAAAAAACACGGTTATGGCGAAATACGTAACTTCGCACGTATATAGTATATACTCGTAAGTACCTGTTGTTAAACGAGATTTAATAGTCTGTATATAAGCCTGTAGGCTGTAGTATTAAAAAAGTGCTTTATTTTGCCTTATATATTATATTTTTATGCAATTATCACATTTTATATATACACCATATACACCACGTCTTCGCCTCGTATACCAAGAGATCTTAACTTAGGAGATATGAACTTAATCTTTAACATTCACTTTCAGTACAAAAAAGACACTTCATAAGAAAGATCTAAAAAACGATATCTCTCCGTGTGAGATTTGAACCTATACCGGTCAATGTCCCAATTAGCACCTGTTCGTGACATTTATACCTAGTCCTAAAAATATTAAACATATCACGACTTAGTTTTATATAAAAATTAATGGGAGCCAAACTTACGGAATGCATTTTTAAAGGCGGAGGCCGGAGTCATATTTTTTTTTGTATTATATATATATTGCGATTGTAAGAATCATTAGAATGTCGATCTTGATCATATTTGGTTCCCTACTGTATTGGAAACGAGAAATGTAATATTTTTACCAATAAACAAACATTATTGGCTATATTAGTACCTACATAATACTCGTATGTAACTGTATGTCAAACGTAGTCTGGCGCCTTACCGACTAACAGGTAATATGTGCAATTAGAATGACGCAAATAAATACATTTTGCTTTTAACTTACATAATACGTTCACTACTAGATTGTAACAAATATCGGTCAAGTGCGAGTAGTACTGGCGCACTGAGGGTTCCGTACCTATTTCAAGATTGTAGGTATTCCGCTGAGGAAAATCCTACCTATAGGAATTGACAAACTTAAATTTGCAGTCGTATCAACTCACTTTGTATGAAATTAACTACAAATATAAGGTTGTAATGGTTCGTTTCTGCATTTAACTCACAAATTATCAAATTTGAGATTTTATCTTTATATATATACTGTAAGTTCTAAGTCTAGGTCAATGTAATACAACTAATAAGAGTCGACAAACTTAAGTTTCCGATCGTATGCGCTCGTTAAGTATGAAATGAACTACAGTATAAGTTTGTAAGGAATTTTCACATGTGATTTCACTCTCTAGGATGACGGGGAGTATCCTGTAGATTTTAATTACGCGACTATTTTCATACAAAATGCAAAATAGGTAAGAATATACGTTCGTATCTTTTCATTGCGTTGACTTAGATGTTTGATTTTTACTGTGCCTTAAGAGGCCATCGACTTGGATATTTGATATCAATTTCAGCTTGATTCTTCCACGTGATTTGGAGAAAATGGTTTTGACAGACTGACAGGCGGACAACAGAGTGATCCTATAAGGGTTCCGTTTTTTCTTTTGGGGTACGCAACCCTAAAAATGTGTAAAATGCCAATTAATAAGTACTCTTATTCTTGCTTGCTCTTCTTGAACTCGAAGTGCTCGTGACGCAGCGGCACAGCGTTTGAGTGTAAATCCATCCAGATGATGGCCAGACTTCAGCTTTGATAAAGTCCGGAACGTTCAGTTCTAACCAAGATTGGGTGATCGAACTTTATGATCCGACGCCGAGTCTTGCTGAAAGGACCATTTATGGTGACCATTATTGATCACAGGTGTTGTTAAGGGGCATAACTGCTTTCTCAAGAACGGTATCTTGATACACTTATGCCGATGTTTTGATACCTTTTTTACAAAAATATGGTTCCGTCTCTCCTTCATAACTACATGCCCACGTTGTACTCTATTGACTAATTGGCAAGCTTCTTTAGAGCTTTCAGCATAAATACAGTAAGTTTGTTCGTATAGGTAAGACTGCTAAATTGTAAAAATGTTCTCATTCGTAAACAATTTTTATCTGTAACTTCCCTTTGCGTACCGGTTAATTAGTTGTTTATTTAATTTCTCTAAAATAATCAGTTAAAAATATCTGTTTTTATTATACTTTCGCCTTTTTCATACGAATACTAAGTAAATGGCAAGATCTTTATCTGTTACAAACAGCCATATCTATCAATAGCCAGCCCGGTACACAAACATTTGACTAATACCAAGAGTATGGAAAAAATTAAATAAAATAAAACACTATGATACGAATTCGTATTAAAGTCACAATAAAAAATTCAAAAGTAAAATTTAGATTTTTTTTTATTGTAACAATATTTTTGGCCACTGTATATATAATATATATATATATATATATATATATATATATATATATATATATATATATATATATATATATATATATATATATATATATATATATATATATATATATATATATATATATATATATATATATATATATATATATATATATATATATATATATATATATATATATATATATATATATATAATATATATATATATATATATATATATATCTATATATATATATATATATATATTATATATATATATATATATATATATATATATATATATATATATATATATATATATATATATATATATATATATACTATATATATATATATATATATATATATATATATATATATATATATATATATATATATATATATATATATATATATATATATATATATATATATATATATATATATATATATATATATATATATATATATATATATATATATATATATATATATATATATATATATATATATATATATATATATATATATATATATATATATATATATATATATATATATATATATATATATATATAACTTGCAATATCTTCCATATCAACTCCGTTTAAATTCCGTCGTTCAATGAGTGTCTTGACTAGAAAGCTGAAATTTGACACATACTCCTCCTTTGTATAAGAGAGCATTACAAATCTCTAAATTTCCGTAGTATTGCCATAACAATGAATATAACGTTATAAAGTTGTGGACTACAAATCGTTTATATACAAAATATAATTTCCACATTGGAACAGTCTAGTGTCATAAATGTATTCTATAAACACATTATAAATAATGCATTGCATTGAACGTAACAAAACTCCATTCCGCTTGGTGCGCGCGCACCCATTGACTGCCGCCGGTGCTCAATGGCCGGCCCGGACTCTATTGAGAACGACGCGAGCCACGGGCTCCTGTACTCCTGTACCTACATGTACACCTTATACACTTGGTACACCACTCGGAACACTAATATTTAATTAAATATACCACCGTTGAAGAAATGGAAACTTTTCAACTTTTAAATAGTTTAATCAAATAGGTAGTTTGTCTATCTTTAATATAATAAAACAGTAAAATCTCATTATTTGTACTGTTAGGCCGGAATGTATGGATGTATGGACATAAGGTTGAAATTATTTTACAAACTGGAACATCTGATGATGAACCACAATAGACCAGCTAACTATAGCTAAACTAAACAAATTTCTCAACGTCCACGCAATAGAAGTCGCGGGCACAAACTAGTTAGTAATAAATTGAAAAATGACTTGACGAAAATGATAATGATGAATGAATAATGTTAATGGGTTTAAATAATTGATGCTATTCAAAATTTTACATATGTATTCGAGAAGACCCCTAGTGTTGTTTTATTCATACCGATATTCACTTAACTGCTATTTAATTTGATTGAATAGTACGATTTTTATTGAACTAATATCAAAATATGTCATTTGTTATCTGTATTATTGTTTATCTGTGTATTGGATAAAGGAACCAATAAATAGTTAGTCTGTTGTAAAACACGAAAACTGGTAGTTTTATTAATAGGTTATGGGCCCAGGATTTGTCTGTTAGACTGATTTAGTTGTGAAAGTAATAACGTTAATTAATTACAGTTCGATATATTATCGTGTTTCGAAAAATTAGTTCGGCAAATTTCTGTATACATACAGAGCCCAGAATTTGCCTGTTAGACTGATTTAGTTGTGAAAGTAATAACGTTAAGTAATTACAGTTCGATATATTATCGTGTTTCGCAAAATTAGTTCGGCAAATTTCTGTATACATACAGAGCCCAGAATTTGCCTGTTAGACTGATTTAGTTGTGAAAGTAATAACGTTAAGTAATTACAGTTCGATATATTATCGTGTTTCGCAAAATTAGTTCGGCTAATTTCTGTATACATACAGAGCCCAGAATTTGCCTGTTAGACTGATTTAGTTGTGAAAGTAATAACATTAAGTAATTACAGTTCGATATATTATCGTGTTTCGCAAAATTAGTTCGGCAAATTTCTGTATACATGCAGAATAAAAAGTTTTCAAAGTTTTACGTGTTTCGTCACCAGTTAGAAAATGGCGGCAAACTATATTGTAAGTGTGCCCAAGTAATGTGGTAGAGAAAACTACGACGAGTGGGTGTTTGCGGCAGAAATGTAAAATATCGGCCGCCGATGACGCCAAGACGAAGGCGAAATTAATACTTACAAGAGACTCATCGTTATATGTTCATATAAAGAATGTAAACACTACGAAAGAGCTATGGAACAAACTCAAGTCGCTCTTTGATGATTCTGGTTTTACTAGAAGAATAAGTGTTTTACGGAATTTGATATCCATTCGATTGGAGGGTTGCAGTTCCATGACCTCGTACGTTACGCAGATAATTGAAACGGGTCAGAAGCTTTGTGGAACAGGATTTGCAATTAATGACGAGTGGATTGGTTCCTTGCTACTAGCTGGATTGCCTGGAAAATACTCACCTATGATAATGGCTATAGAGCATTCAGGCATCCAAGTAACAACGGACGCCATTAAAAGCAAGCTTCATGATATGGAACCAGGAAACGGAAGTAGTAATTATGAAGAGGGCGCATTTGCTGTGTCAAAAATTAATAGCCAACATAAACACAAACAAATGAGTGGCAATAAAGATTGCGGTTCTAAGTCAAGTAGTGCCAACATTAAAACTGTTCATGTCAGATGCTACCGTTGTAAACAAATTGGACACTATCGAACGCAATGCCCGAACATAAATAAAACTAAAGTGAATAATAGTAGCAAAACGAATGCATTCTCAGCTGTGTTTTTAAGTGGCAGTTTTAATAAACATGACTGGTACATTGATTCGGGTGCTAGTGTTCATTTAACCGCTAATCCAGATTGGATCACCAGTAGATATCGTAAAGTTCAACAAGAAATAATGGTAGCAAATAAGGAAACTGTTTCAGTTACATGTGCCGGCGATGTTAAAATGGTCACATTAGTCAAAGGCAGTGAAGTGGATATTAATATTGAAGATGTGTATTGCGTTCCAAATTTGACAACGAATCTCATTTCAGTAAGCAAGTTAATACAGAAAGGCAACAAGGTAAATTTTACACAGAATAGTTGTTACATCTACAACAATAGTGGTGATTTAGTTGCTACTGCTTCTTTGACAAATGGAGTGTATAAATTAAATATGAAAGAGATGCTTGTTGCAGCAGTTACAACAACAGGTCTTACTTGGCATCGCAGATTAGGTCATGTGAACAGTGATTGCTTAATTAAAAGGAAAATATTTACTAGCAGAGATGTCATAATCATGGAAAAGCAATCAGTCATGATGGATGTTGCATCTGCAGATAGTAAAATAGAATGTCTAACCAAAGAGAATGTATCAGAAGATCAGACTCAACAGGATTCAGTGGGGGATACCACAAGCTCAACAGTGATAGACGAAACAGTGAGCAGCCTTTCAGATTCAGACTATGTACCTGAATTACGTGATAGACCTGTAAGAGTAAAACATGCACCAAACAGGTATGGCTTTGGCGGTATCTGCTATACAGAGAACAATGTAGCCTGTGTAACTGACCCAACACTTAAAGATGCACTAGAGGGACCTGAGAGAAATCATTGGTTACAGGCAGTACAGGAAGAATTAAAAAGTTTCGAGGAAAATGATGCTTGGGAGGTAGTAGACGTTCTTAATAACTCTACTATTGTGCAGTGTAAGTGGGTACTTAGAAAAAAGGTTGAGTGTAATAATAAAGTGCGTTTTCATGCGAGGTTAGTGGCTAAAGGTTTTACCCAGCATTTTGGTGTGGACTATAATGACACATTTTCACCAGTTGTAAAACATAGTACACTAAGATTGTTATTTGCTTTGTCAGTAAAACTTGGACTAGACATAGTACATTTAGATGTATTTATAAAATTTAAAATATATAAAATAAATAAATATATAATAAATAAATTTATAAAGTAAAATTTAATAATTCAGATTCTGGTAAAGTTTTAAGATTAAAGAAAGCCATATATGGGTTACGGCAGTCATCAAGAATGTGGTATGATAAAGTAAATACTTGTTTAATTGATAATGGTTTTTCAAAGTCAAAATATGAGCCTTGTTTGTATTTAAAGAATGAAGGTAAAAATATTACTGTTATTGCACTGTATGTTGACGACTTTTTTTTTTTCAAACAATAGTAAGGAAACTGATAATTTAAAATCTCTATTAGCATCTCAGTTTAAACTTAAAGATTTAGGGGAAATAAAGCAGTGTCTTGGTATGTCAGTTTGTTATGATAAGAAAAATAGAATTATAACCTTGGATCAAAGTAATTATATTGATCAATTGTTATTAAAATTTAATTTAGTTAATTGTAAAACTGTAGAAACCCCAATGGAATGTGGCTTAAAATTGACTAAGGATAAAAGTTGTGATAAAAGTTTACCTTATCAGCAATTGATTGGCTGTTTAATGTATCTAGCAATACTAACCCGTCCTGATATTGCATATGCAGTTGGCTATTTGAGCCAATTTAATAATTGCTATACCAAAGAGCACTGGATTCATGCTAAGCGTATATTTAAGCATCTTAAAGGAACAAAAAAATTATTGTATTAATTATTGTGGAATATATTAACAAGGGAATAGTAGGCTATGTAGATTCAGACTGGGGTAATGACATATTAGATAGAAAATCCTGCACAGGGTACTGTTTAATTCTCTCGGATGGTGTTATATCTTGGGGAAGTAAAAAGCAAAAGAATGTTGCATTGTCAAGTACTGAGGCAGAGTATGTAGGTATATCTGAATGCTGTAAAGAGGCTATTTATATAAGAAATTTAAATAAGGAAATAACTGGTTGTTTTTCAGTGTATTGTAATATTTAATGAAACCAAAGTGCTCATCAATTGTTGTATAATCCTGTTTTTCATAATAGGTCAAAGCATATTGACATTAGATATCATTTTGGTTGAGAATGTATAAATAATAATATTGTTAAGATTGAGTATTTGGAAACGACTCATATGCCTGCAGATATATTTACTAAAGCTTTAAGCCATGTAAAACATCATAAATTTGTAAATGTAATGGGAGTGCAACAGAATAATGTTTATAAGTTTTATTTTGATATAGTGGGGGTATTGAACTAATATCAAAATATGTCATTTGTTATCTGTATTATTGTTTATCTGTGTATTGGATAAAGGAACCAATAAATAGTTAGTCTGTTGTAAAACACGAAAACTGGTAGTTTTATTAATAATTTTAACACCCAATTTTTTCATACCTTGTAAAATAATAGAGAAAATAAATAAAATCTGTGTTGTATACCTACTATAATATTTTATAAACAAACGGCTCGTCATCAGATCTTAGTACTTTCGGTGCCGAAGAACTTACATTATTGATATTTCTATTTGAATTGATTTAAATTTTCTGTATTATTACCGAATATTTTTTTTATATATAATAATAAATAGTTAGACTCTATGTATATTTGTTTTTACATTATATGTGTTGCACATAATATATCTATAGATCTGGCTTTATAAGGTCTATGATTGTCATCAGCGACGGCTTAATCACACTCGTCTATGTAAACAATAAATAATGTATGAAAGTTTTTATAGACGATAACTTATGGTTTATCAAAGAAGACTGTGATTTTAGTTCTATATATATATATATATATATATATATATATATATATATATATATATATATATATATATATATATATATATATATATATATATATATATATATATATATATATATATATATATATATATATATATATATTGAAAAACTTTATGATAACGGTTATATATTAACGGTTCGAGTTCCTTTAATTGCACTCAAATATGATCAAAGTACAATTATAAATATACACGCGACGCGACGCGACACTCCGTTCTCCATTATTGGTTTATTTAGTGACACCACAAGCTATAAATGTTGTTCGTTTAATTTCCAGTTGAAAGTGGGCGGCGGCGGCGTGCGGTCGTGGCGCGCGGTGGGCGGCGCGCACGGCGGCGAGCTCTCCGTGTTCTGCTGGTGATGACCGCCCTCGCCGACCCCTCACCGTCCCCGACCGGGTAACGAGCTTACCTTTACCTTACCCTCACCTTCCATACAGCCTTATATGCTTAATAGTCCAAACACTATGATAGATAAATGTGTATGATAAAAATATAATCATTCTTAAGTTATTTCTTATTTATATGATTTTATCAATTTTATTATTACTGTACATTTTCCCAGTACTTGAAATTTGGTTGGTAAGGTACATATTGTGGCATTATTCCTGCTTCTTCTACAAGCATTTTGGATTTTTATATTTTTGATTCTTGATTTTTAGTAGTTACATATATCAAAATACATTCCACATAAGTCCTTGATACATTACAGGTTCTCTCTACATCGCATAGATATCAAAAGGTGCAGGTTCCAGTCCTGCTCCATTCCATAATTTAACACGTTTTGAGACATTTTTCTTAGTTAATAACATTTGTGTCTCACATTGCAGAGCGTCGGCTCCGGACTGACATCCGTCGTCATATCATTAAAGCGACTCGGCGGGATCGGTTCGAGTTCCTTTAATTGCACTCAAATATGATCAAAGTACAAATATAAATATACACGCGACGCGACGCGACGTGACGCGACGAGGCCCGACGAGGCCCGACGGGGCCCGACGAGGCCCGACGTAGTTTTTGGATATATTTACTCGTCCCGATGTGGGCTGATGGCGCCCGTCGCCGTGTACGCGTGCTGATCTCGGGCGTGCACGCGATTCCTTCATACATTATTGAATATTCTAAATATTTTTATCATTTTTTTAAAAATGTCAATTGTTACGGACGCGGCGTCAGACGCAACGCAATGCAATGCAATGCAATGTGGAAGTGCAATATGGAGTCAATGACTTGTGCGTCGAAGACTTTGAATGCGGAGGAAGGAGGAGGAGGAGGAGTATGGCCGTCGTCCGTACGATGCTGTATCGGTTGTACGTAGTCGTAACTTATGTTAGTAGTTTATTTAGCTGGGCTAATTCTGTTACTATTGTTGTGTTATTAAACAAAACGAAACAAAAAAACATACATATATATATGTATATATAATAAAAAACAAAATGTGGTGCAAGTGGATACAGTGAATTTAACGATAAAGACATTTAACAAATTTTCAAATTAATACGATAAAAGTAAGACTTTTTTAAATCGCTTGGATAAATATGTACATAGCGTTAAGTAGTTTAAGTGCAGTCTTAGATGTAGTAGGTATAACAAATTGCGCGAGCTCCGCGCCGACACCGGCGACACCGACACCGCCGACACCGACACCGCCGACACCGACACCGGCGCCGACACTCGGACACTCGGACACTGTTTTTGATTTCATCTCAACAGTCCATTGCTGTGCTTATGTTGTTGCAATGTCAGCGTTTGGTCATATCACTAGAAGTCTATTTTAAAGTTAATTGCTGGTCACACGACGAGTTCAATGTTATACGCTCGGAAATTGATGTTGAAAATAACTTTACTAAATTGTCGGTGAATAATTTCTATTTACTCTTAATGTCGATGTTGTATTTTAAATTATCTTAGGACTACCAATTTTCTTACAATCAAAGAGAGTCCCCAATAGACACCGCGTGTCGGCGTCGCGCCCCCCCCCCCCCCCCGGGCATTACTTTTACAAAACCTACGTTGCAACTGAATATGAACAGAAATTTACTTTGTACCGACCGAATTTTTATAAATTGTTCGCCTCCGGAGGTATCTGAGACACTACCTATTTTGAATAGTCTAGAATATTAGTCTCCTGGTGTCCAGTAGCGGTGACGCGGCGACGCGGCGACGCGGAGACTACAAAATGATTTATATTATGTTTTATATACTGATTAACAAGCGTAATAAACGAGTGAGCAATGGCACATCTTTATTGTTGTTTTATTCATTTTATTAACATTGTCAACCCAGAAAGCATATTTGTCCACATTCTGTGAAGTAAACACAGCAAGATTAGACGACCTCTTTTTTTGTTCAATATTCATATTTAATTTTAACGCATTGGTCTTAAGAAAAAGAAAGTAGAAGAAATTTAGAGATATTCGCTTAGTTGTTTCCTTTCCGTAATCCCTTTACCTTAGATAATATATAACAATATTTGAGTTTAGAAAATTAGGGACTGTCGCTAGTTTTTGTTGCAGTTTCATGTCATAGGGTTGTATGTACCTATATATATATACTCACGACACAGAGGTTATGTTAGTTACGCAACTCTGTGTATTGCATTTAAAACGTCATTATAAAAAAACAATAAACAAGCAAACAAGCGTGGGCGCCTTTTAAGTAATTAATTGACACCAAACGCAATTTCTTTTTATAAAATTTAAAAATATATATATTTTGACATCAATCCTGATAGGTATGAAAAAATTAAAATTAATCCGACATTTCAAAGTCGGTCAAAATCACGTTCAAAGTTTCCGTTACAGAATAAACACATACATACACAAATGAAGACAGCAGAACTGCCCTCCGAGCTGGTGGTGGTGGTGGTGGTGGCTTCTAGTAGGACAGACAATACTGACACTTATGTTAATTGACGAATCGAAAGTGTTTGTAATAGCCTATTTAAATAAAAAAATATCTTGATTTTAAAACGATTGTGGAATAGACTTAGACTATCACTTCTGCAGCCTCCACTCGCAAGTTTTTAAAAATTGTCAGTCACACTCGCGTGAAATTTAATAATATAATTATTACCTACGTAAAAAATAATTTTAAGTATATATACGAGCTATCGCGACGCAGTGGGACTTCATCTGACTACTGACACCATAGTTGTGGGTTCTATCCCGACTGGGAGAGTGAAATATTTTCATTTCTCCGCACTGGTAAGACGGATAGAATAGAATATTCTTCATTGCACACACACAAAATTCTAGACACATAAAATGTATACAAAGGCGGTCTTATTGCTTCAAACAATCTCTCACAGACAAGCTTTGGAAAATTAAGAACTGGTTGTGCAGAAAAAGAAGAGGCGAATAAAAAAAGCATGAGTAATATATAATAAATGGTACGTCTAATAAAATATATTAAATACTTACCTGTAACATATTTATAAACATAATTCGACGACGGGACGTGTAGAGTGCGGGGCTGGGTCTAGGCCCCTGTCCAGCTTAACGGGATGCAGGGTGAAGTCGAAAAACAATATAAAGTTATACTAAAATAAGCATTTAATCACAATTCGAAATAATCCAAAGTAAATTAAATGAGCAGGAGGTTGTATTTCACAAATATTGTTAAGCTCGCGTCAATATGGTCGTTTCGCGTCGAGAAGCTAATTTATTCAATAAAATACACGAGTCAGCAAGTCCTCGGTCGGAGTGGAGAAGTTGATTATTCTCACTCTAGCGTCGTAATTGTAGAGCGAAGGACAGAACTCTAGATTCAATAATACTTAAAATTAATATCTCATAAGAGATAGTGACGTCATCCCTCGCCAGTACACAGTACGTCCAGTGTCACTGGTGTCACTGGTGTCACTGGTGTCACTGGACAGCTTTGTAAAGACACATTCACACTAATACTTAAACATTAATCATTTGGCACATATTTATAAATTCATCGAATTATAACCATTACATAACCAAATATAACCATTTATAATTATTTATTATTCAATTGATAATAAAATATATTAGAAAATAAGTGAGTTTAGGAATGTAATGAGTTGAGCTATTTCATATAATTTGAAAAGTAAAAAGACCTGATAATAATGGCTTGAATTACACAAAATAACATGATGAACAACATTACTCAGCACTTAGTTCTGAAAAAGCGGGCCCAATAAAGCAGTCAAATTTGGACAATTAGAATCTACCACAATTCCTACAAACACAAACACAAACAGCGATTATTTCTCAATATTAAATGTAAACGTCCACTTTCCCAGCCGCTGTGATGTGATGTAGCTTAATCTACAAACCAGTATAACTTAGTCTAACAGTAACTACCACGAAAGTTGAATTTCACTTATTTTTAGGAGCGACACTGAAATATTTTAACAGAGTTCTCGCTTTGTTAGCTTTGAGTGTTTTCTCCGTGACAGAGTTTCTCCGCGGGGGAACATTCTCTCTGGGACTCGGCGGAGGGCTCACTTTATCTGTTTCCGTGACTTTTCCTCTCCTCTCTCGCAACATGAGAGTCAACCAGTCGGTGGTGTCCTGCTTCTTCTTGCCCGGCGACATCAACCTCAAGTGCGGGGCTTCCCCGGTCTCGACGAAATTAGGCAGGTCCTTGGTCGGAGTGGAGAAGTTGATTATTCTCACTTTGGTCGGCGACACTTTGACGGGCGTCCTGTTTGTTGGGGAAATGGTCTTCGGACTCTTTGGGGACAGTAGCTTACAGTTTTTCTTCTCGTAGTTTTTAGTTGGCGTCATGAAAGACGTGCCCGGCTTCGGATTAAAGTAGGTCCACTCGTTAACTGTGTTTAATGTATCTCCTTCTAGATATTTCTTTTTGCAGGGTGTGGTGTCGTCTGTTGAGGGTCTTTGTCTCTTAATACCGGCCGGTAGTAATTTGTCGTCGTCGTCCGAATTGGCGGTAGGCGCCACTAGTTTGAGTCTCTTGGCACATTCTTCCGCATCATCCAGTTCTTTAGATGCATTAAGTAAATCAGCAAGACATCGTTTTCCACGTCTCTCTTGCTTATTATGCTCTAGACGAGGTCGCTTGGCTCGCGAGGCGGGCGTGCGGTCGGGGGGTCGAGACGGGGGCTCTGGTACCAACTCGGCCCGTCCCGGGACTTCCCCCGATTCACCTATTAAGTTCTTTTCAGGGGACTCCCGGCCAATACGCCATATATAATGCCTGGCATCGTCCCCGCAAGTGACTAACTTAGCATCACCACTTCTACACCACGATGCGCAAGTGACTTCAGCTCGATGGCCACTCAACTTGAGCAGAGGCCGCGAGGTCCGCGTGCTCCACACGTAGGCGGCGCGGTCGCTGCTGCCGCTCGCGAGGTAGGTGCAGTCGGCGTTGAGCCCCGCCTTTATATAGAAGGACCCGCTGTCATGGCCGACGTAGCGGCGCTCCGGTACCGCACTATAAGTAGACACGTTGAAGCAATAAATCACGCCATCCATGCAACTTGCATACAAGCGAACTCTCGCATCATCTATCAGCAAGTTAGTATAACCATTTCTGGTAGAGCTGCCGCAATATGGGATCGAATGTTTAGGGAGAGGCTCACGTTTATAAACGGAGTAGTTTTTCCTCAGATCCCACACTTTGATATTACCATCGCACTCCCCGCACGAAATGAGAGTTAAATCATCTTGGAAAACTAAACCTGTAATACTAATCGCTCTATGCATATCAATTCTTGGTCTTTTACTACTAGATCCAGGAGTTTTTGGGGTGAAAGACGAATGGCAACTCATGATAGAATTATCAGGCTTTAGCACTAAAGCTGCTGTAGAAACAGGAGTTCTAATATCCCACACTAAAACATGACCATCTCGAGCTCCACTTGCAAATATGTTTGGCTCGGAAGGGCGAAAAACTGCAGTTTTCACTGAACGAGTGTGATTAGAAAACGTTAAGACACGTTTTGGTGAGGATTCAGTCATGTCCCACAGGCAGGCGGTGTGGTCACCTGTCAAATGAACAATGTCTTTGTTTATACATGTCTCTTAAGCCGATTCAATAACTTATAATATTATTCACTAAATATTGTATGTATATCTTTATTAAACATCATAATTTTATTTATCTCTACTTGTATTTTGTTACTTCTGCACTAAAAATCATAAAGGGAAAAGAATAAAAATATCAATATATGGATAAGAAAAAAAATATTCCCTTACAAACTAGTCTAGACCTAATTAACCATGTATACAACATACTAAAAAATCTAAATGCAAATCAATTTTTAATATGAGTATAACAAAATGTAATATAAGTAAACACTTACCAGACACTGTCACAAAATTCATATGTTTAGGCATCCAGGCGAGGTCAAACACAGCATTATTGTGGCACTGAAACCCTTCTATGTTACTGGCCTTTTTGGCTGTTGACGTATCCTGAAATATTATAATATACTTAATACTTAAATGAATGAAATCTACAATATATATACTTAGCAAAAATTATTTAATTTAATAAAAACTAATAAAAGGCTCCAGATTAGTAATATTAATTGAAATTATTAATTATCAACTTCAGTAAAGGGCATAAGCATATTGTGGTTGCAAGAGACTGCTAACTTATTTTAAATATCAATGAATGAGAATAATATTATTAATTGTCTTAAGGAAAACAGAAGAGAATTAAAATAATAAAATGAATTGTGAATGAGATGCGTTTTAATTTTTTATCTTTTCGTCAAATTTAAGTATAAGGATTCTTTTCTTCTAATTATTTTCTTTATAGATAAATGCAACGTAGATTAAAACAGAAAAAATATAAACTTAAATACCTGTATAGCGACGCGCCCATCTTCATTAGCTAGGGCGAGGATATGCTCAAAGCCCGACGTTTCGGCAAAACGACAAGCGAAAATAGGAGGATCTTGCTCAAAATTAGCCGCTACAGTTGTATTTTGTAGCCCATAGAACGATTCTTCGCTACTTACTGTCAATCTTTTTAGCACATTATCATAGCTCAATCGGGAATCTAGAAATTGCGACAAATTCCATTATAGTAAATATTTACAATTCGAAGTTGTAGAAATGTATTGTGTGAATATAAATACTTACATATGCCTAATTGACGATCAATAAAACTTTGAATATTCATCTTAAATAAGTTCAATAAACATCACAGAAAGAGTTCAGTGTAAACCGATTTTACCCGCAATTTTCAATTTCTTGACACTGACTTTCGACAGCCCACAGATAAAAGAATAATATATAACATTATAACATGTCCAATCTAAAGATATGTTTATTACTACTACGTAAATAGTTGAGATTGTAAATACTTTTAAATGCACTTTTTTTAACCACACAATTCACGAAAAATTTTTAATTTTTCAATCTGATTTAATCCACACTGCTTAAAACTGGTATAATAATTGCTACACTACTGAGAATAATCTGCTATAAAGTAAGCTTTTGCAACTTGGGGACTGGTTGAAAAGACCTCCCTTTTGTTTTTCTTATTTTTACACTCCATAAACTTATAAAATCCAATAAAAGTAATTGTAAGAACAAGAATCTAATAATATAATAATGTTTGTATATTTCAACTAACCAATAAAAGAATAATATAGAATCATAATAGCTTCATGCTATTTCCCGCGTGACGCCATATACCAGGGATAGAATAAACCTGGTGTTGAAGACACTCCGGTCCCCATTTTCCGCCCAATTTTCTAGTTGAATACTCCATTTAAGGAATGGGCAGGCTAATATGCTCTATTACATGATTTTAATCGTTTTGATTTAACTCACTTAATTCCACCGCATAAATCGTAGCTAAAACTATTTGAGATATAAATTATTGTTTAAATAATAAGAAAACAATGAAATATTTAAAACGTAGCTTTATAGCTATAAAATTTCTATTAACGGCTTTGTATTTTGGCTCATATTTGTCTTTTTTATCTACATGATACATAAAATTAAAAGACAAATTTTATCTGTGGAGCTTGCTTTGCTGCATATGAGTACTGTTTCTTTTTAGTTTTATTTCTACCAATATTAATAAATTTCCAATACGAAAAGTTTTATTGTGAGCAAATATTGCTTTATAAATTTTTGTTCACGTATTGCGTATAAATTGCTGAGGAAAAAGTAACATTAACATCCCCTGTGACCCATTTACACTCTAGTCGTATGGTTTAAAAAATGTACGTTGAATTGGTATAAAAAATACAAGTTTCTTAACATTTTATAGTAAAGACGTGACAATTATAGATAAATTACATAGGATTCCTGCCAAAGTAAGTGATATACAAGTTATTTTCATTTTAAGCTGCATACAATAGCGATACCGATACGGCGTCATAATATAATGTTGCAATAGGTTGACGGATTTAAAACAAATGCAGTGACGCATTTTATTTATACTAATCTCGAAATGTTCAAATCACAATATACTGTGTACTTGAATTTCATTTCTTCTTCAAATAATATAATTTCATCTACAACGTAATCACTTAGGTTATTATATAAAAATCGATTTTATACATTTCAGGTGTATGGAATGTGATAAAAATGGGCGAAAGCGTGAGATATCGGCGACGACTCGTCGTGGAGTCAAACGGAAGTGCCGATCTGGTGACCCGGGCGGCTTGCAATTGGCGTTCCCCCCTACAGTGTCTGACGAAATTCCTGCATTACCAATGCGCGTCAATCTGGTCCCGCATTGTCCACCCGAATCCATGTCGACCAAAGTCAACTCAGACACTCCCTTTATGAACAACATGGATGAGATATCATATTGGATTTACACCAAAAGAGCTCCCTGTCTCTTTCACTATGATAATGATGTCAAGAGACAGGTGGAACAGGCTCATTGCTCTAAAACTAAACCCACAAGTGTTCAGAGTGCTTGTGAGGAGGTACCTTCACTGAAAAAGAAAAAAAGGAAATTAAAATTGTTGGACGATGATTCATCATCAGAAAAGCAGCAAAATGTCTACTTTGAAACTTCACAGATCCAAAAGCCTGCAGCAAGCAAGTCTGATGTTGCATCAAATGTTGACTTTAATATTAAAAATTCTCCTCAAAACACATCTAAGAGAATTAAATTACAGAGAAACTGTCAAACATCACAAAAGAAAAACAAATTAGTGACATCCACACCCAAAGTAACAAACTTAAGACGAAGTTTGAGAAAAGCTCAACAAAATAATAACAATACACAAATGAATAATTCTTTTGAAATTTTCAATTCTGCTATACTCAATGGTAAAGGTGAGGAGGACCATAAGGAAGACCCACAGCAGGGGTCTGGTGGAGATCAAATGGATCAAAATAAAAGTAAGGCCGATAAAAAGAAAAGTGTACTTAATGGACAATTTGAAGACTTGAGTGATGTGTCAGGTTTTACAGCTAATTATATACGATCCACTAAGATACATTCTTCTAAAACTCCAAGAAAATTAAAAAATAGAAACAGTAGAAGTCTTGTTAAAGATACCAAAAATGTGTCGACAGAAGAGAAAATAGTGGTGTGTGTAAATAAGTCTGTTAATGCTGTGCCAGATGCAGTTCTAAACTGCAGTACAGACTCCTCACAGAATGTTTTAAATTTAGTTACTGTAAAAGATGACAAATGTAACAAAAACAATAAGAGCACTTCTGTGCTTAAATTTATGGACCCCAAAGTGGACAAAACCCCCCAGAGGGATAAGCAAGGGAAAGCAAACTTAAATGTTTCTTTTCAATCAAAGAGCAGTGGCAATTCAAGGTATCCAAAACGTCACAAAAATAGCAGACATGAAGAACAAACCAGCTCTAATGCTAATGCTACACCAGCTGTAAGATATAGCACTCGCAAATCTAAACTTAATAATTCTGATAGAAAAGAAAATTCAGAAGATAAAGTCATAACTAGGACTAGAAGTGGACGAAAAATTGGTGTAAAATTGGAATTTAATGAGACTGGATGTACTTTATTAAATAATTCAAGTGAGCAATTAAGCTCAAGCGCATTAAATGTAGCTACTCCAACTAAAAGAGGAAGGAGGCCAAATACATCTTCCACAAGGTGCCTTCGGAGTAGACGGGACAAGAGTGGACAATTAAGCAAGGACTCAACTAGTGAAAGTGATAAGAAAGTTCTTTTGCAAAGTAAAATGAAAAAATCTGTGGACAAAAGTGTGAGAAGAGACTCCCTAAGAGACAAAAGTGGTTTTGCTGCATGTTTCTCGGACAGCGACAGTGACAGTGAACCACTATTGCAGAAAAAGTTCTTTTGTTAGCATGTTTATCAATTAATAGCTTTGGGCAATATATCAATATTGGAATTTTCAAGTAGTTTTTGGCTCTTTATAAAGTCTATGGTCAGATTAGAAGGTATTAAGAAAACAGAGTGTAGAGTGAGCAAGCTATATCTGCCTCTTGAAATATTCAATATAGACTATACAGTGAACAAAAGTCAACTTGATTGTCTTTGATATTTGTAATTTTTATACATTAGTGGCCATTTACAACTTAGCAGTTAAATATTGACATAAATAAATATATTTGTGTTATTGCAATTAAATGGATTTTACAATATACTTGCTTACTCTGTACATATCCCTACGATTGAAAACCACATTTGCACATTAACATAATTAACTATAAAATTTTAGTGATAGATAGTGAATTGTATAATGGAACACTATGGGCATGTTGGATTTGCATGTATGTATGTTTGTGTGTGTGTGTGTGAGACAAGAGACACGATAATATTTATTGCTTGCTTGATGCAAGGTGCTTTGTCTAAAGTTGGCAAGTGCTGTATAATATATGACTGGTGTTGCCAGGTTTTTATTTATAAATTTAAAACACAATTTATTTTAAATTATATTTAATGTTGGGTGTAATATTAATGTGATTCAAGCATTGGCATTGTACAGTATACTTTTATCAATAGGTTAATCAAAATAATTGAGTGAAAATTGAAATAAACATTTTAAAAAACTTCTCATCTATTTATATTGGATAAACTAGCTGTAGCTGGCAACACAATTGCCACTTATTTAACAAACATGTTATTAGAACCTAGCTACTGTTAACTTATATTAAAAAATGTGCAGAGACACGAATAAAATTTGTGTATGTATTATAAAGTGCCATTTTATCAGACATAATTGTACTTCCCATGACTACTTGTTGCGTTAAGATTATTGTTTAGAGTAACTATATCGCACTCTATTTGTTTATTTTGTATTAAATTTTTGTGTAATAAATAAGTTTACTGTTTTTCAAACTTGTACCAACTGTACCATGCAATTCACTCATCTTTCGTTCTTAGTTATGCTGAGTTTTATTTATTTTTGCACATACTTCATCATTGCGAATGAGTTCATTGCGATAAAAAAAAATAATTATAATATAATATAAATTAACGTCAGTTTAAATAGTTAGCTACATTAAATATCTAACAATTAAAATTAATATATATCTACATGTAGTTAGTTTTTATCAAAAAAAAAAAGAAAATAATTGCATAGCATTGCCATCTTGTTAAATATTCAGTCTTGTCAATGTCATATTTCCAGCTTTTGCGCCAAAAAGGCTGCGTTATTATAATTATTTCCCATATTTTATACGGCATATATTTTTATATTATAAACGTCTTTTAGTCAAAGAGTAAAATTTTGCTTTCTAATTTTTCGATATAATATGTTTTTGTTAGACTAATATCGTTTTCTTCAAAGAAACCTATTCCTGGTCCAATCATATAACTTGTATCCTGGCGCAATGGGATAGTGTCGGATTGCGAACGTGTTAATGACAAAAGATTACAACAACTTTGCCTTTGTTTTTAACCAGAAAATAAAATAGGATATTTAAATAGGTTAGCATGCGGAACTTGAAGAACGGAACATACTAACAGTCTCTGTCTACCTTGCTTCAGGCTTAAAGGATATTCGTTAGCTAAAAAGAAGTATATCTTACTTCTTCATTATATTTGAAGGTTTAAAGATTTCTCGAGGAGAATGAATTATTGCATTTCCTCACTGGTATCGACTCGGATATTGGGTCAAGCTCAAAATTGGGCGAAATATGGAGAGCCCTCCCTCTGTCTGTCTGTGTGCTAAATGCGGGGAATTGCGTGAAGCTGTTTTTTTATTTATTTCGCTTATAATCAATTTTCCCCCATGGGAGTCGAACCCACAACTGTCGCGTTTACAGTCCAACACTGTGTCGTTGCACTACGACGGCGGACTACATCGATTTTAATGCAGACAAAATTTGCTATACTTAAAAAAGACGTACTCTTGTATTTATTTTCATAGATTTCGGAAAGTGCGTAATCATGAGACTTCTCCATTTATTTTTTTTTACGATTATCAAACATGAATTAAATTTATGTAGAATATTAAAAAATGTCACAAGAAAGATGTTCATAAGTGGTATAAATACATAAGATGTTTTAGTATATTAACTAAGGGTCCAAAGTAAGACACAATCAATTCAAGTTTAGTTATTGCTGACATTATTAGACATTATGAATGTGTTGTGCTGGTCGCGTGTTCGTTCCCGGGGGAATATTTTAATAATATCTTTTTGCTATCATAATTTCTGTAAAACGACCGTAATATTTAAGGCCTAACAGAATGCCTAACTAAAAAACTAACTACATTAATATAATATAATATATGGAAGAAAATGTATTATTGAAATGTTAATATAAAAATATTTTTAATTTCTTACATAACTCCATAGATAATATTCATGATTCACATATGAAAAGTAATTAATTTGAATAACGTGTGCCGACATCTTTAATTTGATTTGTGAACAAATAAGACAGTATAATGTCTGTCGCTTGCAAATAGATAATAGATGGCGCTGACATACAGACTACTCGACAACAGATGGCGTGAGTACATTTAGACTAATATTACCTATATTAATGTTTAGTAAAAAGTTTAAAAATAACATAGATGAAAAATATGAGATGCTTTAATAAATAAAACGGAATGTTAATAATTTTAAAAAATATAATTGAAGATTCCTTTTAACGTATAATGTTGTATACATTTCAGTTTATAAATCGCCCTATATTTATATAGTATTTATTGATTTTGAAATGACACTTAAATAATCAATCTGTCGACATTTTTTTAAAGTAGACAGACGTAAACCACCAGGCTTGTCCTCGTGTCACTCAAATTAAAAAAAAGCCTTCTGTACTCAAATGTTATTCGGTAGCTAAAAAACAAATGTTTCCAAAACATTTAAAATAACATCTCAGTTACAGACAAGCATCGCTTTCTACTGACAGGATTCCAACCCGCAACAGTTGTATAAATATGCGTATCGGGTTACCTTGTGAGTTTGTTACCACAAGATCAACGATGTAGAGACTGTTTTTAATATAGGTAGATATATTATAGCATTTAAATACACATATAAATATATTCACGGTTTATCTATAGCGGAGTAGTCGGAGGGAACGTTGCGCCAAACCGTGTAGGGTTTAACCGTGTACTACATCCATATAAACGGACTTCGCATATCCTACAAAGACATCGTATTTCTTTTCTTTTTATTTCATTCTTCTTCTATAATAACAACGCTTCGCTGACGTATACCAGCGTCGGTACCAGTAGGTACTGTATATACACAGCACAGTACCAGACCAAACGTGCAGCTATCCCAGCAGCCAAGCGCAGAAGACGGTCACAGCTCCCAGATATACCTACCACTTCATACAATTGTTATAATATATTTTCATTTACATTGATCTTGCATTCCGGCCTCATATGTATTTAGTATTACTAATGTAAGATAAATAAATTATAATAAAATAATACATACCCACCAAATAATATATCCTATATACTTTGGCTTTTGAGCCTAAATTAGTTAGGCAAAATATACCTACCTTTAGATAAATTATCGATTTAATTTCATTATTGGGATAGATTATATGCAAGTATCAGCAACTAAAAGAATTTTGATCATTTATTACCTACATCATTGTTTTGTTTTTCGAGTGATCGGTTATATTATAAAATTCATATTAATTATAAAACTTTACGAAAACTCGTTACATACATACATCATACATACACGCACATACATACACACACATACATACATATATACATACATACATACATACATATATACATATTGGCTAACACCAATTCACGGACTCGTCTTTCCCGAAACAAATAATTTAGTAGATAATTAATTACTCTACGCATCGCGTACGCAACTTTAAAACTATATGAATTAACGTTTGTCAATGACTCAAAGAATAATAATTAATAATAAACAAAACTCGTGGGTTTGATCTCCACTTGGAGGAGTGCTAGCTTCGTTTCCATAGTTAGGTAAGACAAGGTGCGACGGCGGCGCAAAGGCAATGTCTCGAAATACATATAAAAATCATTAAAAATCAAGTATATATTTGTTTTTAAATTAGATGAGCGGTGGATTCACCAGCGGACTGAGTAGGCTGAGTAGCGGACTAGTAGGTAAGTCAAGTTGCGGGCCGCTGCGATTTTATAATGTCTTACCGACATCACACCATGTGCCGTTTTATATAACATACTAGTATGTGCATTATATGTGCCTACAGCTTATGTGATCTTCGAGCTTCGATGAATTTTCGTTCTTGTATTTTGTTAATTCAATAATCCATATTCTGCAATGAGACAGTAAGTTTTTCTATTGTCGCTAATATTTAGAGACAAGGGTAAAGTATTAACAGCATGATATCTATACCTATACTTTGAAATTGTGTAAATTGGCCGCTGAACTGGACATCTAAGAATATTTAATATTGTAATGACTCGAAAGCAGTGAATAGTTTTGTTAGCTTAACGCGAGTGTGACATGTTCTGTCAATTAAGCAAATCTAAAGCATATATTATTGACACGGTTATCTTATCGCTTGGATTCGGCGAAAACAAATGTAAATCAAATTATTATTTATGTATGCACAATTAGCAGATTTTATTTTGTATATATTAGGTAGGTATGACTGATATTTGACTAGTTTCTGGTTTATAGAAGGTATATTACGCGCCTTTGTGTCCGACGTGCCACGTCGAGCGTCTTTTTTCACAATTTTCTTTAAGAAGGACCTACCTAGGAAATAGGGTAGCTAGAGTAGGTAGAGTAGGTACATACCTATGTCAACTAAATTTAATATTCTACGCAAATTTATTCATATTCATTACATAGTTCATTTATACGTTATAAAACATCATTAATTTTAATAAAAAATAATTTGGGTACAACTAAATCAAGAAATTGAATGGGAATCGATCCGACACCACTCGACTCCAAGTATGACTATACTGTCTTATTGACAAATTTTATAACAAAGAAATGCATATTGCAATACGTAAGTAAGTGCATCTAGAATTCGATGAAAGTGGCGCGTTTTCACTAAAAGTCACTCATATCTCACATATGTTATTTAAGTATTAAATATTATTTACCTAGATACACATTATTTTATATATTTATTGTAATTATTAAATATTTACATATTAATAATGTTAAAGTTTATTTTTTAATCTTTATTATAATATGGTGGTATTGTCCATATTGTGCATTGCGGACCCGATTAAGAATTTTTACTTAAAGGGTCAATCCTACTAATTTACAAATAATTCTTTTACCTGAAATCAATATTGAGATTAACAAGTCATATGCGATCCAATATTCTCTAATAAAGTGTAAGATCTTGAGAAATCACTCAAGATCACAAGTTGTAAAAACCACTTGTTAGTTCGCGTTCCCACGTCGCTGAAGTCACCGCCGTGCAAGGCGTCGTCCACGCGGAATAACTCGATTGACTCGATGACATCTCTTACTCTACATTTGTAAGCACGTCAGAGAGAAGTGACAGGGTTTGTGCTATTCAATGGTAAAGGTGCCACTTTTCGTACACACTGTCGTGCAAGGTAGCTGCGGATCAGTGGACTTCAATCGCTATTAGTGCTAAATCTTTCTATGGAAGAGGGTATATTTTAAAAACACTTACACGTTGAAGTAAGTTGTTGAAATTGTAACATGTTAACAATTGTGGAGTTGAGCTTTTGTTATATAATATTGATATTTTCATTGTAAATTTAAGTTATAATATTTACATTATTTATTGTGAATTACGTTCAGAGTTAAATACTCGGCAAAGAGCGGATCTCTTTGCCGAGTATTTAACAAGAGCTAAAAAGACAATAACAATAATTTTCTTCTTCATCTTATTATTAAACTATTAGACAAGAACCTACATCATTAGGGAAATATTAGGGAAACATCTGAGTAGAAACGGCAGCAAAACCTTTTTTTCCTAAAATAACTATTATTTTTTATATATTTCTGTAAAAATTGTTTAATTTTCACACTTCACTCCGCCGACACTAAAATAAATATAAATAAAGCTTTCAGGTCTACAAAAGCTCGCATTCCTCGTACGTTTGTTCGTTAAGCGAAAATATACAAACACACCGACGTACAATTAGTGTTGCCCAAATAATGGACATAATAGTGCATATCAGGTGTCTACTTGGGGCAGGGGTCCTTACCGTCCCTAGCGGCGGCGTTGCGTGAGAAGGAAGTAAAATGTTTAATACCTGTGTATTACATATATATATATATATATATATATATATATATATATATATATATATATATATATATATATATATATATATATATATATATATATATATATATATATATATATATATATATATATATATATATATATATATATATATATATATATATATATATATATATATATATGTATACCTGTGTATTATATATATTATGTATATAGTATGTTGCTAGTATCTTTGGAAATATTATAATTCATTTACAAAATGTCTGGTGTTTACATCCAACTTCTAGGACAAGTAATAACTCATGTTCGATACGTTCTCGTTAAAGGGAAGGAAAAACGCCCTATAAATTAAACCTTGTTTCACAATGGTCACGCCTGCACTACATGAAGATTTGACATTTTAATAAGTCATGCTTAGTATCATCCTAAGTATATCGGAGGTAGAATCGTAAGAAATGACACAATAAAGTATTGGCTTTAAATAGACTGAGCGCACTGAAATATTCTATATATAAGTAGAGCAGTAGACACTTGAGAACCCCTGGCATGAGGAGCAGTGTAGGAGGTGGGAACTCGAGGTGCACGCAACCCGACACTGGCTGGCGGGTCGAGCTCTAATAAAGAGGCATTCAGTTTTTGCCAAAGGGAAAATACCGCCGAAGGAAACGTTTTGACAGTACCTTATAAAGCCAAGGGGTATGTACATAAGTACCAATTATGTGAAATAAGGTGTTTAAATGTACATACGAGTATGTACAAGTACATTAAGATTTACAAATATGTACCGTTTGTTATTAAAAAAATGAGGACCGTTGCGCAGGATACTTTCAGTTCTTGCGTATTACCGGAAACGCTTTCAGCGGTAAGCTTCTCTGTACATAGATATAATGATTAGCATATATTATTTATATATATAATTCATCATTTTTTTCAGAAGTTAGACCAGTTTTTATATATGAAAAATAAACACTATTTATTTCAGTAAAATGCAATTTAAAAGCTCCTTTTAAGAATATATTTGACTACTTTATTTATTTATTTATAACCTTTAAACCGGGTAATAGGATTTGAAAGAGTAGGTGAAGACAAGTCCGTCGGCCGGCAGTCAACTTCGAACGCCTGTAATTCCAAAATTTGCAATAATAATTTGCGGTTATGTTGAATTAGGTTTAACAATAAAATATATTCGAAATGACACCATGACTTTTTTACCTGTGCCCTTATCGTGGAATGTCCCAAATTTAGCACAACCGGGATTCATGTTTTGAAGAAAAAAAGAAAACTTTGTCACCGTACATCGGTTTGTCCGTTTGTCAAAATCATTTTTCTCTGGATCACGTGGGGGTTTGATACCCCTAAAAAATTAATATTAAATATCCAGATCTAGTCAGCTTAGAAGAGAGTTGGAGGACAAAAAAAAAACAAACTTTTAAGTTAACACAATCAAAAGATACGAGTGTTTATACTTCGTTTTATTTAGTATGAATACGTAATCAAAACCTACAGAAGTTTTCTTTTCGTAGATTTAAAATAATGAAGTTTGCCAAGAATGGAACTTACTACAGAAAGCAAATAAAGGGAAAATTCCGAAAAAAAAAAACATTACAAACTGGTATCTGTAGTTCATTTCATACAGAATGAGTTGTACTAGTTATAAGTTGTGCCAACTACCCGTTGATCTATAAGTATGAAATTGGCACGGAACCCTAGGTGCGTAAGTTCGACTCGCACTTGACCGGTTTTATAGTTTCTATACTCCTTTTATTCACACCTTATGTACCGAAGACAATTAATTCAGGAACAAATCTTGAAACTAATCTAAAAAAGCCCAAAACACATTTAATACAAAAACAATCCACTGACAATATGTCTTTGTTCAAACAAGGATATTAGGTATTGAATCCGAATCCATAAATCCTTAAAGACCACAGACTAAATTAACTGCACGCGACTTACAACTGCGAAGTTTATCGTAAACTTAAAAAAAAAATGTTTAAAAATAAACATCGCGCCGTGACAAGTAATTTAGCTGAGCACCATGTTATATTTATACGATTTGCAATCAGAACTCGCGCTATTCGTTCGTGCCGTATGTATGTAACGCTGTAAGACTCTCACCCACCATTCCAAAGTCGAGTCTAAATCTGAAATGTAGATCTTAAAATCCCACAGTCACGTTAATATCGAAGATAGCGGAGCTGAGTTAATTTAAACCGTATATTGGGGGTCGTAAGTTCAAACTTGGCGCGGAATATTGAGGAGAAGTATCTAAATAAATTGTCTCCGATATATCCCCGCGTATTTTACAATACATTTACACCTTTGTAGGTGCAACGTACACTGTGTATGTTTTAAAATAAATAAATTGATGCAAGCTACTTCCTGCTTAAAGCCTGTGCTTTAAGCAGGAAAAAGCTCTATAACCCAGTATTGAGGCACTCCGTTACTCAATTTATGGGATTGCTTGTTGAGTGGCGTAATTCATGACACTTTTTTGTTTGGAAATAAATTTAATTCATTCATAAGATTACCTTATTAATAAATTATAATTTGGTTTTGCTTTTTGATTACAAAATAATTTTGTAAAAATCTATTTATATTGATGTCTAAATACAAAGATTATTATTAATTATTAATTATTATTATAACACTTAAAACATGGAGAACGTACGTATTATCAGTTAGTTATAAATGTCAGCTTGGTTGTATTAAAATATATAAAAACTCAATTTTTCTTATGTATCTAATAGAAAAAAACATCAGGCAATTTTATTTTTTTCTCTTCTTTCTTCTTTCTTCTTTCATTATCTTTACTACAGCGAGATCTCGATAGAGTTATGCCGTTGTATGCTCTGTGCTGATGTATGCATAGAGAATATATTACCTTGTCACTCTTTTTTCCATCTATTTAATTTCCTATCCAACTGGATAGCCAAGTCGTGTTGTGAAACAATGGTGTCAACAGTAACGATGGTGGCGATAGCTTACAGTGTACTCAATAACTAGAGCTGATCCACAGATCTACAATTCTTCCAACGTCAACTATACGTTGCACTTTAAAATCCTTAAGCGGCGTATCAAAAAGGATTATTGAAGCTATAAATATAGATGGCGAGATTATAATAATTTGAATAATAACATTAAAATAATGCCTCTGTCCCGAAGATGTCGTCCCGTAATAGATTTATCAGCGTCCATGCATCATATGCGTTACTTGTTTAAGTCTTTAGAGAGGATCTTAGATCATTATCGCTTCATTAGTCACCCACTACGATTTTTATCTCAAAGCGGCCGACGATATTTAATACTTTAACGTACTTAATTATTAATATGTAATTTTAAACTGTCCGTGCTTTCGTGTAAAATTATTGAACTTTTTAACAAAACAAGTGAAGTGAGAGTTGCTGCTTTTATAAATTTTAAGTGAATGAGAAAACTGTCAGCCTTGTCTTTGGATTTTAGTTTTAATATAATAAATTGTTTATGAGATTATTATGAGACTGACTATAAATAAAATTTTGTATATCTTTTATAGCGTGTATGTAATATGCAGCTTTATTTAAATACTTTTTAGCCATTTAAAGATTCTTTCATTATTTATTATTTGAGATACAATATATTAACGTCATGTTTCGTAGTTAAAGTGTGGGTATAAATAAGATCATTAATTTATAATGTATTTACTAACGAAAGATTTTTTGAAGTTTTTTTCGAATTCGGTTGAACGATTAGATGTTATGAATATATTTTCCAATGTCATTGTTATTACTAATACATGTTTTATTTTTTAGCGTCTCACTAAGTATAGGTATACCTAGTAGGGTAGACAGGGACGGTAACAAAACGGCACGTTTCTATCCAGACCGAGGAATTGAAAATATTCTATTCCCTCTTCCGAGCGGGGATCAAACTCATGACTATCACCTTTACAGTTATACGTTGTGTTGCAATATCTGTAAAATGGGTGGAAAGTGAAATATGGAGTGTCTTTACTCTAGGTGTTCCTTCTCCATTCAGCTTTAGGCAAAAAAGAAAAACGTTTAAAACGTTCTAATAGTTAAGTAGTTCAGTTTTATCTATGAAAATCTAAATCTATTTAGACTAAAAGAAAAACTTATCTTTTGACAAGTAAAACTAAAATACCTACAAATTGATTTTGAATGACACCACATGATAATTTTATATAGAATTTACGTCGTCCACTACATAGAAAAAAAATTGTTTATACCAAGCATATCGTATAGACTACAGCAACAAATGATATTTTAAGAAAATAAATTATTTGCTTACTTATCGCATAAAGTAAATATACTTATACATTCTAATAATATACTAGTATATCAGAAGAAGAACATAACAGGATTCACGTAAAGCCTGAAATTATAATTTACTTAAATATTATACTTACTTACTTTAATATTGACAGATTTATATGACACAAAATTTTGCATGTATAGTCTGTACAAGGATATTACTTGACAGGCAGCTGTCAAATGTCACAATTAAGTAATACGCCAAACATGTCCCGTTTGTACTGCAGTTCAATAAATCAACATGTCCAATCAGTTATGCACATATACAAACAATCATAAATAATATTATTATAAACCGCATCATTTAAGGTCTAAGTCTTAACAAAAGAAAAGCAATTAGGTTTTTTTATTACTCTCTTTGCTACAAAAACTATTTGAAAATGAAAAGAAAGTTGCGAGAGCTTTTTTATTCAGAAATTACTAGTGACCTTTTTAAATTTTCTAGTACCGTTCTATAATTTTATTTGATAAGTAGATTAAAAGATTTATGTTATATTTATTAATATTTACTAAAGAATTTTAAAATTAAACTTATTTGAATAATAAAATAAATACTACTACATAGCAGCCATGACAGTTCAGCGCGATGGCATAGCCAGCCATACCAGCCGTTTGATCCCTATTTACATTTGTTGCTATGGTGAGATAAAGCGCGCTATTGAGTTCTGCCACGCAGTGCTTAACCTGCAGTCTCGACATACCGTATGTACGGCAGAAAGTGGAATTTTGACTCTACATCATCTCTCTATCCTTTAATACAGGATAGAGAGATGATTGCTTGCAAAACACGAAGCTGAAAAAAATATATAAAACAATCTTATTGAGATTTTAAAGTAATAACAATCTATTGCTACTAAGGAAAGAATTTTTCTCATTATTTATAATCCATACTCCATAGCGTGAATAAAATTTAAACGTGAATAATATAATAAAATATAAAATATTACAAAATACATATCTACTTATAAATTAGTAATTCGAGTTTTACTTTACTTTACTGCTCAGTATAGCGCTGGGTGGTTTATTGTTTTACAGCGCATTCGTCCCGCCCTTTACGACAATGGCTGGACAAATCGAATGTAAAGTGTGAGAGTACCATCACTCTTCCTGTCACTGTCATTGTGTCTCTTGTTTTATATTTACGACACTACGTTACACGATAGACAGACGCGATTATAAAATGTATTATACAAACATAAATTGCTCGATTAATAATAAAACTACATAACTATTATATTTTACATATTATTTAACAAGAGTAAGAAAAATTATAATTTGTAACAATTGAAATTATAATTTCATTAGTAGTTTTATTTAACAAGTGTGATTATTTTTTCAACTTTTAACACTGATAACAATAATGAAGAGTCAAAGATGCGTCAGAAACGCGTTTGTATACAATTCCTAGAAAACCAATGGTATTTGTCTGACAAGCCATCACTTATAATCATGACATTTTATCTATTCAAAATAAAATCTATGCCTAATTACTCTACAATCTATAATATAATAGTAAAATAATTAAAATTACATAAGAAGTAACGATGGGACGTGGGATCAATCTACCAAATGTAATCTATCAACAGAGGTCAAATATATAAAGACATGCTAATATGTTGTATAACGATCTAACAACGCCTCGTAATGTTTGACTATTAATTTTATATTGATAAATTAATACACAATTATATAGAGTTTGATTGTGGATTTTGACTTTGATGGTAAGTGCTTGAATCCTCTACATGTATGTGATGTCTTTTCTGGGAAGTGGAGGAATGTGTTTGAGAGAGAGATAGAGAGAGAGAGAGAGAGAGAGAGAGAGAGAGAGAGAGAAGGGTGAGAAGTGGAGTGTCTTGACTTTAAATTCAGTCTGTCTACTTTACTATCTGCAGGATAAAGTATGAGGGTAAACATATATGAACCTAAAATAGATTTCACACAAACAGTAATGGAAAAAGAGTAAAAATACAAGACAAATATATGTATCTCTATGTATGGGCTATATGTATTTCTTTGTATGGGCTATATGTATTTCTATGTATGGGCTATATTTTTCTCTATGGGCTCTCTATTCATTCTGCAACATGGATAATATAAATATAGATAAGCAGAGAAAAAAAATCATTGATGCCTCTCAATGCTCTCCAAACAAACTGTTTGCTGTTCAAACCTTTTGGAAATAATTTTCATATTAATACATAGGATATTTCTCTATTAAACTTTTTGTTTATATATGATGTGACATTTTTATTAATTGTCCCAATTCTGAAGTCCATTTTGGGAAAATCATGGCAAGTTGTTAGGTATATTACAAAAAGAAATATCTTTGACATCAACTAATTGGACAATATTGACACACGCGTGCTTTATTAGCAAACTAATGTCAATTGAGAGGTCATTAAAAGTAATGTATGTATCTGTCACAATCCATCAATCCAAGTTATCAACGGCAAGGATAACCGCGCGGTTTGAGAAACTTACACACATACTTATTTTTAAGGTTTTTTGTCTTGAATTTTGAAGTTATATATAGAGAAACTAACGACAATTTAAAACGTTCTCCATCTTCCACATATTTAAATACACAAGGAAGTAATAAATCTCTAATAAATAAGTAACTGACCGTCCATTAATAAATGGTAGTATTAACGAGTCATACTCATTTTCACAGGTTCTGCTGAATGAGGAGACTTACACCTTAGGACTAGATTACACCATAAAGCGTAATCATTCGAAACTCATAGAGAAACAAACGCATGTGTTTAGAATGTCCATCAACTTGTAGTACGCAATCGTCTTGCATGATTTTTGAAACAATAATTACAATTTTCAAGTTAAATCCTCCATTTCCGTGAACACAGCCATTGTGGAGGCGCGGCGCTGAGTAGTTCGTACGCTAGCGTCAGTTGTATTGTTTTAAACCCCGCTGGTTTGTTTTGTGTCGCTCTGTAACTGTAAAGCTGTGATCCATCTCGCAGTGGGAGCTACTGAGCGGTTACAGCCTTCCAAAGTTTTACTGTGTGTCTTATATAGGGTGTATATTAAAATGTGTGCTAGTTTGATAATTTATTTTAGACATGATTGATAGACGCAGGCTATAGAAAGTAATTTTTGTTAATTTTAGGTGTAAAAACTGTTTATTTATTATATATTTTTATTAATTCATCAGTATCTTATAATTCTCTATACCCATTACAAATTACAATGTAGGTATACTCGTAACTCGACAATGAGCCGTTGCGGTCAAACAGCCGGCAGTAAATCAAGTGTGATTCATTTATTAGCTTTGTTGGTGCAATTAGCAATTTATGCTTTCATTAATGCAGAGTCACTGCGGCGCAATTACAAACATAACTGTACATATGATGGTCATAGATTCAATTCGAGGTATCATCGCGTACTTGAGCTTAAACATTTTGTACAAACACTTGACAATATTGTGTTTAATTTATTTGAACGTCCTGTATCTGACAGCAACTTGCTTTACTTACTCTATGGCATACAATGTATCTGCCACATTGTCCACACAGTGGCTCTCAATGGCATCTAATGTCTATGAATTGTTAGAACAAACAGACAAAAAATGTGTCGCAAATTTACGATTGTGCTTAAAGTAACTAATAATGTCTTGCAAATGTATTGATAAATGTGAAATCCATTTTGTATCGAGTCAAGAACCTGAAAAAACCTTCTCATTCGTTCATTTTATTCTATAAACGTCACTTCGTGTAGTATTTAAGCTCATAAGCTTTTTTTTACTCCTCAGATAATTTTCAATAGTATTTTTTTTTATTTTAACTATATAACCAAAGCTAATCTATATCCTGTTAATTGCTATAAAGCTAAATAACTTAGTTTTAAGTACATTTTGAATGAACAATCAAGGGAGAAGTGGCTTATAGTTGAGATGTAGTCTAAGAGACGATTGTTAAAAACTTTATCCGCACAATGCTATAAAGATAAGCGGTCACTTATTCCACGGGTAGTGGGTACCATTAAGTTTTTAACGTCCTGTCAAGTCGTAAATTCGAATTGATTTCTACAGTAAATCACATTGGAAATTATCTAACGCTTATATTGTTAAAAAATATCTTTATAGTTTATAGTACAAGACGCAACATTATTTTAGAATGAATTCTTTTATTGATTTTTAAAGCAGGAAATGTACAGGAACTTTTAATATGATAGCTTTCCGTTCCTGACGCTATACAAAAACAAATATTTATATAAATATATTATATAATTATTAAAATTAATATATTTTTTCTATGAGCTAACTATATTTTTATAGCATAATAATTTAAATTATTATCAAAAACAAAATATTCTTTATTCAATTAGGTCATTAAAAGCAACAATAAAGCTATTAATGCAATTATTATATTTATTCATGAACTAAAATTCTATTGCTATTTAACCTAAATACTATAAAAATATTTCACAATATTGTACTCGTACGTGCTATTTTAAATAGAGAAATTACACGACCCGTCAGGCATTCATCGAGGATTGTGAGAAATAAGACAAAAACACTTTGTTCGGAACAGTTGCTTCAAATTTCTAATACCGACCCCCGCGGTCCAACACAAGCAGATATCAAGACAACAATCGACGAACAATAAACTAATTCCGTACAACCAAAACAAATTAAGCGGTCCATTGTGGACTCTCCATCTCTTCACTGACCATCCATTCAGAGGCGTAACTGCAGTGAAATATGACGGCTGTAAAACTTGGGCCAACATTATATTGGCATGTGTCAAGTGTTAGTTAGAAGTTTGTAGTCTAGGAGGTGGAGTATTGTTTTATGCTATATTGCTTTTTTAATTTTTTTATCTTAGTCTATCAACGCAGGTTTAATTTATTCTAAGCCATGTCAGATGGTATTAGTGACTTTGTTAGTTACTTGTTATTATGCAATACTGATTGTAAATTATTCGAATGAAGATGTTATATTAATTACGAACTCGTGCTATGTGCATTATATTATTATATTGACTCGTTTCATATAGTAAAGTGATTTCACTGCAAATTTTATCTAATAATTCATAAGCTACATTTAAGCTAAAGTATATATAATATATATACAAGCGACAATTTATTGATAGTTGAAAAAAGCAAGATTTAAAATCTTTATCACCAACTCTCAAACTTAACGATCTTTCCTTCCTCTGGCCACAGAGTAGCTCCTTGTTTCAAAAAAAGCTCACTTTGACACATCTGAGCTTTGGCTTTGTTTACAACGAAGTGGAATGTAAACAATTGTAAAATATTATTTATTGCGTTATTTATGGGCTTCCAAAAGAGTTTTACAATCACCTTTGTAGAGCTTTATATTTCGTGTGTCTTTGCGATTTTGTTGATAAATTATATTAAATAGGAAAACATTGAGAAAATCTTAAATTATTTTCTCTTACTTATACAATATAATAACAATATATATATATATATATATATATATATATATATATATATATATATATATATATATATATATATATATATATATATATATATATATATATATATATATATATATATATATTGTTATTATATTGTTATATCAAAACAATAAAAGTTTCAAAATTTAATAATTTCATCAACCAGCTCAATTGAGAAAAAAAGCTTATTATTATTTTCAAATCTACAAGCGCGCTTTTACATAGGTATTGCTATTAATAATAACTTAATATTCATAGAGGTGTACAAATAAATTGCACGATACGCGTGAGTTCGTTTAAGTACTGTAGCTCGTTTAATATGAGATTACTGTTTGGCTTGGAAACATTTACTATGCTTATATGTGATAATAATTGAGAAATCTCATTTGTTTTGTTATAAATTATTATCTGTATATAAATAATAGTCATAAATAAGTGTTATAGTTTAGAATATTATGTGCGTGAATTGTTGTCTTGTGATTTATTGTTTTAATGAAAAATCTTATAGTGTATGGAATCGATTTTATAGTTTGTCATAGTTGTCGTAGTAAATATGAAGTCGACAACGGCTGCTCCTACTAAAGTATTGGCGAGGATAATATGGTCAAAAAGTTTTTGCATTTCACGTCTCAAGCTCCATATCCTCCGATTGACACCTAGGTTCCCTTCTAAAATACCATTCTATATAAAATAAGTGCAAAATTTTCGTATCTATATATACACATATTGTACATTAGTATCTATAATTGTGATAGTTAATGAAATAATATTAAGTTAGTTATATAGAACAGAACAGCTACCTAACTCTTTTGAGAATTATGCATATATAATACATAGATATATCTTAATTTTAAGCTTATTTTAATTAGCAGAAGATAAATAAACAAATAATGCTATTAATTTAAAAAAAAATTCAGACCGCATGTCCTTAGTGACCTGTCCGACTTTATCCCACGTAAAAGGCAGGCAGACCCCTAGACAGAGAGAATTCAAGTCAAGACACTCCGTTTTCCCGTAGAAATAATTAAAAATTATCAATCTTTTCTTGCCAAATAAACCCACACAAACATGTTTGTGTAAGCTTGAAAAAATATTTATAGAGAAAGGTGTTAGAACATACATAGGTGTATATAGCTTTCGATCGCATCCATGAGCCAGGCTTAAATGCTGCTATGTTAATTTTTTTTTTAATTTCAAAAGCTTTATAACTCTCAAACATTCAGCGTATGAAAAGCTCCACTTAACCCGTGGACGGCGGCGATGTAAATAATTACCGACGTCTCAATTTGTTGGCCAGAATGCGATCAAGCTGTGAGCTAATCACGATCTATGGCCGGTCGGTTCTTTTCCATGCCGACACATAAATCACATCACAACGCGAATAATGACGATGAAACTAATGACATATTAATATAATTGGTATCATTTGTATAATGTGGATATCTAACTTAGATAGAAGATGGAAATACTTTAATTTTATGAGACGGAGGATGCTTGATAGAATTGTATTGACGTGGATATATATTTTATCTGTTATGTTTATTATTATTTTTAAATGGCAATAGTTTATTTATTAGATATTTCAAAACACTTGAATACATTAGTTCCAAACCTTGCTTCGTGTATATACAAATACATATGTTAGTAGATAATGAAAATTATAGTTTAAAAAGCCATTTTTTATAAGTATAATATTTCTATAATTATTGTACGGTTATGACTGGAAGAAGTTATTATTTGTTTCAAGTTTTTTCAAAGCTTTAAAATTAAATTAGATCTACGTACGGCACCTGTTGACGTCTGCTATGACACCGGCGAAGGCACCAAGCAGTTATATATAATTGATGAGCGCGGTCTGACGAACCCCCGTCGCTAGTGTCGGGTCGTGACTCTGATGCTGGATAAATTGTAAGTGAACAGCGTTTTGAGTTTAATGTTATAATCTACTTTCAGGCTTATTTCATACATTTACACAGTATTTTGAAATTATCAAATACTGTGTAAATATCAATATTGTGATAATTTCTTAAAAAATATCACTAACTTTTCTTTTGTGGGCTATATAGGTACTTACATATATTGTCGCTTTGGTAGTGAGAAGTATCAATCCATATATTACGAGTGTAGAGATATTAAATAATACATTACGAAATGGTAAAATAAAATAAAATAATATAATGTAATATAATATCATAATACATTTTCAATCATACAAGTTCTGAGTCAAATTTTAAAAACATTTATTAAATTAGATTTTGTATTGAAATATACATGAATTATAAATATATAGAGCTATTTTTACCGTTTCCGCTTGTATATTAGACTATCATACAAAATAGTATCCCAATCTACGCTTGCCAAAATAAAACATTAATATAGTAACATGTTAATACATCGAATACAACGAATGCCGCGCTACACCTGCCTTGATGAGAGAGTTTTTCCTACAGCACCCGCTATGGGGCTCACCGTGAAATAGATAATGTTTTAATACACTCGTGTTAATAAAAGTCACGCTAGCCTCCGCTTAACGCGAGCGTTGAAGGATGAATGCTAACAGTGCTATATGTAATCAGTTTTAATATTGTTATCTTTACAGGTTCATAATTTATCCCGATAACCGATTTAGCGAGCGTTGAGAGCTCTATCTTCCTAGAGTCGGAATTTTAGTTAAATATGAAACGAACTAAAATAATGTTTATTTTCAGTCAGTCAGTCAGTCAGTTTCAGTAAGTCTCTACATATTGAGTTATATTATAATACAATTAACTTTTCATTACACGCAACTACATCCCAAGAAACGGATTAAAAAAGTCATATCTAAGAAAAACACGTACTTTCACTAGCTCACATATTACGGAGTAACACTCAACGAGGGGTGCCGGGTGAGCCGGAATGAAATTACCCGTAGGTACAAAGACTTGTGCGCGTCTCTGCGGGGCGCCTATTATACTGCGAGTTACGAACAGACAGGAATATAGGCTTTATATTATTATATGTAAGGGTCTAGTATCTTTATTATACAAATAAATACGCTAGTAATCGTTAGGTGTGATGTTATCAGGTCAATTTCACCCTCGAAGTTGAAAGTCTGCTAAGTTTTGTTCATTTATACTATATGTACCACTTTATGTTCTTTTCTTTTAGCTCTACGATTTGTTCTGCATATAGTAGAGAAGGCGGAGAGAACTTTTCCGCTTTCCGATCGATTTAAGATAATCTGAGACGAGTGACAGAATATGACGCCGTATTTTATCAATTAAAAGACAAAAATTAAAATTAATATTTCCCAAATCAGGTTTGAACTCACAACTACACATTTGCAGTTAGATGATGTGCCAGTGCTACGTAATACGAAGGCCTCATTTTTTAAATGTCTATATTATCAAATTATTATTTTATCTGTATTTATGCTGTGCTAAGACTGTTGCCGCTGCTGTTAGTTAGTTATTTAGATATTGTGTAAATCATTTCATAATTAGTACGCGTCTATTAAATATATCTACGTAGCGAAATTTCCTATACATAAGTAAAAGTTTCCTATACATAAAAGTAGTAGTAGTAAAGTTTCCTATACATACAATTTAGTGGTAGTTTTTTAATCTATGTACCTTACTCGGGAAAGCTGCCTAAATTTTAAAAATCTAGACCTTAATCCATTTATAAACAGAATTTAGTCCAATATATATCGTACCTATAGCAAGGCGGTTGCGGTTGCAAAACACACTGTCTAGAAGTATTCCTCCAATTTCCAAATACGATTAGCTATAACGTTTATTAATCAGACACACACCTTAAGGAACCGTATAAATTATTTCATAGCTTCACCATTCGCCAATCTTCCACTTAACGTAGAGTAAGCTGAAAGGACCTACTGTTAAGAGTCTTCTTTCTCTACAGTCAGCTCAGTTTTCAAACTTTGCTGGTGGAGGAGCGGAACCAAACGCCGCGCGTTGTTATACTTATTCGTATGTCATATTATAATACAATTTATATAAATTCATTATTTTAATGACAATATTCAATTTAATTACATAGTTACATTAAATTTCAAACTTTTAAAGAACTTATCGCATACGAGAATTACTTTGATTTACAGCACAGTGTAGTTAGGTAGTGTAAGAGCACTTTATACAGCGGCCACTTGTTAACGACGTGCCCACCTGTTATATTAACGACATAGTGTTTAATTGCTTTTACGCGACTTTACGATTTAGATATCTTATATTCACAGCGTAATAGAGTAGTATTGGCTTGTATGGAGATCGTTAAAATCGAAATACGAGTATCGACCATAGAGCTCCACATTTTGTAAGCGCGCAAGCATATGTAAGTAAGCTTGTCTATTAAGAATCAACAAGAATATATTTTAGTATAACGATATGTGCGCCCTGCATAATGTAACCGAGTAACTAATCCAATTTATAAGGCTTTTACAGTATTTTCATTATTTTATAAAGTATTTTTTTTAATATTTTTTTTAAATAACTGGATTTTGGACCCGTTTCTCTTGAACAGTAACAAAGAGACGCGAATTTTGTACGTTTTCTCAATATACTTTTACAAACATAGTAACAATTTTCTATGATTATTGTATTTATGATAAAAAATGTCTAAGAGTGAAAATCGTACGGATTGAAATAAAATTACGTTAGTTTATTATGTAAATGTATTATTACTCACTATATTATTATATATTTGTACATATTTTTATTTATTAATTTACATTTACTTTACGTTTATCAGAAAATAACATATTACTGATGCGAGATGGCGGAGATGGAGAAAAAAATCTAATTACAATTTTTTTTATATATTAATAATATTAGGTATATTGAGAAATTCTGAACATAATCGTGTAAGATTAGATATTTGTTGGTCTATAGCTTCTAGGAGTGACTTAAAAATAATAAAATGTATTTATCCTTTTTACTTTCATATAAGGTTAGTATTTGGCTTTTAGAGCGATAAATGTCAAAAATTAAAGCCACATAAAAGCACGGCGACATTTGTGAATTGATCGCGGCCATAACGTTTTTAATGGCACTGCGCCTGCGCAGGTTTCCCACTGTTTCATAATATTTATTTACGCAACTTCTTTATTTTATAGTTTTTCAAACATATGTAATAAAAACTTTTTGTTTGTATTAAAGGAAATATGATTCCTTGTTTTAGTGCAGTTTTGGCTGACTGTGAATTTTTATCTTTAACAAATTTTTCTTATAAAACTTTTTTTCATCTCTGGTGTATTATTACAATAACTTCTACACATTTTCTATATGTGTCCTCCATTATTTTGCATACGGATATAATAAAAAAAACTTTTTTATATAAAGCATAACATATAAATAGACATTTAATAATAACTTATGATTGCTATAAAGCTTCAATATAACCATAAAAGCGTACAAACACATCGCCGTATGATAGAAGCCCATCAAGATAAGCATTCTCATGTTTTATAGGTTATAAAATATTTACCATGTATGACCGCTACATTAATTGTGACCCACCGCGCGTTAATTTGTGCTTTACGACGTTTAAGTTATTTTGTCGCCGGTATATTTATATACTGTCTCATTGAAAGCTATTAGCTATATATCAATAGCAATCGTCTTGCCATTATCAAACAAAATTATTGCAAGTGGATGTGTGTCCGGTGTGTGCCCAGTTCGGTTTAATCAAAATATTTTTTATTAAGTTACATAAAAATGTCAATATTGTCAGTCCTTCAAGAAGCTACCGCCCCCTGTAAAACTAATTCTATTGAGAAGACTCAGCGAGATACGTTAATTATTTACATAGTTTTCATATATTTTTGCTGTCTTGGTCTGGTTGCACCAAGCTTATTAGTTCCACCACTCGTTATCAAAATACAATTATTCAAATGTAGACATTAGAAATTATTATAGAGAATTTTCATCAATTACAAGATTCACGATTTTTTTACGTATTAGTATGCAATATAGTTATTTAGTATATGAAATGTACTAAAAGGTTAATTGTCATCTTAAGATGACAAACGCACAATTAGTGAATCGTAGCGTCGTAATCATCGCACGCGCCGTCCAGCTGCGCCCACTTCCTCTGATCTTTGACTTCAACAATTGTATCCATCTGCCGTCTTGGATCGTCACCCACCTACCTACCCATTCCTGAACTCCCCTTCTGTATCCACACTGTAGGACAACCAGCAAGAACAATAGATCAAAATATACTAGCCGAGATGGCATCACCACTTTATAAATGCGTCCCTAGAAATGTCATTTCTGTATTATTTGCAGTGTATTATAACTGAGGTAACTGTAAATATAACTTTGTAAGGAAATATATTACTCAATTCAATGTTGGCACGAGATTATGAATTGAAGTGGTTCGCGATCAACTAGCCGCTTCCGCTGTATCAGCTGTTTACATCCTTTCACGATGATGTTTGTCAAGATGTTGTGAAAGTATTGATAGTGGGTTTTCCTCAATTTTAGAAAGTACACATTTATTTATATTATAATATCGCGGAATTTTCAGTAATTTTAATATACTTTACACGTGAATGTTTTACAACAACGTGAAACTTAAACAGCACATTTTATTTGACTTTAACTTATTGCTAAGAGAAAAAATCAAGTCGCCTGTCACGTCATATAAAAGTTAAATCACAAAATGTATAATAATATGATTTTATGCGCATAGAATAATCGATGTTTAATCATTCTAATAATACCAATAAAATTAATTCTCATTATACGTATGTACCTACTGCTTTTGTCAATTTAACCGTGCATAATTTTTGTATAATATATAGTTCGGCTTTGATTTTTCTTTATATATTCTGTCATATTTATTGAACTATGATTATGTCAAAAATAATAGCGTTGTCAAAAAGTCAAGTATTTAAAACTCAAAAATGTAATAAAGATAATTTTTATAATGACTCATAAACAAACGAAATCAAGTCGATCTTATTATGGCAAATATAAAGGAAAAACGAGAAATATTAATAACGAAGAAAGCTATATAGTACATACTAAGCCACTTCTACTCAGTTCAGAAGACGAAGAAAGCTTGGCCATACACAGTGCCAGGGCCAGGATGGTTATGAAATTAAATAAGAAAAGGATTTTAAGAAGATATACTCATATCGGTGAAAATAATAATTCAGTTAATAGAGCTATATATAATGTAAGTCCTATTGCAACATCTTTTATACCTACTTACCGCACATCAATCCAAAGCATACGTTGGAACCCATGCATGGAAATTTGCTTGGAAGAACCTCATTTCAATGACAACGCACACAACTTCAGCGCACAAAATTTTAAATATCAAGTTGAAGAACATCATGTACCTTATGTACGAACTAGAAATAAAGTACTAGATACTAAAAAGATTTCTACTTTCAAAGATAATATTGCAAGATACTCTGATAATAGTACTATGACATGGACATTGAATGATGTAGGATGTGGAGTGTCATCTGAAATCCAGTGTATACTGCCAATTCTAAACGTACAGGTAGATGAGTTGATAACAAGTGAGGTTGTAAAAGATCCATCAGTGAGTTTTACCCCACAACCGCCTGTTTTAGAAGAATCAGGATACGAAACCGATGTATTTCAAATAAATAATATTCCTGACCCAAACATAATTAATATAAGTGACCCAAAGATTAACAATAATGATAGTCATCAGAATGTATCAAAATTAGACCTGAAAGAAGCAACAATGGTACCTGATATGATGATGCCTGATCATAGTGAAGTAAATCAAAATCCAAATATTTCAACCAAAACTATTTCCATGGGCAAATTAAGTAAAGTTCCACAAAATTCAGCTGAGAATTGTGAGTTGTCTATCCCTCACACTCACAGAGTCCATTCAAAGTATCACTGCGATTGTGCTCCAATGTCTTCAAATGTGAATGATTTATTTAAAAAACAGGATCTAACAGATGTTCAAAATCTATCAGACTGCAAGAGAATCCCTTCAATAAGACTACCGAAGAGAGTAGTTACTTCACAAAGAGATATAAACGTATTTATTGAGAAACGTAAACGTTGATTCAGAAAATATCATAAATATAATCATAGTTCTACAACAAACGATATTATTAATACTAGTTCCCACTTTTTATTTAGGCAAATTACAGTGTTGGTTTATGAAATAAAGACATGAAGTCCTTTTACAAGTCCCACAAATTAGAAATTTATTTCGCAGCTTAGCGTTTTCTCTCACTTTTTTATTTCCGCCCTTCGACATAAAATATCTGGGCGGAAAGTTATATGGAAACGAAAGATATGTGTTATATATGGAATAGAGTGTATTAACACTAGCTTCCCTCTGCCTACCCTGCTATTCAAATTAAATTCCAAAATATTCTTTATTCCAATAGACTTTTGCAAGCACTTTTGAATCGTCGCATAAACATAAAGCTACTACCGGTCTGGAAGGCAGTTCTGCTACAGCGTGAAGCTAAAAAATAATACAAAATGGATTGGTTCAAGATATAAACTAATAATTGCACATTCTGAAACTGCTTTAAACCTAAATACTTACATGTATGTGTAACATGAATTCCATATGCAAGAAGCGCGAGGGGTCAACAGCTGCGGAGAAAGCATCCTTGATTGGATAATCTCGACCCAATTGATACTCGGACGCCGAACAAGTTGTCAACATTTTAGGGACTTTGTTATGTTTCAAATAATTGTAAAAGCTTTAAATTTGTTCTCGTATCTATAGAAGTATAGAGTGATGGGACACTTTATTCTCCATTTTTATTTCTTTTAAGACGATTATTATTGTTGTATGTAGGAACTTAGCGCCGCCTCAGACTGAGGGGACGAACGAATAAACGTTATCCAGACAACATTATTTTACATATTTTTAATATTTTTATAGTTTGTTCGATAAGTTGAAAACGGAGTGTCTTTTCACTAGGTTCTCTTAGTCTTTGTCCTGCTAAATGTGAGACGTTTAAAGTAAAAAATATGTGAAAATAAAACAAAAATAATTAAATTGAAATCTATTTATTGTATATATATAAATATACATTACCAATATTTATTGAAATTAAAGTGGATTATAAATTTGCAATAAAAATATATATAAATGAGCATAAAGAAAGTGTTCCGAGCAACTGACCGTGGACCGAGGAGGAGGGCCGGCACGCGTCGCCTGCGCAGCAATCTGCAACTCTGTTAAGTTTGTTATTTATCTCCCTCAATGTTTTTTTATTGTTTATTGAACTGACCTGGGTTCAACTCTTCATTAAATGTATTAGCATAGTATCAGGTTACGGGCGAATGTGGTTTATGTTACTACTTCACGTGTTATACAAATAAAGTTATGATCGTAACTGAATGGGTTGAATTATGATTTATGTAGAAAATTTATTATTTAGTTGAGTTTCCCTAAGAGTAGAGTAGGGTATAGGGCGCTGAGCTCCTCCACTCAATATGCAATGTGTTTGACACTAGGTCATCTCTGTCTACCCTCCTTTATGCGGGATACGGCATGAAGATGAAACAGATTACCCTTGTACAGGCTACTCCTGTAGAATAAATTTGATTTAGTAAAGTGATTTTTTTAGTTAAACTTACTATTTTTAAGTTTGCTGTCATCTATAGAGACATCGAGTCAAATTTGTTCATTATACAAAAAACTATAAATTAAATGATACGTTAATTATAAAAAAATTAAGCTGTTACTACGAGCAATTTAAAAGGAAGCCACTTAAAAAGCTAATAACATTAAGAGGCCGTTAGAACCTCTACAATTATAACAATATTAATAACAAGTAGTACAATGGCGTCAAACTGAATTAAAGAAGGTAGGTGTAAGGTGATCTAATAAAGATATGTCACAGCTATCACTCATCTTGCGTTATCAGCTTTCCCCGATCGCACGCTTTTTGTGCATCCGTTGTAGTCATTTAAAATTTTATGGGGTGCCCCTAATTTTATGAGGGAGTGGAATTATTTTTACGACTGTCACAACTGATCGTGATCATCGTTATAATTTTATGGCGGCGATATCTTTACTGCTTTGAAATTTAAAGTGATTTTTTAAATGTTATAACTCTATTATATTCTTGTGTGTATGTATGTATGTAAGTATGTATGTACGTATGTACATTGTATATACCTAGGTATGCGTGTGTGAGTCTATCGTGGTGCAATTGAAATATGTTTCTTTGTAATTGGTATCCAGGTAAGGGAATTATTTAATACTGTAGTGTACCTAATCCTACGTGCTTACTCTACATAGTACATAATCAACAGGTTTTCCAACAGACGACAAATGGCGAGCACGATTTATCATTACGCTCTCCTCATGTATACTTACTTCAATAAATATGTGGAGATAACAGAAAAATTGCCAATTGTATATAATTGAATGTATAGATATTATGAAATTCACGATATGTGAACGATACTGTATATCTCAGCGATACTGTATATGTATATCTCAGCTCTATTATGTACACCCTATTGGTAAGGGCAAATATCGTTGGCTGGGCACGAGCGCTCACAATCGATCATCCACACCCACAGACGGACAGAATTATATTATGTTTATATTAATATTTGGGGCTTTGTTCATGTAATTATAGACAAAATTAATAGAAATGTAGCTTTTGTTTTTAATATCTGAGAATTTTTGTTATATAGCTTCAAAGCACCTTCACGTTGCGTTAGTAATAGGTTTCGATTTTTTTTCTTGCTATATCTTGCGCTAAGCAAGGTATGCGGATATAATTTAGTGTCAAAATATTCCACTCTTCGCTATTCACCAGAACCCATGCCCAAACTTTGCCCATGTTGGTAGTGAAAATCAACGTACGTACCATCGTACCAACGTACCATCTCGTTTACAGTTTAACACATACGCTACAGAACACATACACAATATACACATATGTATGTGTAAAGAATAGATTATCATCAAATATATGGACAATATATGTATATTATGTATTAGTTTAATTAAAATAACGGTAAAAATTAAGTAAAATTCTGCTACCTAGCATATAGTGTCTATAAAAAAGGAGAAAATGAAAAAGCATACATATGTCACAAAGTTTCTGGTTTGTGTCAAAATTAAAAATTACCAGCGTGTTGCTATGCACCGAAGTAAGACGGTATCGGACTGTACAGTGAACAAGTGACATATTCCACATCTCTCAATATCTAAAAGTAAGCGCTCTACGCTTTTAGCACTAACTTTATCCTGTACTATTTTATTAAACAGGAAATCCTATATATGTATATATATATATATATATATATATATATATATATATATATATATATATATATATATACATATACAAAGTAATGTATATATACTCGTATATTTGTAGAAAAAAGTAAGGAAAATATACCTACAAAGCTCCACTGTACATATTGTACTGGTACTAGTGTAGTATATGTACTTTATTATATACTATAATAGACATATTTTTTACTTCCGACGAGAACCGAACTTCTAGTCTCATAGAGATCAATTAAAACATTCAGTAGGTAGTAAGGGTCACGAGGCGAAGGGGTCACCGCTAGTAATTATAATTAAGGCTACTTTACAATGAAGCGCACGCCCACGCTTCCGCCGCCTAAATTAACTTATTACGATAACGTTTTGTTTCTTTTGATTGTTATGGCTTACACGGCACACCGTGTTGTAAACTATTTGGAGTGACTATAGAAACTAAATTGTATTATATAGGATTAAACCTAGCTTATGAATAATTTTAACTTATCCAAAAATACTATGAAATATGGTAATTGGTGCGTTACTAGTAATATATTCAAAATCAAAATATTCTTTATTCAATTAGGCCCTTACAAGCACTTTTGAATCGTTAGTTTACATACAGTCAGTAGTGTCAGTTTTTGAGGAGGCTACCACCGGCTCGGAAGGCAGGATCTGCTTGGTTGGTATTAATAATAAAAGCATTTATTTCAGACGTTATTACAATTTTCATAACAATATTTAATTGTATCTTCGCTGATAGACAAAGATCATCTCCAATATCTAATAAGAACCTATACCTTTCGCAGTTCTGGTCAATGGCACATGAACCCGCAACTGCTTTCATTTCATCTTCCGCTCATAGCATTCTGTCAAGTTGCTAGTTTCCTACACTGTGCTTTACTGAGAGACCACATTTGGCCATATATAGGACATTGAGGGACAGTGATACATGGTTCGAACAACTTCTTACTTCTTTTAATTTGTATATTTTCTTTAAAGCTCCAATATCGTTTCCAAGCATAAAAGATGCGCCTTTCAATTTCTTTAGTCATTAGGTCGAGCAATACTTACATAAAATAAATCACTTTCACGAGTTACTTACTTACTTGAAACATTTACTTAAAATTGTTTGATTATATTATATTGTATTCATATATAAATTTCTTTATAATTGTGGGGTGAAGATGAAGTGGTGTGTGGAATTAAATTAAAAGTTCATCACAAAGTATACGTTTGTATTGTTCATTAATTAAAGAATATAATAGTAACACATATGAAAGTCCAAATTCACAAGAAGAAGATAAGATGGAAAAAATAAAAGGTTTATTGAATGCTCACAATTTTGCTTCTTTATACCACTTGTACATATATTTTGCAGCTTCACGTCGTATTTTGGTATAGCTGAGGGCATATAATGTCAAGACACTCTACACTCTTTTCCATTCTCTACTTAATTCATAATTCAGAAGGCAGAATTTACAGTCAGGTCATATGACTTACACCATGATGACCAGGTATATTTTCATAATATATATTTTTTTAGCTTTACCGTAACATTTGGACACATTTGGTGTATCTTAATATGTTTTAGCTTTATATATTTTATAGATGACAACTGTGTGTATGTCCTTTTGTAGAACGTACGGGTCGTACAGATTTATTGAATGGGAAAGGGTAATACGAAGAGAAGTTATTTAATTTTTTCTATATATATATATAAATATATATATATATATATATATATATATATATATATATATATATATATATATATATATATATATATATATATATATATATATATATATTCGAAACATTGTGTGTATTTAGTATATTGTTATCAGTTTCGCTTGTAATATTTACCTCCAGATCAGCTGTAGCATTCAGTCACAGGCTCATTACATTGCGTGCTACTTCAATAAATCTGTTATTATATATAGTCGGTAATTATCAAACGACGTCAAAACTGACGGATCAGTCTTTGAGAGGCCGCGTCAGATGCTGACAACTGTTTCTTTGTTGTACAGTAAATTAATAGAGATTACTATGAAAATTGAAAATTAGAGTTTGATTAAAAATAAATAGTCTTATGACATGATTGACAAATATTAGTAAAAATAATTTAATAATAAGCACTTAATATGCTTAGAAAGGTATAAAAATTTGACCGTCGCAGGACTCAAACCTGAGCATCTTTTGAACTGTCCAAGTGCTCTAGCCAAATAAGCTGTACGTTCTCATCGAAATTATAATACGTCGTAACAATTAGCAGAACGTTTTTATAAACCAAAGAAAAAAAACGCTTTCTAAATATTTTCATGTACACTATATAGTATTTCCTTGATTATTTCAGAAGTTTATTTGCTATGGCACTGTGTATATATATATATATATATATATATATATATATATATATATATATATATATATATATATATATATATATATATATATATAAAATGTTTGTATCAACTGCATTGCAACGTCAACTATTGCCGTCTGAGCAATCAATCTCCACAGTCTGTCAGCATAGTATCGTGAGCGTCCGCTAAACAAACAACTGTGTGTATGTCCTTTTGTACAACGTACGGGTCGTACAGATTTATTGAATGGGAAGGGGTAATACGAAGAGAAGTTATTTATATATATATATATATATATATATATATATATATATATATATATATATATATATATATATATATATATATATATATATATATATATATATATATATATATATATATATATATATATGTTCTATTTATCCTTTAGTTGTATATGCATAATTAATATGAGCAATTTTGTAAATATTAACAAACTTTAAGATTTTCTAAGAAACTTTAAGAAACTTTAAGAATATGAAGTGATACGAGAGGACTAAGAAACTTTAAGAATATGAGGTGATAATGATAATGATGAGGTGTCTGACTATTAATGATCAGTCATGATGATCAAAAGCATCAGTATTGGGTAATATTCCCCACACGGGGAAATGTATTTTTTATTTACACACATGTCAAGACAAAGGGCCTCCTACCCTTTGTCTAAAGTTGAGAAAGAGGTGTCCTTAGACTAGGTCCACTATATCGATCTTGCTATTTTTTTCATACATAGCTAATATGTGATCCGTGATAAAGCTATTCGTGATATAGCTATAATAAATAATTGTATGTAAATAAATGTGTAATCCTAATACTATTTCAAATAACACATATAAAAAAATGTAGTTAAAATAGTTAAGTTTTCTGTTGTTGCTAATGGAAGAGAGAAGTCTCCTGGTATAGAAAATGACTTGCGGACGAGGAACATAAAAGGAGGTCTTCTATCGCTAGTGAATTCTGTAAGATTTATTTGTAATAAATGATTTATGTTGCTGTATTTTCTCAGCAAAATTTAAATTCGATTAGTAAGATACTCGAGAAAGTATAAGTGATATTGCTTAGCCATTGCTTTGCCTATATTGTAAAATTAATAGTTTAAAAATTGAGTCAATATCGTTACTATAATATTCTATATGCAAATAAAAATTATTGCGTAAGATACTAAGCCTTTATATAATATCTTTCTATCTTATATCTTAATCCACTGATATACACACTGATATATACACTGATATATACACGTTTATGCAATTTTCAGCTGAGAGCGGCCAGTCGGGCGCGCCTGCGCAGTGCGCCACACGAGCGTCACACCGCGTTAGTGTCACCACACATTATCTATACCAAAAAATGCCTAAACATTTTGATGTCTTTTTCATTTTGTCCTCATCCCGTCTCGACCCCGCACCATCTGTCACACAATTGGTTTTGCCGCTTACGATCAAGACGCCGCTGCCTTTGATCGCGCCGCCCTACCTCGCCCAAAATAATACAATATCGACTCTATGTTACAAAATTAAGGTTGATTTTTGATTTTAAATTATATATCGAAGGCATTTAATATCTTTATTAATGTGGCCAAGCTCCGATGATCGATGATAACTAATTATTAGAAACATTTCGTTGACCGTGCGATCCCTTCACGGCGTGAACTGTGCCATTTTAGACTCTATTTCTTTTTAATAGAGTCGTCACGACGGACCCGAGATTAGCGACAGATAATCGTCAGTTATTGTATTTGGTTATCGTTGAAATGGTTACCTGTCGCAGACCTAACAAAGATTAGACAGGATTTTTAAGATTTTTTTTTAAGCTTTTTTAGCCTTTGTTTGTGGAACTCGAGAGCTTTTTGGATACTTGCGCTAATCATCTTGAAATGGCTTAGATTAAGCAAGCCTTTGGTTGGTTTCAAAACAAATACGGTATTTTAATAGGTTTCTTTATGTTAGAGATTTGTAAACTGTTAAGCAAGTTAAAGCGATTCTTCTTTTACGCTTATTTTATTTTAAATATTAAAACCTATTGAAATTTCGCGAATGTTTCAAGTTTTAAGAAAATGGAGTGTTAAGATACACACAACACAAAACAAATTATAACTGGTTTATTGTTAATCCTCGACTTAGGTATGGTGTGTTAAAGTTTTAAAATATATAGGAATTTTCGATAGGCTTATTTTAATATTATTGTTTCTTTAGCTTCACTTGTATCCCGCACATAACATAACATAAAGGAAACCGTAGGATGAAGTAACTCAATGTTAAGACACTCCGTTCTCCACTTTTCGCTTTTCCACACATTGCGTTTTGAGCGACGGAACTGAACGCCGCGCTTTTGCCTTGAAAAAAATGAATATTTTAACTCCTCGAGTGGGAATTGAACCCACGAACCGTAACGTTTACGCAGATGATGTGCGCCACGACGTTTGTTCATTTTTATATGTTTATTTATATAATGATAATGAGGGAGGTGCGTAGAGTGCAATAAGTGTTTCACAATTTGATTACTAAATATATTTATCTAAAATTGCTAGTTTTTTATCTATTCTCTTTATGCAAAGTTCTATGATTTCAGATGTATTGTACGTATGTGTTGAAACTCGAGTTTTATATATTTTTAAGTATTGCTTTGTAGGTTTTATCGCTACTCGGCTAAATTAATTATTTTAAGGAGTATAGTAAGGATTAAGGAGTTGAGTCGCAGAAGGAAAAAAATAATCGCCTTGGTTCTTTCCACCTAGGGTAGGTAGGCCATGCTGTAACTATACTATTTATATGAAAATTGTTTTTATTTCCTCATATGTGTATTTATAATAAAACTAATAAATGTTTCACTATATATATGTATATATATATATATATATATATATATATATATATATATATATATATATATATATATATATATATATATATATATATATATATATATATATATATATATATATATATATATATATATATATATATATATATATATAATGGAAATACAATGGTAGTGGATTCAATCCCGATTAGAAGCATGCATTTTTCATATTTGCCTTTCCCCACTCTGATATCTTAATATCATATGCGAGATACAGCGTGAAACAAAAAAAAAAGGTATAATTAATCTAGAATACAATAAATTAGAAATGTATTTCATTTAGTATAGTATCACGAGTATGCCATTGAAAGTTTCCACTATCTCTGCAATCGGAGCCTAATTGTAAAACAATGCACTGATCTTAATGGCCTGCCTTTGTTTATTTTGCAGATAAACCGAGCGAGATGTCCATCGGTTGCTTAATTTCGTTTCTTACATCAATTTAAAGTGTAGGTATAATCTTTGTATAGGAGTGTCGACTAAGCTGTGAACTAAATTTAGAAAACTATTACAAATTTGAAAATATTAAGGAATAATAATATAGAAGAATTTTGTCAGGGAATAGTTTTGTTTAGTAAATCGTAATTTTTATTAGAATTAATATCTTGAAGCCATTGAGTCCGCTTTTTCATTCTTTATTGATTTTTTATACCAAATTCAAAAAGAAGGAAGTTCTATGTTTGACGACTGTATTTTTTTATGTACTGCGTTCCTCTATTATTTCAATATATAATATGTTTATGTTATATATATTGGATGTTGTGGCTTGGTCAAGTTATACTGTATATGACTGAAAGTGAATTTCTGTTTTATATAAGATTATAAGTAGTTATAAAAGCTGTTCATATAATATTTGTACACTAATACCCATTCGAGATTATGGAGGCCTACATACAATAGTCGATGAGAGCAATACAAATCCGCTATTTTTGAAGTCGGTGCCAGCCAACATTGATTGATCGCTACTAAATACATTGAAGGAGAGCTAATAAAATTATGTTTCATATAAAGGATTTTAAAGCCTGTACAGGTATATACAGGGTAAATATCAATAATTTCCTTTATGTTTTTAATGTATTGTACTTTAAGTAATTAAAATATATTTTTTTATTTATTAGGTTTTTTTTTTTCCCTTTGTGAATAATATATAGCTTGACATACTTATGACTTTGGATTCAGTTTAATTTTTTTTATTAAAATGAATCAAAATCAATAAAAGATTACACTATACTCAATAATTACATTTCTCCTTTTATTAATGTAAATAGTAAATTTAGCTGGATATATAAAAGCATGCATCTATTTTTATTATTAAATAAAACCTTTTCCATTTTAATCTTTTGTATCTAAAAATTAGGGCGGGAAATACTTATTTATCATTTCTAGCAAAGTTTTCTATGTGTAGTCTCTTAATGGCTACATACAGGATTTACAAAGGTATAAATATTTTAATGTATTTTGGAACATATATAATCTTTCCTTTATCTAAGCACATAACACGGTATCAAAAAGACATCATTATAAATAATCGTTAGTTATTGTTACTTTATAGTAGACAAACTTCATTCTCTATTTTTGCCAACTTTTCAAAATAATTGCGAAATTTAACACTATATTTTGTCTTATCACAGCAGAAAATTTGTAAATAATTTAATTATAATCCAAGAAGCGTCAAACTCACGACCATCGTTTACCGCATGTTCTGTAAACGTACTGTACCTACTGTACTATAAACACTGTCACATTATATAAATATTTACCGTTCTTAGCCAAGATTCAATTATATCTATAATATAAATACCTCGAACTATAATATAAATTAATTTATTTAAGGAGGACCTTGTACTGTGCCTTATTAAGTGACCTGCGAGAGCAAAAGTGGCGTATAGAGTTACCCACTTGACACCTACTCGCGCGAAATCTTAACCCCGCGAAACCCGACGCTGTTAAACACAAAGAGCTTTTCAGAGCTTTTTAAATGTATGTATGTATGTATTAGCTTACATTTGTTTTAACTTGGTAAATTAATTTATGTCACTTTGAGCTTTATTTAGTTTTAGAATTGTTCGTCAAAGCTACAAACGTGGATAGCATCAAGACTGGTATAAATATTTGTATTTATTTAAATTTTGATGAAATTAAAGTAGTTTGTATGTTTGAAATATATCTATATATAATTTAAAATATGTACTGAAATTTTATTTTTAATAATAATCATGATGCCGGTATAAATATTAATATCGTGTTTTTTAAAATGATGTTGGGCGTAGGATTCTAAATCTCACAATGGATTTTTCAAAAAAAAAGCTTATCAGGAAAGTGCATTAATTTACATTCACAAAATTTTTTCAAAGGCTAAGTTTAGCACCTTCAAGCGAGAAATTTTAACCGCGCGGCGTAACTTGAAGCCAAATGGCACAATGGCTCTTTACATTTGGAAATGTCTGTATTAGCTTACATTTGTTTTGAGTGTCTGACAAATGGAGAGTTTATTGTTTTATTGTTTTTGCATTCACCGGTAGGTATGTTTAGTGTTTAAATTAAATTAGGGGTTTATAGTGTTTGAGGTTAGTTGTACACTTGTCAGTTGTAACGATATTTTGATTTTATTACAAATTTGACTATATTAGGGAGGAAAAAGATGGAAAATGTCGTATCAAATTCGTGGAACAATTAGTTCACCTAGCATTGGACAGCGTAAAGTTTATTAAGAGGCATATAGAGAAGAGGAAGTTGTATGTACTCATATATATAGTTGAACTTCAAGCTGCACACCAAGTAACTAATGTCAAGTCGAGTGGTTGTACGCCTTCTATCCGATCTCGAGACAATGCGTGTAGAGCGGTGGAACTTGACACCGTGTTTTGGCATATACTATAAATTGATTAATAAATTCTTAAACATTTATAGGCATATTTATCTTAAGGTATTAAAAGCACCCTGGGGGAGTCCTACCTCCAGCAGTGGACTTATATAGCCTGATAATGATGATTAAATGCGCTGAAATAAATGAAATTGACAGTAAACCTATATTTGGTAATTCAGCAAGAAAAAGAGCATCGTATTTAAAAGAAATAAATGTTGTGAGAAATTTTTACGCATATCAACCGTATTGATAAGTATTTTATAAAGAAACCTTAGAAAAAGTGGCCTGTTACGTCAGGTCCCGTACATACTTTAAGTCGAAAAGACAGAGCTCACTCTTCTTCACTTCACTCGTGATTTTTTTATTTTTTAGTGTAAAGTGACTTATGAAGTATAAAATAATGCCAGTTGTAAGCGGTACACTCGACGGAGGAACAAAGCGTAAATCATTGTCTATTATCAAAAAGGTTGCGAAAGATCGATATCATCTTACTTAGGTTTAAAATGTCAAACAAGCCGATGCTTTACAAGTTTACGCATTTGCGAATCTGTGAGAACAGAGAACAGGTGGGAACGGGTAAAATAGATAAAATATATTTTATATATAGATAAAAGATATTTCTGAACAAAAAGTAACAAATATGTTACCCAACTTGCCTATTAGCGGTTATGCGGGCGATATAGAGTTTCGCAAAAAAACTATCAATCACCATTCAGTATCGCCAACAAGATAATCGAGTTTTGCCTCCATTAATCAAAAACGTATAGATTCCCATACGTCCATAGACTATTTATTTTTTAATAATATGACAGGTAAAATGCTCGGCATTTAGTGTTTGGCGTTATCTTTTTTCTAAGCAAGCTTCTTTCGGAACTCGATCAAAATGGGTACAGCTTTTTTGTTTGAGACATAAGATTTACATTTGGCTGTCTATAGCAGGTCGGTAAAAATTATAAAATTGTTTTCTAATATCTTTTGTGGCGGCATGACTCAATTAGAGAGGCGGCGTGTTCTGATGCATCTCGAGTCGATCCGGAGCCCGATTTATTAATTAATCGATATACAAACAACGGCCGTCATCATTCCGATAATGTTTGAGATAGATCAGGCACCGGCAGATACGTTTTGAAAGTTCTAAACCTATTAAATGTAACGTTGACTGCTTTTTTGGTTGCAATTGAGAAGAGGTTAATGACTGTCTCTAGATTTATTGATTCGATGTAAACAAATCTAACGGAAGCGTACGTTTATGAAATTGGGTATAACAACCTTAGTTAACATAAAATTTAATAGAATTAATATTGATTTGGTGAAGTACTGATGTCTGATGTCAAGCGACGATCATGTATTCAAATATCACTCAGAAACAGTTATTCTTTTAATATTTTTATTTCTTTAATTTGGTCATTCTCTATACGGTTACGATATGAACAGCACAGTAAATGCCCTTTCCCTTGATCGTCTCTATTATTCTCACATTTGTACTTCATTATGTTATTGTTAGTGTAGCTATTGTATATATTTTTTTATATAAATTATCAACTCAACTGTTACTTGACTCTATTAAGTTTTTAATAAATGAACTTTATAAAGAACTTTCATATTAATTTACGAATTTTATTAAAAATAATTAAATATTGAATACCCTAAATGAGGTCGAGGTACATTACCGAATTAAACGTTGTAACAAATCGGTTACATACAGCTATATATAAGTACGTTACATATACATATACATATATTACACACACTTACAATATGCACTTGTACAAGTTTAAAGTTACGCGGTTTCCAATTCCAACCGATATTATTTATGTACTCAAAGATATCGATTCGTCGAATTTAAATTAAGGATATAGTCCTTCGAATTTGTTTTTTTATTAAAAATATGGTAAAATAACGCAAATGTCATAACTGTAAAAAACATTTTTTTTATATTTCAACGTAGGTAAAGATAAACCCTGCGTAAAGAGTTGAACTCTGCTTTATGTTAAATGTTTTATAAAAGATAACTATTTAATATATTTGTCACTAAAAATATGAAAAAATGTGATGTAATGGAGTACTGAGTGGTTGCAAAAGTGTGGGACATGGAATAAAAAATAAGCTTAACGTTTAACCCGTTACATACTCATCGGTGCGTATTTAACCAACACTCAATTTAAAAGCATGTAGAGAAGATTTTTAACAAAGAAATATTAACAAAATAGGCTTAAGAAGGCCATTTTCATTTAAATTTTTTTAAAGAGCTTTAAGTGGTGTTATGTTCAAGTTTTTCATAAAATCCTTTAAATCAGCTTCTTTATAAGATGTTAAATAGTGCGTGATAATCGTACTGGCATATGGTGCCTTGGGGTTAAATGTTCCAGAATGTGAAGGAGTAAGCTTTCGCGAAAAAATCTTTGCTTTAAAAATTTATTTGTGTTCATTTTAAAGGTTCATTTTTATAATGAAATTTTGGCAACTCCGGCAAGGTTACCTTTGAATATCATTACTTCTATGCCTTATACATATATATATATATTATATTCTTCGTTAATACGTGCTTGATTTCAAATGACCCTAACTATCTCTTGATTACTAAGACAGAACAAAAGCAATTGTAATTTATTCTATTTAATATTATAAACTGATTCACATGTAAAAAGTCCATAGAAGGAGATACATGTTGCCAATAATGAGTATAGAGCGCGGTCGAGACATTCAACTCAAGTTCGTCCGCACGACTGACTTTACATTTATTAATATCTTATATCATAATATAAATTGCGCTAATCTTTATAACTTGAGCATAAGATGCAGAATCATTTGGTCCATGATCTCCGATCGGAGGCTGCAGATGTGTTACTCTTTTGTTGTTAATTTGCGTTTTCCGGTTTAGTGGGCGCGTCGAGAGGCATTACGGTATGAAGTGCGCGAGACGGCAAGGGTTGCCTTTTATTAGATTACGCTAAGTTGCTATTAAATAGGGCCTGTGATTATTTTAACGACGGTGGTTCGAATCTATCTATGTACATACTCGTATATACGCATCTCATATATTTTAAGGTGTAATGTGTGGTGGGAGCTTTCTGTTGATTCATGACATGATGAAAGGCTAATATTGTATGTTTTTACCTGCTTACCCATTTTAAATATTTTAAGTCAATTTTAACTGTATCCTTCCAGTATACACTCTTTGTGTAAATGTAGGTAAATTATTATATAACAAATATGTTTCTAAAAAATAATTGGATAACTCATGTCAACTAACGTCAGTTAATTACGCTCAGGTATGTATATAAATACCCATATTTCCTAGCAAAAATATGTTTGACAAATAACTAGAGGGAAATCTTACGTCTTGTTTTTAGTTAAGTTTAGAGACAACCGTATGGATACAGCTTATAAAGTCGAAGAATCTAACCACTAGACAACGTACCTACCTTTTTTGTAGTAATTGTATTTTCTCGTATATATATATATATATATATATATGTGTATATATATATATATATATATATATATATATATATATATATATATATATATATATATATATATATATATATATATATATATATATATATATATATATATATATATATCTATATCTATATCTATATATATATATATATATTTATATATACGTGTGATCACGTTGATCTGAGCTGACTGATGTTAAACTATTTTAATATTATTTGCGAAAAGGAATCAAATTAACAACTATTGGGTAAATTTTTGAAATGAAATACTCCAAGGAAGGCCATGTGGCTACTATTCATGTTAAAATATTAATCAAGTATATTTTGGTTTTCGTGTACACAAATCATTTAAACATAAAAATAAAAAGCAAAAGCTGAAAATCTTATTATCAAGTATACCTTCTGCCAGCTTTTGATAATACGCCTACTCAAGCAATAATTGGAGGCCTACTTCGTAAGGAAGTGGACCTCACTACTGTTAAATGGATACAATCCATATCCATGCTTGCGAGTAGGGTAGTGAAAATGGATCTACTCGATGACACACTTGAGCTTATCACGACAAGGGGATGTCCGCAGGGTGGAGTGCTTTCTTCACTTTTGTGGACCCTTGCAGTGGACGAGGTACTCATTAGGATGGCTGAACTCCGCTTTGATAACCAGGGATACGCGGATGACCTGGTAATGATAGTGAGAGGCGACTGCCAAAGTACAATAGCGTACCTAATGCAAAGGGCTCTGAATACAGTAAGCTCATGGTGTAAAGAAAACGATCTGTCTGTTAATGCGGACAAGACGGTGTTAATACCCTTCACGAGGAAGAAGAAGCTGGACAAGCTAATACTGCCTAAGATGAATGGGAAGATTATTCCGTATTCCACAGAAACCAAGTATCTGAGAATCACTCTGGACCAGAAACTTACTTGGAATTCGCATTTGGACGGAATTGTACAGAAAGCCAAAAGGGCCCTGGCAATATGCTGTCGGCTAGCGGGTAGCAGATGGGGACTAAGACCCAAAATTGCCCTCTGGCTCTATACGACCATCGTAAGGCCGATGGTGTCTTATGCCTCAGTGGCCTGGTATAGAAAAACGACACAGAAAAGCGCAATAACAAAACTTACCAGTCTTCAAAGGACTGCGTGCATTATTGTGGCGGGAACCATGTCTGCGGCTCCTGCTGCTGCCCTTGAAGCACTGCTCAACCTACCGCCCCTTCACCTGTTTCTAGGAAAGGAGGCGAAGGCTGGTGACCTTATACATGCTGTACAGGGTCACCAGCGCTGAGGCAAAAACATGGCTTTCGCAGAATCTGAGGTCCTTGCAAGACTCAGTGCATAATATACCAATACTGGGGATGCCGACTGACACCATGCCCCTCAAACTCGATACACAGAGATTATACTCTGTGAAAATATCTTCAATGGACGACTGGCTAAACGGTCGAATGAAGTGGAAAAATGGAAGCTTGAGGTGGTATTTCCCAATTCCGACCGGAACCGTTCTGTGACATCCCTCGTAGCTTAACACAGCTTACCCTGAAGACACATTGCCTCTATGAGGCCATTCAACTATGGAGAAATACTCCTGGTGTATATCAAGCTAAGGCGCTCATTAAGGCTTTCAACAAGACGGCTGCCACTGAGGCCTTATCTCTCAGCAAGAACTGTCTCCGTACATTAGTGAGGGTGCTGACTGGACACTGTGGTCTGAATAGACACATGCACAATTTAAGCATCAGCAGCACAAGAATGTGTAGAATATGCAATGAGGCTGAAGAAACACTTATCCATATCCTCACTGAATGTACTCCACTTATGCAACGGCGCTATACCATCCTGGGGAAACATCAAATGTACCCAGAAGAGGTGAAGACCCTCACAGCAAAGATAATACTGCAATTCTTTGCAGAAATCAATCTTGACTGTGAACTGTAGTATGCGGAGATTACAATAGATCAGCAATGGCCCAGTGATATTGAGCTGAACTGCCCTGCAAAGCCGCAACTAGGAAGAATAGAAGAATATCTTCTGCCAAACACATTCCTACTTATACCTGCTTCAATGTAATAACTCTTGCAACATCACAAAACAATAAAAAAAGCATATTTTCTAAATATTCTAACATTCAAAAGGTCAGATCGTACGGTGATGATATCGTGACAATACGGCGCACACAAAGCGCACATTAGCGCGCTATCCGATGACAACGACGCCTAATGTATCACAAAAAACTGAGTAATAGACTCGATCTATACTGTACAGTGCTTTCTGACAAATTTTCACACAATACCTCACAGAATGATATAAGGGTTAAACGGATGAATCTCTACAAAATTGTATATACAGCTAAAAAAGCTACGAAAGAGCTTCTTTCATGCAAGTTCATCTTTATTACAATACTGTAAGGTTCTAAAATATTTTCTACGGAGCCTCCATGGTAAAAAATGGTGTTGTCTGATAGTAAACGTGTATAGAAGGCGGTACTTTTGATGGCGTGTCGGATATCTCAATCGAAGCCTTTACCGCCTTTACCGCGCCGCTATGTATTCTATAGTAAAATCTTTATATTGAATTTGCAATACGATTTAAGCTATCATATTGAAGAGATTGTATTACATTGGTTAAAAAGATATGATTTTTTATGTAACACTAGTTGTAGTTTTAAGCTTTGCCCGCGTTTCAACCTTTCATTAATTAACTTAGAAACCTAAGAGAACGTCTAGCCTCGAATAATACCGCTATAACTTGTATCAAGAATATTACCGCTATTCTAAAGCAGTAGAAAATAATTCTAATCTTGTTATTTTGCTTTGATACTATGAAAATGAAAATATACCTATGAGTATTTCGGGAGATGTGTAAAGACAAAAAAGGCTTATATAATATATATGAAGTATAAGTCATATTATGAAGCTAAAAAGCAGGAACTACTTAGTTCAAATTCTATTTATTGAAAAAAGCTTTAAGCTTTTTGCTTTAGGTACTATATATCGTTAATCGTTATATATAACCAACTGAAGCTACGGTTAGACTTATTTCGTGCACTGAGAATGTGTCATGTGGCAGTATTAATTATTCTCAATAATATATCAAAATTAACTGCTCAAATACTCTATAAAGATTTTAAGTATTTGTCTGCTAAAATTTGTTGAATTTGTACCATTAAGCATTTTACAATTTTGTTTTGTGTATTAAACTTACAGATGTAGAGACTCTAGTTTAAGCTTTATCATTGCTCAAACATGTTCTATTGTCAAAAAAAGCACAGAGAATTCAATACAAGTCAATCAAGTTAAGATTTTTTTTGCATACACTGTAAAAACTATATTATTGATACTAGAAGACGAATAAATCTTAGTTAAAAAATACTAATAATAGAAGCTTATTTTAAAAATAAATACAGATTTGGTGGTAACATCAATGAATAGTTAAATATATCTTCGATTTAATACTAATCAAAGTTTAATTTGGCACAAATCAGCGATGCCTTGTTTGCATACAAACACCAATCAAGTGGTATTGACGTATGAAACAATTTGAAAAAGCGTAGAGGGCACGCCGCGGTCGCGAGACCGTTACGTGAGACTATACTATACTATACGATGTAGAGTCAACTAAAATACAGTGAGAAATGGGAACGAGAGAGAAAATAGAGAAAGGAGTATGTAACATTTTACTGTAGTTATGACAATAAGCAGTAAAAGTATATATTTTAAAATAATAAAATTAAATTCCCGCACATGGCAGGGTAGGCTAGTATTAACACACTCCGTTTCCCACTTCCCACTTTTCGAGGTATTGTGTGTTGAGTGGCCGAACTCAACACCGCGCTTGCCTTGTTACCAGAGAGAAGAAAATGAAAATCATTTATTCTCCCCGAGCGGGAATCGAACTCACAAACTGTCGCGCTTACAGGCACAGGCTATGCCTCTGCGCCTCGACGGTCCTCATAAAGTAATAAGTTGTAAAATAGTAAGGTTCCTGTAGTTTTGTTCAGACAACATATATTTTTATATATCATTAACACCTATTTACAAAGCACTGTCATATGGCCAGGATATTTGTATACAAATAAGGTATTCAAGAGTCGCATGGACACATTAGTCACGGCGAGGATAAAGCAGACAATTTAAAGCGGACTATTAAATCGTATTTATACAAAGAAACTCAACATCCGCATTATTTATACAATAAACGGACCAATAAAAGGACAGGAATTATATACCAAATTCTATGTAGACTCTATATAGAGCGGTGTAAGGTGTATTATGTAATTTTAAGGGCTCAAGGGTATTTCTCATGAGTGTTACCCCTTTCATAGCTCATCCTTGATTTACTGCAAGTAATTATTGAGCGGCGGAACCGTGACTAAAAGACATGTGTTTGGTATGTTTAGACATGCATAGTGCACTATGCATGGGGAGACGACACTTGGTAATTCTTAATCATGTGAGGATAATCGAAATTTGTGGCTCGCCGTTTACACTTGCCGTTGATGTTACGGTTCGAAATGTGATAATGACTTTTTTATAATAAATAATTACATGACGAATTGGGCCTTATTTGAGAGGAAAAGTGATAAGTTTCTTGATTATGATTTTTTTTCTTAAAGATAATATTTTTTGTAAAAATAAACTTAAAAGTATTCTATAATAATAAATCTAGTACAATCTGTACACGACGCGGAACTCAAACCGTATATAATGATAATCAGATATACCTATTACGTATAGTAGGTTAATATATATTTTATTTATATATGTATATATTGGTATATAATTAAAAAAAAATTATATATATATATATATATATATATATATATATATATATATATATATATATATATATATATATATATATATATATATATATATATATATATATATATATATATATATATATATATTATTTTTTTGAATATATGTTTTCACTTCCAAATACGTTTCTTTCATACATATTGCATACTTTTGACATGACGAAAAATTTTCAAAGCAGTATAAGGACAGCGAGACACTCTTCAAATGCTACTATTATTATTATATTAAATTCCTAATTTACTTGCATAAATATAAAACATAAATTAATATAATAATATTTTAAGGACATTGACAGCTTATATATGAGGTGGTTGTGGGTTCAATCTGCATTTTGGAAAAGTTATTATATTTAAACTATTACATTGAAAGAAAAATAAGTTATAATAAAATAATACATCAAAAAGTTACAATCAACAATCAAAAAGTATTTACACAATATCTAGAAATTGGACAGAAAGTGGAGAACGGCGGGTCTTAACTTAATTGTATGAGCGCTAGAGGAGAGATAATATACAGTATTTTAACAACAGTGCACTGTTTTAGTCTAACAGAACAATATTAACCATTTAAGCCTTGGGACCATTATTATATAGTCGTAACGCCTACGCTACGTTTATGTTGTTTATGTAGTGTTTGTTGCGACAATAGTCTGTTGGGTTGCGTCACTGCGGCCTGACGCGATTGTTGTCACATTCCTTAATGTGTCAGACTGGGACTGTCAAAGTTTTGGATAAGACCGGATGTGGTCTTTTATCTAGTTCTTCTCTATATGATGGAATTTTGAAGACCAGAACCTTAGTGGGTTTTCAAAAAATCAAATATATCTATGCTTGAATTATAACATTTGATTCGGAGTAATTGAATTTTGTTGTTTTATATTTTTTTTGCTTTAAATATAGCAACTAAAAAATACTTGTATTAATATATAACAATATTGGCATTACATGAGTCCACGAGGGCGCCACCAAAATGGCAAATAAAGTACGCGTTCAAAACTGAATCTAATCAGTATCGATAACAAATACGTGGGTCATAGTTTAAACACTTTGTTTCAATAACATATTAAAATTAGCCATTGTATGTATGTATTTGACGAATCTGAAATTTTGTTAATTTGCCGAATTTGTTTTGAAAATATTTGGTATGCTTGTCTTTTGTTGCCTGTTTTTGAAAATTTTATATTTCTTTTATTGGATAATATCGTCATAATACTTATACCTTCTTAACAATTAAAAAAAAACCTATGTATTTCATAAATTTTGCTTCTTTATACTGGGTGTCTATTAAATCATTGGATATTTACTCAGCTGGTAAATATATTTTATTTTTAATATAAAAAGCATATGAGTTGTGTTACTACTTATACTTTTTTTTTCTATTATATTATATTTTAGAATTTATTGCGTTTGATTGTAAGTGTTACGATTGCGGGTACTGTTCCCGGTTTAATGAATGATTGTAACTAAATAGTTTTAATCGTTCCGTTCTGCTGAGCTAATGTATTCCATCACACGATACAGAACGAAGCTGAAGAACGGAGTGCCTGAAGGTTGTTCCAGTTTATCCCGATATGCTGGACGAAGCGAAAGAGGATAGACTGTAGCGTTCGGTGTGCCATTTTCCCTGACTACAAAGCGAAGCTAAATTAAATATAGTGTATAGTAAAGTTTGAGAATCATCACGTGGCTAGATCGAAGGATGTGGCCGAGGAGTGCCGGCAAACAATTGTTACACAAGTGAACACATCCTCATCAGGATAATGGCTTGCTTGAGAACGCGTCTTCGCTGTAGCGCTCTTAGATTGTACGCTTCCTATTTGAACACCCACTAAAATTATTATAAATATTTTTATATCTCAAATATATTAATATGGACGTATGGCTCCATTAATCGTTTTAATGTTGGTAGTTGTCAATTCTATGTACATGTTCAGTTTCTTAACTATCTTTACCCTTGTCTCACTAAAAGTCTATTGTTGAAGTCTTGCCGTATGGATTATTAAAAAATTACAACATAACAATTTGCATACCAATACTAAACTGGATAACATTTTTTTACTGTGAATTTTAGGCAATCGTGGTGCAGCGAGACAGTGTTTGCTGTAAACGTATGGCTGTGGCATCAATCACCGCTCGATGGTACCTTACCTTACCTGTAATGACGTTGCATTCTCCCAACGAATACATGATGTTTTGACTTGAAAGGGACAGCGGAGAACCAGAGTGTGTTCCTCGCCTTGAAGTATGGAGTGCAAAATGAGCACAATTCGTATGCATGTAAGAGATGCTTGAGTAAAGGCGATAAGGGTAGCTAGGAAGAGATAACTGAAAGATAAATCTTACTTTTTCTAATGCACATTAGAAAAACCTGCGTACAAGCCGAAGCACCTGCACACAAGGCGTATATTTAACGGGTCCTCGAATGGAGACCACGCCTCGGCGAGCGTAGCGATGAACGTCCTCCGATCAGATGGACCGATGATATAAAAGAGGCGGCTGTTAGTGACTGGATGGGGAAAACGAGAGATCGTGCCTTATGGCATACCATGGGCCTCCCACGCCCACTGCTGGACTGCTATAAGCTGATGTGATGTGGTGATGATGATGTTTAATAAAATTATGCTATAGAAGACAAGAGATATAATCTATATTTAGACAGTAACAAATAATGTCCATAATTTTTTTATTTAATCACATTTCTATACAACAGAACCTTATACTCGTATGTATGTATGTATGTATGTATGTACATAGGTACTACAAAGAGCAAACGAATCTGTTCAAATACGTTTATTTATTCACTGAAAACAAAATGGATGCTACTCTGACAATATTACGTACACTTGTTGTGTATACATCATTTACACGTGTAATTTTTTTTAGTTATTTCTTACGCACTTATTATGTATACACAGGAAAATGTCATAATTTTTAAAAAAAAATATTATTCCACAATTGATATATATGTATCAGTTCAAATCCAACTAAACTATATAGATGATATTTGGATATTTTTTCTAACACGTGTTAATTATGAAGATGATTAAAACGAAAAAGAAATTGTTCTGAAGATCTTTAAGCATTTTCATTAATTCATAGAGTTTTAGGAACAAGCAGAGGAAATAATTACATCTTATAGGAAAATGTAGTTCCAAAATCGATTGTGTTTTAAGAGATATGAATTCTAACAGTAAAATACCAATAATAAATAAATAAGCAATAATTAGGCCATAATTTAAAAACTCGTCCACAAGCTAACCAAAATAGTTAATTGCATTAAAATCGCTACAGCAATCAAGCAAATCATTTGTTATTATTACAGTCCAGTGCATCGTGTTAGAAGTCACGTACGATCTCTAACGACCCAACTCTGGCTTGGATAATTGCTAATTAATTTGGTAGCTCGTGTTCGATTCCAATTGCGATTGTAATATTAATTTAATGAAAATAAAATATTTTGAATAAGTATAACAGGAAACTCTTATTTTTAATGTTTTATTTAGTTATATGTACTGAAAACTAATATCTTTTTTCAGATATTGCTCCAGACAATGTTTGTCAAAAAAAAAAAAGTTCAATATTTAATGCTGATAATAACTGAATCAAAACCAATATTTGAGAAATTTCAATTGAAAATTAAACTTGAAATACTTCTTAAGCGTCTGAAGCGCAAAATTTACCCCCACTTAGACGATTCACGATACATATAAATATATTTTTAATCTCGCAATAAAGCTATAATTGTATGCTAAAAAGAATTATAGGTCAATATTTGATTTTTATGGAAAATTCGATAATAATAGGTTCGATTTAAACTGTGGGGAAATTATTATAATTATATTACTTTAATTTCCGGCTCTGGTAATAGTAGCACTTAACACGCAATATAAATAGAAAGGTGACATAATTGCATTGCATATCGTAAATTAACGGTGATGCACAAGTAGCTTTAGAAATAAATATTTCAAAATAAAAAAAAAAAAAACCTTAGTAGTGCAATAAAGATTATAAAAAAATCTAAATAATAATAATCTCGAAATATGTCGGAAAGTGGAGAAGAATAAAGTTCTCATTCTGTCCCTTTTTATATGCGATAGTTGCGTGAAACTAGCAATAAAATACTATATAATTATGTAATTGTCGTTTAATGTATTCTTTAAAATCAAAAGGTCAATATATAACATTGATGTGTCCAAACGAGAGCCAACGCGGAACGCTATCAAGGCGACATTACCACACAATCAGTAAATATATGTATTTACATACATATATGTTATATGTATTTACATACATATATTTTGTTACGAAAACATAATCATTCCAGGTGTCTTACATATTCGTATTTACCTTGCCCCTTGACTTTTTTTCAAGACAACCAAGTATGGAATAAAAAAAACATATATTAATATATTCTTTATAGTTTAGTATTTAAGTTTAAATAAGATAATATTTGGACTTGGGTTGTACTACCTAGCACGCAAGAACATATAAAGCTTCACGCTGTATCCCGCATATAGCATGGCAGCAGCAGGGACAGTGTCCCTAGACAATCCTCTCTCTAGCCCGCAACCATCGCGTTTAAAGTACCTGACCCTGTCCCACTGTGCACCGACGATATCTAATTTTAAATACTTTTAATTATAAATTATAAAGTTTTAATTATAATAAAAAAATCATAATACATGGATAGTATTAACCGTTAGTTAGTAAAACCGATGCAATATTTATTTCTACAAAACCACGTGTTTGACGAAGGACAAATTTTAAACAAAAAAAATCGCTTAGTTATATTTTAGAGACATTTCTAAAGGAGCAAATAGCTATCTCTTGATGGATAGATCAGTTCAATAAAAATACCATTTATCATTCGCCTTCGCGAAAGCTGACAGGCTTGCCTAATATTATTGTTAGAAGCCACCCACTACTGCTTGATGGGCCTCTTGGGATATTGAATCCACAAAGCCTGGCACAGCCTTTGAAATTATAATACATATTTAGACTAGGTCTGTCCTGTTGTTTTGTCTATTATTTTATTAAATATATTCGATGATAATATAATGAATTGTTGTACAAGTCAATGTTTAAAGTTTATTAGGAAATTTTACGCAAATGCCCGGTTAGCGGGGAATAAACTGTCTAAGCGCCGTTTTACCTGCCGAAATATATCCGGTGAATAAAGTATAGTAAAATGTAATATTTCCTTAACTGTTCCTGGCATTTTGTACATACACCGTTTATACTATATGGATATTTAAACAATATATTTGTAATATAATATTGCTATTTCATATACGATATATATGATAATAAAATCTGTAAATTATTTAGCGATCGGTCGCTACTTAATACTTTTACTTAATATGAAAAATATTCACAATTATATTTGTGTTATATTGAAAGAGGTTGTCTTTAAAATAGCTTACTACATGACTCAATAAAATCCTCACACGTCACTCATTCTGTAATACAAATACAGTTATCAAATTGAAGATGTTATAGGTATTTGACTTGTTAGACGTACGACTATACCGTACTGGTATTGGGTTCCATTCCTTGGCGTGACTACGTCTGGATATGATTGATGATTAATGATCTACCGTAGAGCCGTGAATTTGTGCGATTGTTCACAATCGTGTTGTGGTGCCTTTACGTTAGGTAGCTGGTTGGTGCAAGTAACACGAACTAATACTATATATATATATATATATATATATATATATATATATATATATATATATATATATATATATATATATATATATATATATATATATATATATATATATATTTATATTTATTTTAATTTCACATTGTAACCTGCAAGTAGCATGGTAGACAGTGATAATGTAGAGACAAGATACTTTGTTCTGCATTATGTACGGGTAAAGGTTCTCTCCCTCTCCCTCTATAAACCATGTTGCGATGGATATATAATGTGTGATCACATATATTTCCTAAAATACGTTTATTAAATTTATATTTTTTGTAAATTTAAATATATTGAGTACCTATAAGTAACATTTGTATAAAAAATATAAAAAAATTGATTTTTTTAGCGTTTAGCGTTTTATATCCTTGCTATCTCTTCGCCTTTAACTTGCACCGAACATTGATAGATGAGGCAAGGATGAATTTTAACACATTGCACTTTTCAATGGTCGCGGAGCGAATTCTTTGTGAGTAACTGTTAACTATTGTATTGTGAGACAACTTATTCCATTAAAAAGGATACCATATTATAATGCATTACAAATCAATATAAATCTTAAGTTAAATACTGATTGTTGTTGATCTATCACTATTTTATTATTGTATGTATTTCTATGTACAATACATAGTTTTTTTTTTATAAAAAACTCATCTTCTGTCCTCTAGTTGGTGACGAAATATTAAAGTGTCTCGTATCTTTTGAATCTATAATAATGTTAAATAATTAATGGATAGCATTTAATTAAATAGTAATATTAATAAACTCATAAACACATATTGAATAGATTAAAAAAAAATCACACAACACACTGTATCCCGCATATAGCAGGGTGGCGGAGGGACCTTAGAAGGGAAAAAGAAAGCGCGGCGTTTAGTACCGACACTCAACACGCGATATATCATGGAATATGTTAACACTAGATTTCATCTGCCCTTCCTGCTCCCACCCGCCCTGTGCGCATAAAAATTTAAATGCTTTATGTGTATAAAATAATGTATAAAAAATATTATTTTACTTTATTATGTAAATAAATGTTTTCATGAGGACCGTCGTGGCGCAGAGGCGACATCATTTGCCTGTAAATACGACGGCTTGTGGTTTCGATTCCTACTTTCCTTTGCTTGGGCAAGAAGGCAAAAAGTACGGCGTTAAGTTCCGCCACTCAACACGCAGTGTCTTATCACTACGATCTGAAAGAAACCTACGATTCCCTCTACCTACCACACTATGTGCGGAATACAAGCTAAAAACATTTAAAAAAATCAATATTTTTTAATGAACAAAGTAACTTCAAAAGTAAAAATATTTAGATGCATAATACAAACATATTACAATTAAGTAACTCCAAGAGCATCAATAAGCGGGTCGCTAGTTAAGTAATAATTTGTGTATTATAGGGCCATTGTGGCGCAGTGGGACAACGTAGCGGTTGTGGGTTCGATCCTCATCCAGGGACTATTTTTATTTCACCACTCCGGAAGACAGTGCTGCGTTGAGTTCTGCCATCCAACACGTAATTACAGCTGTACTTCAAATTTGGCGGAAAAGTGTAAAACGGATAGACTTGACAGCAAATCCTTTCCATATATCCTGTTATGCGGGATGAAGCAGAAAAAAGGATTTATATCATGATAAAAATATACTTACTCATGTAGTGTATCTACTTTAGTGGATAAGTATAAGCTAATAGTATTTACGTATATCTTAGAATGAACTTAGAAATTAAAAAAAGTTCACTATAAGTAATATAAATGATATTAGCGTTTAATACTCTTCTAATCTCAATTTTCAAAATAATATAACAGTCATAATAATATAAAGCTTTGTTCTTTTATACAATTTACAATATTTTATAGATTATTTTACTTAAAATATCGGCTCTATCATTGTTTTGTAACACTTATTGAGTAAACTTCTTAATATATATCTTTTATTAAGCTTACTTACAGACATTGTTTCATTTCATAACAATAATACTGTTATTTTATGTAGAAAATAATGATTAAGATTAATGTATATATTAATACCTGCATAGCTGGATAGATGAAAGAGTGTAGTGTTTAGACACACCTTCTCTATATTCTCCTCAAGTTCGAGAGCTGAGCGTCAAGTAGAAGAAACCAGTACCGCCGTATGTCAAAAACATTACTTATCAAACAATGAAATATGTAATGAAGACATAGATTCCACACTTGGACTTAAGTTACCAACATTAGAGCAAATAAATATAGGCTAATCATAGAGAATCGTATGATTTGGTATTTATTATTATTTTGTATATTATTATTTATTATTATATTATAATTATAGCCAGTATTTTTTTTGTAAATTCACACTGTGTCCAGTGTGTTCACTTTTCTGCATTATTTCTTCATTCATTGCTGCCTTAGGAATTTCAATATAGTATTTTTTTAGTATTTTTTTTCTCTATTAGTTAAAACAAATTTTATAATAATACGAATCTTGACTAAATAATATCAATTCGTAGTTCTTTCTTTCAAAGGAATAAGTATGTTCCAAACATTTATTTTATAAAGATCTACATAGCTTGAATATTATATTAAATAGGTATAAACAGATTATTTTTAATAATATTCATTAAAAAAAAATTTTAATTCGCGAACTCAACATAGCGAAATAAAACTATGTATGGCACCATGCGATACTATGGAGTTAATATACTTTAAACAAAAAACTTTATAGAAAATTCTATACTATGATGTATTATTAAAATATTTTAAGCAAGTAAATACGTTCGTTTTTAATAACGACAAATCTACTCGTTAAAATAATCACTACAATTAATACCAAAAAGTTTTAATTTCATCGTTTGTTTCAAAAAGCTCTCCTATCCATTAATCCTAGACATCTACAATCTTGTGATATACTCGTAGGTATATGAATTATTAATATTTATGAATGTTATTTTACTATTGACTTATAATCGAAAAGCTCTCACTGAGCTTTACAAGAACGCTTTTTCCATTTATTTTTAATATGTTCAAGTCTAAATAGTGAATACAACAAGTTACCGTCGCGTTATTTCTATGAAGAATAGAAACTGGGGCGACGGCTTGTTATTATACATTCCAAAATAAAACATATAACCTAAACTGGGTTATATTGATATATATATATATATATATATATTTATATATATATATATATATATAAATATATATATATATATATATATATATATATATATATATATATATATATATATATATATATATATATATATATATATATATATATATATATATATATATATATATATATATATATAAATATATTATGTTTTTGTAAATATATAAAATTTATATCAATTTCAATTTATATGAATGATTGTACTTTTTTTTGTATTCGAAGACTTCTTTCTTTTTTTTTGACATTCGTGCTTCCAGTATTAATGAAATGAAATAATTATTGTAGATAGGTATTTTAAAAAAAATATATAAATATCAACTAATAAGTTAATAAAAATAACTCCTTTGTAATCTTATATATATATATATATATATATATATATATATATATATATATATATATATATATATATATATATATATATATATATATATATATATATATATATATGCTGACTTTTCAATTGCTAAATTATTCTAGGCATCACAGTTACTTTCTAATGAGAAAAGTATCGTTTAGTAAAAAAAAGTTAATTCAATTTATAGTAACTTTATAAAAGAAAAAAAACGTATAAAAAATCAAAGAAAATTTTTGATAGTTTTTAGGCCTAAGTGGCTTAACGCGACCTTACCTCCCTCCTCGCAGTGTACGTTGGAAGGATAATAAAAGATATATTAAGGAGAACATATTTTGTTTATTCATTACATCTTTCTTAATCCTAATCAATAAATATACACTTTGTAATCTATTTACATATAAATACAATAGGAATGCTACGGGATGAACGTATTGCAACTATACTATTACTAGACACTGGAACTAATACTAAATCACAGATTGTTCGCACTCAATCGAGTGTCAGCCTCTTCGAGATTTCTTTACACATAGAGTCACTGCCTCGTTAATACCGTGATAGGTTTGTAGATATGTGGCGTGAGGGGATGATGAGATGGCGAGGGCAGCTCAGGACTTGAGGATCCTGAAGTCGGGGGTGAATGTGACATCATAGGAGGCGATGGTGGCATTAAAGGCGCCTGAGACAGCATCGACGTCTGTCCCAAAGAATTTTGAAGAAGTTGAGATTGTCCCAGGAATGGAGCACTAGGTAACCTCTCCCCATACATCGCCGGGGAGTATGGCAAACTTCCGTAGCCCATTTCTCCTCTGAACGCAGGATGAACTGCACTTGGAGTAACCGGTGGCGTCTTCATTTGCATCGGCGCGTACCTTTGGTATAATAACTGTGAGTACAGCCCCACTAGCTGAGAATATGTAGCTGGTGGGTACGGTCCAGCCAGAGGTGCACCAGGGAACAGTGGGCGTTTGAAGCAAGCCAAGCGAGAGCGACCGTTGAGGGCGGAACGCCGTCTCAACTTGCCTGTAGTACCTCCGATAAAGACATCCTCAGCCGATGCATCTAACATCCAGTAGTTTCCTTTTCCAGGATCGTCGTAGTGACGTGGCACTTTCACAAAACACTTGTTGAGGCTGAGGTTGTGGCGGATTGAGTTCTGCCAGCCTTGCCTGTTCTCTCTATAGTACGGGAAGTTGGTCATGATGTACTCGTAGATTCCATTAAGTGTGAGGCGCTTCTCCGGACTGTTGCGGATCGCCATCATAATGAGAGCATTGTAACTGTACGCGGGTTTCTCATGTTTTTTGTCTTTCTTCTCTTCATCTTCTTTGGGCTTGGTGCAGTCAACGGGCTCAGTCCCCGTGACGTCTAGTTCAGAGTCGCTCAAATCGGCCTCCGACTGTGTAGCCGTGGATGAGGCAGTAGGTGATGGTGGCGGCTTCGATACCGCATGATTCATTAGTATGGCATTAATACTAAAATCTCCTTCGAACTTCACCATATTGACACACTTGTAAGCACTGTAGCAACTGATAGCGCGCAGCGTGTGCGCTGACACTGCGAGCGGCGAGTAGACTGGCGGGCGCGGAGGCGGGCATCGATATTTATACAACGCACGGTTTAGACCGCCCCGGCAGCTTTTGGTTCGCTTCTCAACCAATCACATAGCGAGCTTTTCTATACATAAAGTCACGCCCCTCTTCCAGAGTGCCCCCCCGCGGCCGCTCACCCCCCGCGTCGCCCATTCGAGCCTCACTCGTCGTGTTGCATTGAATGATTCACATTCAACATTCTTACATTTCATTTTGCACTGCTATCCCTAAGTTTTGTTTATCGTATTATATCCTTTTAAAATCGTTTTATTTTCACTTTTAACGAGCAATTGTGTAATGTGATAAATGACTTCATTAGAGTGATGGCAATTAAGGATTTTGGGCATCGATTAATATTTTAGGTTTGATTTTAATGCGTAATTTAACATTAGTACCTACTCTTATGATAACACGTGCTTGTTACAAGTGTGATTTATGCCGACATTCAAAAAGTTTGCTACTTAATAGATTATTAGTTCAATTTGTAGTTGCTAACTGAAATAGTCATTGGTAATATTCGATCATTATTACTATAAATCTAACGAAATCGACTCTAGCTTTCATAACTGCTTATATTTGGAGGCAATTATAAATGTACGTTAATATATTTTTAATTATTGTTTATATATATATATATATATATATATATATATATATATATATATATATATATATATATATATATATATATATATATATATATATATATATATATATATATATATATATATATATATATTAAATATTGTAGGACAGACTGACATAATGTAGAGTACAACACTAATAAGTAATGTAAGGGACAAAAGCTTTACTTACACATAAAAATCGATTTGAAAATTTATAGGTTTCTTTAAATATTTAAAATGATGCAATTTCTATTGTTGGATAGATAAGATAAGCGCGATTGTATTATTTATATCGATTATCTCCGCGCGGCCTTGGCGGGCGCGGCGTGATGTTTACGTGTTCTTGACTCTAGCGACTCTACATTGTAAACATGACTTGTTATGGATTATCTATGTGTTTGAATTTAATCATTCGGACTATGATATGATTTTTTTGTATTATTTTTAGCTTCATTCTGTCATATTGAATGCTTTAATATTGTTAGTTATTACGAGATTTAAATAATAAATTGCAAGTATATTATTTGATAAATTTGTTGTTTATTAATGCAATTATTCTATGTTTTTGTATTATTTACTTATTATGAACTATTAAATATATATTATATTAAATAATAAAGTTATTGAATTAAATATATATTTAGAGGATTTCTTTTTTAAATAACTCTATGTTGGTTTTCAAAGTAAGTTTTATTACATAATAAAGCAATTAAGCTATTGTTTACTATGTCAAGTAATGCGCTGATCGATCACTGATCTAATTTTTTTTATTTATGCGACAGTGACTGTCGATGATCGTAATAATATGAGGGTTGTATCTTCTTTTTACATGAAAACATATGTCATTAAGTAGATTCTACCATACGTCAGATGCTTATATAGAGCCCTAATAGAGTACCCAATATATGAATACTAGCACGTTTCAATTGTTTTACAATAGTGTTTAGTTTTCTTTGACAGGGAGAATCTAGTTGTAAGAAATTCATTTAATCTATTTTGATAATATATATTGTTGGTGTTTATTTTTAGTATAGGAAGGCTCTCTCTCGTACTGTAGGAAGCAGGTAGATGGATATAAATGATCCCGTATCCCATTTTCGGCTCAAGTTTCTGTGTGATGATGAATGTTCTAATAATAGGTTCTTTCTGCTTAATTCTCATCCATGCTTATATATAGGAAAAAAGGGAGAGGCTGCTGGATACTTTCCAATTATGACGAGTAACATAACGGGCTATGTTTACGACAACTTAGTTTTTGTCACCAACTACGAAATATTTTTTAATTGATAAAAAATCGACAGGTGACCGTTAGTCAATAGAAACAAAATTAATATCGACAATAATTATGACAAAATATAAGAATATGTTTAATATTAAAGTGAAATCACAAGTCTAGCAAATTATTTCGCAGTATTTGAACAACTGTATTAATATTTACGTTTAAGTAAATATAATATTAAGTGGTGAAATATTCACAAACAGTTTCAATGTCTCACTTACACGTGTCTGTGTGGTAGTTGCGGGTTGGTAACGATGCATGCCGCACTCATAGATCTCAATTAGTTCTAAACTTATATTTAATCGACATTACTTTATGTATAACAATTTAATATCCGTGTTACGCTGAAAGATTGAGTTGGCATGTATATATATATATATATATATATATATATATATATATATATATATATATATATATATATATATATATATTTTAGCTTCACGACTTATCCCTACCTGGGCAGCTAGAGAGTACGGAACGTAACAGACCTTGCATACCTCTATCACCTCGTATACTGATCGTTTATTGACCTCTTTAAAAAATTTCTTTAAATTTAATTTAAAGAATATTGACTAGGATATAATAAATTCTCTACTCTGGTTAAGTTAAGCTACGGCACCACATAAATAACTGTTTAACTGCCTTAAAACTCTTTTGTGACTAAAATATTTTTTTATCTATTATTTAAAGTAAAAAGAAATCATAAAAGTTGTTTGATTAAATACATTGTATATACATATACGAGTATATATGAAATTATGAGCGAATGCAGTTGATACTCGACCCGCGGCCCCACCTTCAATTCCGGCCGATGTTTGTGACCCGCACCTTAAGTAAGGTTAAATATCTGAGCGGGCTACTAAGAAATAGTGATGTGCGAGATCAATTGTTTAAATTATACAAATATTTATTTTTAACAACACTAACACTACGCTACGCGATATGCTACGAGTACGTGATCGGCTGTTCAAAAAAGATTATATAGATATAAGACAGATGAGTTTTTAATTTTATGCTTCGTGAATAATTTTTTTTCCGAAATATAAAGTTACTATAAAAACAATGTTACATTGTAAACATTATTACCCTGTCCAAGATGATTTAAATAATATAAATGTATGGAGATAAAATTATTTAAATGTTACACATGTAACATTATATTATTGTTCAATAATAAAATTGTAACTTTTATATTGGAATCGGTAACTGTTGGGTTCCGGTACATTTTTCTCAGTAGAACTAACTACCTTTCAATTAAATTCACATGGTAATACTAAAAACAGAATGTATAGATAAATTATTTTATTACATTTATATAAGAATATTTTGATATCGATTGCGAAAATGTTCTTGAGGGCAATTTTTATTTTAGTTTTAATAAAGCAAAATTATACACACACATATATATATATATATATATATATATATATATATATATATATATATATATATATATATATATATATATACATATATATATATATATATATATATATATATATATATATATATATATATATATATATATATACGAGTATAACACAGTTACATCACTAGCTCACACAGAGCACTGACAAATTAAATTATAAGTGGCGGGTCGCGCGTGGGCGTGATATGTCCAGGACAATTGGATGGCCTTACTACGATATTAATAAGAAATTAAAAAAAAAGAAATATAGAAACCCAAAATTAAAGTTTCACATTTAAATCTAGTAACCACATAAATAGATGCAACTTTTTTTAATACTGTATGTGTATATTATAGCAATAGATTATGGATCATTAAGGACTGTAAAAATGCTGTTTGGAGCTCGTCTTGGTAAAATAAAAATGCTATAACTTAAACTTGCAGAGCTTTTAAGCTTTTAGTTTTTAAGCTTTTCATTTTATAATTGTATAAGTGCTTAATAGATACTCTAGTCTTATTGAACTCAATTCGTAATTCTTATTTTAACACGTTAACAAGCAGTTCTATATACCGATACCGCCATATTTAATAAAAATCTAAACAAAATAATAAATAATCAAAATATTATAAAGTTATCTTCTTTAAAATGAAGTATTTACATATTGTTTAACTCGAAGATTGCCTAGTACCGTCGAGTCGGCGCGTTGCCGCCGTCGCAAGTAGTATCGTCTCCGCAGTTAATGCAATTAAAGCAATAACCGACGACGAGCCACAAGTGAGATGTATAGACATTATTAATCCTCGAGACGGATCCTCTTCCTGCGCTCTGTCAGTCAGTCAACACGTCACTATGAGTGTCAATTATTTATTTGCTATACAATATCTGTATGTACCTATGTGCGAGACGCAGTGAAACAGCATTTGCACAAAATTATATTTTGAAGATTAACATGTCTCATAGGTACTATAAAATAGTACAAATTAAAATTTTAATGGACCTTAAGCGCTAATTGAGATCTACGTGTGTGACAGTTTGTGAATACAGATTATAAATATGTATGTATTTCTATTGCATATTGTAAAGTACACATACGTATATTATGTTTAAAATATTATTTAATTGGATTATATACCTATGTTATTTAATCAGCAGTTCAAAAAAAATATGACCTATTTTTTTATATTAACCTTTTATTAGTAGTGTAGTGTAGTAGTGTTTTACAATAAACAATAAAATAAATAAAATGAATAGTTTAACTAATTTCATACATATTTATTTCAAGTATCTCTCGTATCCTCCAGTAACAAGTAACCGGCTACCGCTGCGAGTGCGCAAGGCCCCCCGCGGACTGCGCTATTGAACCGACAGTTGCTTCAGAATTACTTTACTATACAATTCAAAACGTTGTTTTACTAGATCTAAATATGATCTTTTGCTATATATATGCATGTTTTACATCTTTTGTTATTTGCTTAGAATAGAATGAGAGTTAATTTTTACACAGTAGAGGAAATTTTTTTTACAATTTACTAAAATACTTTAACCTAGAATGATTATTCTAGAATTTAATTATTAGAATATATATAAGTTTCTCCTTTTTTAATCTCTACCAGACGGACGAAATGAAAATAACATATTTTTAAACATTTTTTTCAAAATACAGATTTAAATCCACAACTGTCTCGAGCAATGTCCGACATTATTACATACATGTAAATCATTTGATAAAAATATTTTACTTATTTCTTATAGAAATATTAGCTATCCTAAAAAAAATGGTCTTTTGCTATCCTGATCTGCGAGAAAAGAAATGAATCTGTAAAAAATAAATTAAAATTTCAGTAGTTCAATTAACATATCACATACAGACCGACAGCCAAATGAATGGTACCTCTCGTATACCTTTTATTTCGCATTTAGGGTTGCGCGTACGCACCTCATAATGACGTGTCTCACAAGGCCCCCTGCGGACTACGCGATTGGACAGACGCTCGAGGAAAAGTTTTGCTTATAGCTAAGTTCATTCGATTATTTACATTATTGCCAACACCTTAGAGTAAAATTTTAATGTACAAGTAATGATATATTATTGTTAGTATTTTTTTTTTATAAAACATTTGTATGAGTTTCAAGATCGAAATTGTGTTACAAGTTTTATAAATGTCTTCTTTTGTTTATACGTTTTTATATTAAAAATAGCATTTTTGTCGTTATTATTCATGTTCTGTATGTATATTATGTTCTGTATAACAATGACTAATTTCAATCTTATTTATTTTAAAGCTAGATTTAGATAGAAGTAGATTTTCTACTATAATTTGAGTGACAGAAAGAATTTGAGTTAGCGATAGAAAAGTTTAAGAGAAAAATTTGAGCGAAAGAATGTTAATATAAGCGATTGTCTTAGGTCTTAGGTCGTTTAGACAGTACAGTATCGATTTCTGCCACTTGCCACTCTCTATTCGTAACAACGTCTATAATAGGCACAAATTTTGTTAGTAAATCTTCTCTCAGTCTACGAGTATGAAAGAAGAATACAGAGCTTATTAGGTAACGGAAACCAACGCCGCGCTTCATCATACCAGAACATTGAACCCATCCCACCAAGCGCAGATCGAAGCCTTATCACAATTATTGGTCCACTATGCCACTGTGGTGTTACATAATATATCACATTGAAAATAAACCTTTTTGTGATTATATGATAGGAAATTGTATTATAGACTATATTTATAATGTATATATTACATTACATGTATAATAAAAAAAATTGACGTGTTTTAATCCTGTGCTCACGACTCCGCTGCACGCTGCCGCATCCTCGATGATTATCACTTGACATATCTGTATATTTTTTTTTATTTACTACAATATAACTATCAAAGGTGAATCATAAGGTACTCGAACAGTTTTTATGTATGGCATACAAACTTACACTATAGAAAAAAAACCTTATAAATAATATAATTTGCATTATTGGACAGATTGTTATATGATTAAGGTTTATATGTATAATATACGTATATTATATTAGAGTAGAGCCGAGATTGTCAAAGATTTGTGTTCTATTACCACCGGAAAGCGGATAGTGGAGTACCTAGACACTAATATCTCTAGCAAATAAAATCAAACTTAAGTTGTATTTACTTAATCATTATAGTACAAGAATAATAGTAAGTAACGTTAAACGTACAATATTTATATTATTGTAAATATTGAAAGGCTTTATTTTTATATGTTACGTATCAAATTTTGTTACATAATATCAAAATTCCCCAATGTGTGGACTTTTTTTATCTGTACGCACGTGTAATGTGCGGTGTTCGTGGAGAGCTCGATGATACGTTACTTTAATTCGTCCGTTTCCAAATAATATTTTTTTTAAATTCTTCTTTATATAATTCATTTTTTAACCTAGACTTTTTTTGATTAAAATAAATGTGAAAATTAATTGATTTCAAATTTTCTGGTACTTTTGTAGAAATATAATATAACGTCAGAATAGTCAAATGGACAAATAGAGTCACATCTCTCTCTCTCTCTCTGTCTTTTTCTCTGCCTACAATGAATAATAAGGATGGATATATATATATATATATATATATATATATATATATATATATATATATATATATATATATATATATATATATATATATATATATATATATATATATATACATATATATATATATATATATATATATATATATATATATATATATATATATATATATATATATATATATATATATATATAATGCAAGTAAGAAAATAGATAAAAAAACAAAGAATATGCACTCAAAATATTGAAAATAATAAATGAAATCGCTTTTTAATAGAAACTGGGGATGTTACGAAGGTAATTGTTTTAAATAGCAATGTATTACATGTCACCACGTATTCAACATAATGTTCCCACATATTGAATATTTATATGTAATTACATACGAAAGTCTGTTACGAAGGTCCCGCTGTTATTAGGGTATAAATATTTGAGACTTTGATCGCTTCAACGTCATATTATGAATACAATATTTTCCACTATAAATTATACAGGGTGTATCCACGTCGTCGTCATACACGTCGTACCGCTATGTGCAGTTATATTCTGATAATGCCTTTAATAATAATATGTTATTTATGGTTTATGTTTCTTTTAAAACATTTCTTTCAATTTATATTTTAAACAATGATTTGAAAATGAGCTGCTGTTACTCAACGATTGAATTTTTTTTCAAAAATTTTTAAGTAAATAAAATAAAGCTTTTAACATTTGATGGATTCACCATTCAGGTGTCCATCGCTTTGTAGAAAGAGGATAACTTGGAGCGGTGGAGGGACTTCCAGCCCAAGTGTAGGCTTATGCCTCCACTTAACATACTCCTTATAATTATTGCTATCTGATAATTTAATTCCAAATGTCAAATATTTTCTGAGACCTAAAAACCTATTACCAACTTTTGCCACATAATAAACAAAATTTCCTTGATAAATACAATATTCAGTATAATTAGAGACAATTATGCGTGGGCCGTACCATCGGCAGTGCATAACTGACGAGGCTAATGAAGTGAACTGCGTGACCACAACATTAAAACATTTCTTTTTCCACTGGGCGGTGTGTCAGCTGACGGTCTTCTCATGAGACCTACGCACTAGGTGACTCGGTAAACGTAATGCCACATAATATTGTCGTACATTGACGGGCCTAGAAATATAAAAATAAGGTTAATATATGTGTTTTCAGATGAATTTCTTACAAACACACTATGGAGTAGGACTATGTTAGGTTTTACAATTAACACGCATTTTAAATGGACGAAAAGTACTAAACAGCGTACATTATTATATTGCGTTTTTTCTTAGTCTTCGAATCGTCTTTTCTTAATCTAATTAAGATATAAAAATATATTTTCTATTGGACTTCATAAGCAAAAAGCATTAGAAACAGCAATGTATATGAAATAACAAAAAACTAACAACAACTCCACATATCTTGTTCCAGTAAAATGATCCACTAAAATATGCAAGCGATTAAACGTGGTACAAGCGATCATTTCGCTTCAGTATTCCGTAATTTGACGGGGGACAAAACTGTTATTTAGTATAATTTCTAACTTAATGAATACTTTAATTTCCGTCTATTGTAGCAACGTTTGATTGGAAACAAATATCGTAACACGAAGACGAAGTTTCGCTCGAGGGTTTCTTTTCGTGTTTCATAAATATAATTGTTAAACAGAATGGCTTATGTTACAAGAAAACATAGCAGCGGGATTCGAACCCGCGCCTCATGGAAATCCTCCAAGCGCTCTGACCACTAAGTTACGTCGAAATTCTTATATGCTTTATACAACTTATTACGTTAGCTACATTAGTTTAGTTAGCATCTCTGTGGGGAGATTTTTACAAATTTCCGCTACCCAAAGATTATTACAAAGAACAACCATTTGGCAAGAGAGAATGCTATATTAATTAAATATTTTGATGATCCCTAATGAGATGGAACTTAGTAATTATCATTAAAAGAAGGTAATTAACTCAACGATTCCTCGTTTGTGGAAGCTTTTAAATAAGTACAGTATGGTTTCGATTTCGAAATTATATATTAACACACATGAAATAAGTTACAGTTAGTTAGTCATGTTTAAACACTGTTTGCGTCTATTGTTATAACTTGTATTAGCATGTTAAAAACTATATATACTATATATGTTTTTTTTTCTTTTTAAGGATATTAGTATTAAGTATACTTTGTATGGCAATTACAATAATAATAGCATGTTGTGTTTACCTTTATATAGTTGTACATTTATTTCTAAGCCTTGTTACATGTATTAATTATAAGAGCATTATTGTAACAACTGCTGGTGAACCTTATATAAATAAATAAATAACTAATCCAAATACAGCTATCTATTATACAATAGATATTCCCTGTATTTGTTATATTAATAACGAATTATTAGTGAAAAGTGGAAATAGCTATAGATGATTTTATTTTAGATTTTTTTCAAATGTTCAAAAAAATAATCATTCATTCAATTTTCAGTTTTTAACTGGAAATGGAGACGGCACAAGTACTTACTACAATAAAATTATTCAAATTACAAAAAAAAAAAACTATTTTCTAAAATATACAAGTATTTAACAATAGCAACAGAAATTTCACAGCTGCGGGATACCGACACTTACGAAATTCAACGTGTCTCAAAATAACTATATACTGTAACTCCACTCCGTTTAAGTGCTAGAGTATTTATCCGCACGTTATCAAGAGGCTTAGAAGTGAATCTTTTCTTGTAGAGCGCTATTCGCAAAGAGCGCTGTAGGAGCTCTGCTGATTCATTAACTACATAAGTAGTTGTCACCTGACTTAATCACGCGAGATTGGCGCTCGTATTGGTGTCCCGTGGGATTGATTTTGGATATTTGAATGCTATAAGGAATTGAATTTGAATGCTATAAAGGAAAATGCTATAAGGAATATTTTAACACATTTATGTTCATATTTCTTTAACATTTTGCGGGAAAAAGTTGTTTTAGGGTTAAGATGTGTCTATATTACTTTGCAAGCCTCATATTGATTTAACCAAACCTGCGCAAGTACACCTTAATAAGAAAATTTCTTATAAACTGTTCTGTTGTAATGTTATTATATATATATATATATATATATATATATATATATATATATATATATATATATATATATATATTATTATTATTTTTTTTATTTATTTATATTTAGGCGGCTGGAATTGGGACATGTCACATGGTATGGTCACGCATACGATGTTGTGGGAGACAGCTAGCTATGTATACGTTTTGAGAAGCAAACGATTTAATTAGTATAGTAAAGATATAGTTTAATAGAATACAGACACAGTATCTGTCAGGCATCTGCATAAGCATTACTTTTATTTGAATAGATTGTAAAAAAAAACTAGAATTTTGTGTTGTAAATAACAGGAAAACCAGTATTTTTGCAATATACGCAAATATTTATAATTGTTTGTTAAATATTTAATAAAGAAAGGCCACAGCGTGGGTTTCTTAAATATAATTCTGTTTTGATTATGAAAAATTATTTTACTGTCTAAAAATTATAACAAATAATGACAAGCTTACTTTAACCAATGCTATTTACTTTATATAGTTGCGCATATCGATTTAAAAACTTATCCACGTATTGGAAATCATCGTTCTACTCGTAATTAGTCATTTTCAAACATTACAAGTTCCCGTTTAGACTTCCGTTCATAATAAGCAGTTTTTTCCTTAGAGGCTCGTCACGTGCCGTCTCTCACGGTCACATCAATAATGCACGCAGTGACCGCAACTCGCGAACACTAACTCTATTTGTATTTGTATTTGTATTTGGTATCCCTTATTATTTGCCATCAGTGACTTGAATTTTGCATAATTACAAAGTATATAGACCTGTTTTGTAGAGTTTAAAATAAAACGATTGTTTACGAGGCGTTTGTTTAAAAAAAGGTGCTACACTAGGTCTCTACATTGAAATATATTATGTGCGATTGGCCTAGTTTTCAACTCTGTTCCACAGCGAGAAGACGGCTCATTGAGTCTTATGTGAACCGGGTAAAAATTACAGAATAAAAATATATCCTCATTTAATAGAATACATAAAATGGAATGCACTTTATTTAACTATATCAGAGATATGCAAGTATGCATTTTACCAGTTTATTTCAATTCTACAGCCATCACATACTGAACCTCAGCACAGCACTGTTACATTTTTGACAGTAAAACATATAAAAATAATAAAAAAAGCATAAAATTAATGAAAAGATGTTTGTAATGCTTAAAAAACGTTCGGAAACAAGAAACCATTTGCTCGATACCAGTATTGGGAGTATATCTAAATGGGGATACCGGAATAATATTAAATAAAGCAACACATTATCTCTACTACCACCAGATAGTGATGTAACGGAAGCCGCTCCAACCGAAACACTATTGGATGCTGTGGAAGATACAAGATGCGATTCACTTTGCATTTTAAGATAAACCAAGTAATACCGACGCCTGTATGTTTTGTAATAATTGTTATCTGTTAAACGTCAAATGTATCAAGAGTTTAATTAGAGCTTTTAATAATAGCTTTTATTTGGCTCTTTACGTGCTTTTTCTTTTACAATCATACTCGTTGTTATAATTAAATTTGACTCTAAGATTTAGTATTTTATTAGCTTTATCATACAAAATTATGTATGCAAATATCTTTAATTATATAAGTAATGAAATATATATATATATATTAACTAACATTGGCTGGTAGCAGGATGGTCCATTTTTTTTAATGTATTCGATTAGTAAAATTTCAAATTTGCAAAGTTGCTAAAGGAAGCGGAATATAAAGACTGAAATGTTTTGACACTTAAGCTCTCTGCCCATCCTAGGAAGACACTTCGCACTATATCTCGGATATAAAAGGATAGGCATAGAGATACTGGTGTCGAATCACTCCGCCTTTTATTTTGCAGTTATCTGACAACTGATCAAAATTTAAATTAAATATTATCGTTAAACAAACGCACATATTCAAAGATAGTGTATACTTTATCATTTAAAGGAAAAATTCGCAATAGCACATGATAGCTAAATTATTTTTATCAGTCTGTCGATTAGACGTGATAATTCTGATACTTGAGTTGAGTTTTTTTAATTTCCGCATTCTAGTTTACAATACAAATATATATAATAGTATATATTACTCGCATACATTAAGCACAGTCAGAGATTTAAATTATATTTTTTTAACGTTAAAACTTTCAGTCGATTAGTCCGTTAGAAAAGATATAGGTATATATAGAAGGCATATAGACAAGAGCTACAGAGCTTGTGTTAAGTATCATATTACCTACTAACTTACTAACTGTGACTGACAGGCGCGGCTTATTTCTTCAATTTTTATACGTCGCTGGTAGCATAACGCGGAAAGTGTCAGTGAGCGCGGTCGAGATTAGGACAGTGGTACACTTAGCGCAAACGTTTACAACTATATTAGAAACTTATACAAAAATGTACAGCAATGTTTGAAACATCACACTTTACATATATTGAACTATTAAATCTATATACACATATAATGTCGTAAACTCAGATTTTATCTCTAGATAGCATTTAAATAATTTTCACGTATCTTCCACATAAATTAAATTAAGTCTGTATGTATATATTTTAAATTTGAATAGAAAAGAATATATGAAATAAATACATAATTTAACTATCGAAAATAAATCACAATATATCAACACTTTGAAGGAACATCCTAATTTTTAACCGTTAGTTAGCTAGTTGCACGACGGTGTGTACGCTTCACGTGTTTGTTTGTTTATTTGCGGTCAAACGCGGCGGCTTCGCTTTACGCTGCTAGCGGTAGGAGGTCGTAGAGACCACATCATACTAACATAATATAGGATTATGATTCTATATATGTATATATTTAATTATTTTATATTAAAAGATAAAAATCTAATGTGGATTAAGATTATTAATTAAAAAAAAAATGTATATCACTTTATAGCAACAGTAAAATGCAAGGCTAAGTTCTTCTAATCTATAATAATGCTTTATCTGTGATCTTTCTTTAAAATAATAAATGTTATTTCAATTGGATAAAATATTTTATTTTACAATATTTTTTTTAAATATAAACTCGTTTTATTTGCTTATATATATATATATGTATCTGTGAGGCAAAGGTGAGATGTATAAAAGTAATAAATCTATTTATTATTTATATTTTTTATTATTATTTTGATGACAAGCAATTAATTGGTTTTGCTTCTGTCTAGTAAGAAGAAGCGTGACGTCGAAATTCCCGATACAAAATACAAAGGTGGCTGGAACCCGCCTCCACTCCCTAAGTGAGAAAAAAACGTGAATCCAGATTTTAGTATAATAATAAGGTATAAATATTAAGATTTATTTTTAGCCATGGTCACCCCAGGTCAAGTGTCAAACGCAACACCGACTTTGCTTGACGTCGCTCCACCTGCGCACGCCTCACTCCACAACACTGTTAAATATATATCTCAAATATATTCATTTTATTTCTTTGAGACGTTCCGTCTACTTGGACAGCATCAGATTATTTTTTTAAGCATGATGTCATAATACTCGTAGCATAACTGCTTGTCTTTTGAAGACAGTAACTTTATACTATCAGTATGTATCAATTTGTATTATCTGAGAATTGAATTCTGGACTATGATATTTTTGTTTATAATACAAAACATAATTACGACATTGGAGAATGGTTCTAGAAAGAATTGCCTACACCGATCGTTCTAGAATATGTTTACTTATTGAAATCATTGAAAGTTTTACAAACTAAATCAAACTCTATACTATTAATATAGCATATTAGCTAATTATTACATGTTCAATATATTTATTGTGGCAATATACATAAACTATTAAAACCATAAAAACCTTCAGATTTGAAATCGTTTAAAAAATTATATTCACAATACAACAAAGCCGTACTAAAATATTTCTGTTAAAATATGATTTTATCTATACAAAGGGGCGCGAATTAACAATATTGCATGTAGTAGGGTGACAATAAAGATCCTCTTTACAATAACAAGAATCTATTGCACAATAATGGGGAAAAAAAGCTTTCATTTTTCACATGGGCATGAAACCTGAGCCCACGTCGAAGGTAGCTGGAGATGCTTATCAACAAATATATCGTTTTACACTCAACTGAGTTAGTCTGGTCGGTCCGCGATGCTATCTCACAGATACAAACTAATGCCTTTATAAACTAAACGGTTTTCTAATACGCGTTTTTCATTGTAGTTTTGTTTGCAAATTGTATTGTTGTTTAGAAATATGAATATAATTGCCAGAAGATGTTTTTTTATTAATTGTTTTTTTCTCATTTTTTTAGGAATGCTTTGTATATATAATTTGGTGTTATCATAGGTATGTATAAATTCGAGTATATAGGTTTTACGTACGTTAGTACGTTCAGTAGTAGAATAATAATATTAATTAATTTTTCCGATTTAATAAGACTTAGTGCGACAATTAACCATCCAGCAAGCAATATATCTTATATCAGATAAATATGGTAAAATATAAATATCTATTAAATAAATTTGAATTAAGTCATTCTTAAATACCAAAACGACTTTTTTTTCAATATGCGTGCAAAAATGCTTTACAAAATATTAAATTTGAACCCAAAATTCTTATATAAAAACTTCAAACCGTTACATGACACTCAAAATAAGCTTAGACCGGTACATGACCGCACTCGGAAATGACATAATAGATATTTCCCAAAACTCAATGGGATTATATTCGTACATTATTTGGTCACCCTGCAAGCAGAGTAATATGATCGGTTTATTATAACGATATTCGCTGTTTTGTTACATCGATGGACTGATACCGGCCTTTGTCCTGCACCTAATGCTATGTTGCTATTTTATAATAATAAGTACAGATTTGTATGAACACACAAAAAGATCGTAGATTTGACTCTAAGAATTATTATGTAGTAATATGTGTCAATTAGACTAGTCTAGTTTAATATTGGAAATGAAGTAATATTCTATATTTTTTTTTAAATAATCAACGTTAGTATACAGAACAGATACTGTCAGCCAGCCAGCTTAGCTACGCAGAGTCGTAAATAATGATTGTACATTTTCTTTTTCTTTGGGGGGGCCTTTAGGGGGGTTTAGTCGTCCGGAGGTGTGAGGGTTAGTGGGTAAAATGAGAATAATGAGATATATTTTATATGTTGTTTAATATTACAGCACTATGTTGTCGTCACGTAAGCACAGGTGTTAATATTACGTCAAATGGAATAAACTTAACCTTCTTCAAAGCTTATCGCCAATAATGAGGTCAAATACGGTGCTCTTATCAGATAGGACATCAATCAGTACCTATTGTATTTTGATATGTTTTGCGTAAACAAGTGATATGCTATCACACAGCCGCTAAGGCCGTGTGAAACAAAGTCCGTACGTGTTTGTATCGAATGAGTCGATATAAATAAATTATTAGTCAAAATTTTTCAGCAAAAGTTGTTGTCTTGACGCATTTCAAATGACGTGCCTGATTGCAAACAGAAAAGGATGGATAGAATGGATGTGAATTAATATTATATTAATAAACATGAGACTGTACATATTGTTACAAAATTATAGTTTTATTATTTTTTAGTTAAGCTTATTTATTTTGACTCTACAGGTGTTCCAGATACTTGAGTTAGACGACTTTTGTTTAAGCACCATTTCCGCAAAAACTCTGATCACACTCGACAACTTTTCCTAAAGAGCCATTTTCTGGTTTCTTATAGATTAGATGTTCTATTGTAAGCTTACATCAGGTGTTCCAGATCCTTGATTTTCATATATCATTGGAAAGTGCTTATTACGTCCAATCATTAATTCAGCTGGTCTGCTATGTTTATGCATCAGGTTTGCTAGTCTTCAAAATTTATTATAGCCTAGATTCTGTTTTAACCCAGCCCAGTAGTTTCGAAAATGTGTGTGTACAAACAGACAAACAGACAGAGAAAATAAAAAAAAAAACAATGTCATATTCTGTTAGACTTTTTTATATCGCCCTACACTTTTTAAAAATATTCAATGTACAGACACAATTTTTTTACTGTTTTATTATAGCGTAGAAGAAGTTATTGACATTTTATATTATATTAGAGCAATATATTATGTAATAATGCATTTTTCAGTACCTAGTAGTAGCAATATATTATGTAATAATCCATTTTTCAGTACCTACCTTTTCAGTACCTTCCAGTAATCAATATAAATAATTGGGATATAAAAAAATAAAAATATTTAATAATATATAATATATATCATACAAATTACATGCATTGTGAAATGAACAACCAAAACGACAATAGACATATCTATGACCGCCTTATAATCAGTTCGTGACAAGTAAAAATATTTTTGACATGAGGCGACGAATATTTATGTTTTCAATTGCTACTGTCTATATAAATTTGCTTTATTGTGCCTCTTTTATAAAAATTAACCAATATATGAAAGACCTATTAATTTTTTTATTCTCTCTAATAATGTAAGCACTATGTGTTATGTGTTTATGTAATTATATATATAAGATTAATTTAAATATTATGTCGATAGAAAAATCAAAGTTATAATGTAGTGATGTAATAAATAACAGAAAATATTTATTTTTAATATATATATATATATATATATATATATATATATATATATATATATATATATATATATATATATATATATATATATATATATATATATATATATATATTCAAACATTTCTAATATGCTTTTATACCGTTCTTACTATACGTGTATCATATAATTGCAGTATATGTGTGAATCTACAATATACTACAATACTACTGACGAATCATTTGACTACGTAATTTAATATAAGCAAAACTACTATACAGATTTCACAGTAATGTAATCAAAGTGGAACCCACACGTCACGGTCCCATTTTCCCAAAGATTGTAAATAATATCGTCAAAAATGACCACACAACGGAGTGCTACGAGTGTCTGTATGCTAATAGCTATGCGGAGCGATCATTACTCGGTGGCTTTGTGTAGCCGGCGCTATTAAAATAATTATATTTGTTCTCTACTTTGTGGAAAGATGCGCACACTATCGTCACAATGTAGAGCTCACCTCACTTTGTGCAAGTAACGGCGGTGGCGGTCGTAGAGTATAATATTATAAATGTGGAAACTATTCTTTATATGGCTTATCACCTTTTTTATTCATATATACAGATAAATAAAAAATATATATGTTATAGCAAAATATTATATACTTAATACGCTCATACAGAAAGAATCTCCTGAGCATTGAGTAATATTGACCAAAACGGTGTTCTTAATTGTTTTTTATATTTATGCAAGCTACACGTATTGCGAAACATGGCCTTAATGAGTTAATTTATATGATTAAAGTAAACAAGTTATTATTACATATTATCCTATATTATTTCGATAATATATATTTCGAATGCGAGACTCACGCTGGTGTGCGACGACTCCGAGTATGTGACGGTATGACTGGCCATTTTAATCTTTTGTATTCTATATACATGCATATGTATATAACAAACAAAAAATACATTTTAATTATGTAAATTACATTTGTTTAGTATTGTATTGTATTGTATGGTATTGTATTGTCTAAGAAATTGTCGAAAGGTTTTTTTTTGTTTGTAATTACAAATGTTAGAAATCTTTATCTTAAATTGTTACAAACTTACAACATATAATATTGTAGAACTGTTAACTTAACTTGGACTGCTATGTACAGAGAGAACAAGAAAAACGGCGAAAGCGCAGAGAAACTAGACACTCAAAACTTCTAGGAACTTATGTTAATACATGTAAAGCAACTATATATACTTAATCTTTTTTTTTTCTATGCTATCTTTTTAAGTTTAAATTTAATATTTTGCTTATCTACAAACGAAAGTTGTAACACCGCATAACCGAATAAACATTGTTACATTGACATTATGGCATAAATGTCTGGATTGCTGGACTTTGTCCAAGAATTACAAATTCAAATATCTTTAAAATGAGGACAACAAATTTTTACACACAAACAGTAGTATTTACTTTTATTTATTAGTCTATATAATCATTTTTTGACTTCAAGCAAGCCACATCTATATAACACGCCTTTACACCTTAAAATTACATTTCCCGGCAAATTATATTAAATTAATATCAGTGTCAATAAATAATAGGTGAGCTATAATATAGTAGCCTGTAATTTAGCGGTAGCTGTAACAAAGCTTCGGCGAGTCACGGCGACGCCCCGTTACCGTTTCTTTATCGGTCTGTTTGATGAAAATCGGTAGAAAGCGAACGAAGCCAGTGAATGAGCCACGTTAGTATTACAGCTTTGAAAGCCATTGTTATATACAGTTGTGTAAAAATGTTTTTGGCAAAGCTCTAGACGTGTGTAATGAGTACGTGTTGAAATAAAATATATATATATATATATATATATATATATATATATATATATATATATATATATATATATATATATATATATATATATAAATATAAATATATATATATATATATATATATATATATATATATATATATATATATATATATATATATATATATATATATATATATATATATATATATATATATATATATATATATATATATATATATATATATATATCAGCCAAGTATCACAAGACTTGAGATCTTAATGAATGTCAGTTTTATATATGTCATGGTTATTATTTATAAATAAATAAGTAAATGAACCTCAATGGCTTCTTCGTTTAAAAAATCACGAAAATTGGTTTCAAAATTATGCAAATAAAGCTATAATATATTTGGTAGGTAATTTAACCTACCAAAACAAACCTGGTACTTTCACGCTGTATCCCGCACATAGGGTAGGCAGACGAAGCGTAGGCTCGAGGAACTTAGTGTTACGACACTCCGTTCCCCACTTTCCGTCTTTCTGTGGCGGAACATAACGCCGCGCTTTTGCCTTGTTACCAGAGCGAAGAAAATGAAAATAATTCATGGTCCCCTCACAGGAATCGAACCCACAAACCATCGCGTTTATAGACAGAGGCTGTCCTCTGCCTCTGGCCTCTGGGCTACGACGATCCTCTATATAATATACTCGTATATAAATGTAATGTAAATCAACTTTTTAAATTAAACCGGATTTATAAATTATATTGGACTGCTAATAACGATATCAGATAAATCATATATTATAAGATTTATTAGTATTTATATATTGTTTACGTGTCTAGACAGTTTTGAATTAATTTTGTTAACATCATTCGCTATCTGGTCAGGTGATAAGTGATATCACCAACCGAGCAGTCCACAGACAGGCGTTGGACTTTGAAATATATATTTTTATTTTTTTATAAAATCATACGATTAACATATATCACACATAATTTTTAAAAAACATTTATGATTAAAAAGAACATACCTCTGACATGGTGGTGGCGCTATGGGATACTATCTGATTGTACACTTGCTGGTCGTGGGTGCGAACCCCGCTCGAGGTAATATTAAAATTATTTAAATTTACACAGATATGGATGATTCTCAGAAAGTAAGCAAAATGTTAGCACTAACTCTCTCTCAACGAACTCTCTCTGCTAACCGTGCTGCAATACGAAAGTGCGCGGAGTGTGTTCCTCTTTTCTTTAAGAAAACTTTTGGAAGACGTTCAACAACCTTTAGTACTATCTGATATTATTTTACCTACTTTACCTTACCTTACCTTCCAATTTTACGATAACAACATATACCTAAATATTACAGAAAATAACTTTAATATAAATAGTTTTAATCTAGACTTATTTTAAAAACTGAAAATTTACATGGCTGTTCAAAATGTTTACACCATTTAGAAGTTAATAGTAATCACGGTTCAGATTCACAAAATTAATTGCGTGCCTTCGAATAACTACACTCGCAAGACTTAAATATGAAACTAATGACGTCAACGAAATTATTTTACTATCTCACACTTTTAATATTATTTTACAAATAATGAATGCATTCAGAAGGAACCTAGTGTTGAAACACTACATTCACTCACCACTTTCCGCCTAATCTTCTAGATAATTCTGAGTTGAGTAGCGGAACTCGACGCCTCGCTTTGTCTTGTTACCAGGGGGAGGAAATATCACGTCAGTATCATTATATCATGATATCACGCTAACGTGTAATGATAGTCATTTAACACGTACATTACACCGTGATACGCGGCATTGCTTAGACACTGCTTGCTTCGTCTCTTGTCACCAAAGGATTTAGATTAAACTTAAACGTATCACACTTGGTGCGGCCACCATCACGGTATTGCCGACTGATCTCCTCTTATCATATCCGTAATTTATGGCATGATGTTAGTTTGTCATAATTTTATTTGGTGTTTTGATATTATTTTATTGTTTAAGATTTATATCTAGTAGCTAAGTAAATAATATGTAATTAGATAATGATTATATTTACACATGGTTTTATCTTTGTCAAATATTTTGGATGGTAGGTGTATCGGGTATTAGGAGGTGAGCTTAAATGATTATTAAGTATTATTCAGAAATATGTGATAAAATTAACGAAATTTATAGTAATTTACACAAGACGAATACTACTTGGTTCCTTGTTGATTCTGTAACGTATAAAGAGAGAGTCTAGAGAGAGAGAGAGTAGAAAGTTTGACGTTGTATGTTGCGTATCGCAGAGTAGGCTAAAATAACCTAGTATGTTGAACAGCAAAACTTAATGCCTCGTGTTATCTTGTCAGAGCAGGAAACTAAATAAAACAAATTCTTTACCTCGAATAGGAATCAAACCCAAAACCATTGCTTTCAGAGTCAGACTAAGTTCCATTGTACTACGGCGACTTCATCTTAAGTACATAGATTCTACATATTGAAAATCCTTACCAGCCAATAATAAATCTAAAACGGTGGCATAGTAAGAGTTTCTTAAATAAAAATAACAATAAAATTATAAAAAATAAAAAGTATATTTTTAAGCTCAGTAAAGTTTGCTTAAGCACGGGAGCTTGTACCTTAAGTATCTGCCTTAATATGTGATATCTAAACGAGTACAGAAGTCTTCACGATTGCCCAACGGCAAAATATTTACGATACACCTTGTTAATGAACTGTTAATATGTAATTCATGCAAATCGGTACGTTTGTTTTCCAATAGAGGCTTGTCGATAACGATCCTCGCGTGGTCTAAGCTATGAGAGAAACAGATTGAATAAGATTTACATTACTTTATATAGAATATCTTCATAAAACTATTAAATTACTACAATTTAAACTTTTATATACATAATTAAATTTGTCACCAAAAAGTGTGCATGATGCTTAGTTTTATACTATTTAGCTTTGAAATATTCTTTAATGTTACTATATGGACATAACCGTTAAAATTAGAATCCTATATTATTGAACTTTTTTATTCTATACTTGCAAAACGCTAACAGCTATAAAATGGATGATGGAGTGACATATAGCCAGATTATTTTTATCTACGAAATGCGAAAGGTAACAGATAACATACAGCATCGCTCGCTACAGCCTATGACTTCCACGTGTAACCATTTAAATCCAACACTTGGGTCGATGGCGGTGTATCAATAATTGTGTCGATTAAAATGCCGGCGCAGAAGTGATGTTTTTCCACTCTAAGTGTATCGGCAGATAGCGGCGCGATAATGAATGTTCCGAGATGGACCGACGCGGACGTGTCGACAATCCTCTCACACGCCCATACATTTACGTTAGAGCTAGAGTAGATTATAGCTTGCGTAACGTAATTATGCATTTTCAATTAAATCGTGATTGTTTTAAGGTTAAGCTTGAATTTTTTTAATATTTTAACTTAGAAAGTATAGTTAGTTGTAAGATCTCACACTTGTTTCCATCTAACGCTATTATCAACCTTCTTTTATCTATCGATTAAGTATATTTTAATTACTGTAAGTATATTTTAATTACTATATTATTTTTATCAAATATATCACAAAAGGTATACTAAGGTACAGGTATACTAAAACTGATTGAACATTTCGGTTATGGTATCTGGAAGCCATTGTGTGTGTTCTGTATATAGATTCGTCTCGCGTTCACACGAGTAGTACCTACCAGCCCTATATATAGTTTCAATATATAGTAAATAGATAAATAAAATCACAGAAATCAATAAATTACAAGCGACAGTCATTTGGCGGCTAACCGAGGGGCGCGGTGCGGAAGCGGAGGACAATGCTAGCAAATTGAGATGTTACTTCGACACGCATCGACGACGTGCATTGATAATAAATCTTTACTTTGTCGGTGTTTTTGTTGGGGATGCTCATATGTTTGGTAGTTAAATGTCATCCCGCTTTGTGGGGACTGCGCTTTTCCTAAGCATTATTATATTTGTAAGCTTAAATTAATATTATAATATATATTTAGATCTTTTCAAAGATGATTCGATATTGGGAATTAAATGAAAATGTATGATGATAAGCCACTGCATCTCCAGATCTTCGTATGATCTGCACACAACGGGATATTGATTAAGTTATTTGAAATGTCATTACTATGAAACTGAACTGATCTAATTAAAAATATTTAAGTTTTCAATTCTTACTAAAATAAAATGTGACATTAGGCTTCACCATATATACTAAATATAGATATGTGTATATCTAAAAATGCTTCTTGAATGAGGAAAACTAGAAAATATACTGACGTACTACTTGAATTATATATACATAAAACATGATGGAGATGCGTCCAGATAATAGAAAATAGTTACTTTAGTTTAGTAATCTGAGTGAGTTTAGTTTAGCAATTGAAGCAGTTTCTGTTTTTTTGTTTTATTTATTATTACTACACAAAAAGGATTTATTTTATTAAAAAAAAAAACAAATTTCCTAAAATATTTAACCCATTTTTAGACCCAGTTTTTATACCACGAGTTGTGCCTTTAAAGCTAACATCCAACGTTAGTCACGCTGGCAGTGTGTACCAACATGTCCCGCAAGGGTGTCACCCCACCGCCGTCGTTACATTTTGAATTATTTTTAATTCATTATTAACAATACATTTCACCCGTTGAACGTGATTCGCCGCCATCTTTTCAACTAAAAGGGTACATACAATTTTAGTTACGCCATCTTGTTGTGACACGTCTTAATGTGTTCATCATAATGTGTTCATGTTCATTAAGTTCTAACTTTACTTATATGTGGATTAAACGCTTTCATATAAACAGTGATGACTTTTTTTTACTTGACGATTTTTAATACTAATTAGAGAAATCCTAGTATTTAGACTCTCCGATTTATACTTTTCGCCCATTGGAGGAAGTATTAATTTTCATTAAAATAGTTCCTTTTAGACAATATCGACAATCGATAATATTGTGATAAAAATATTATGAGTAACTTAAGATCTAATTAAATATTATAAATATATACATATAAATATATAAGATCGTATGTTTATTTATATTCAGCTACCTGCGTTATTAATATGACCATCGAAACGTTGTTATCGAATCTGAGAGTTTCCAATACGGTGCAAGCTATAAAAGTAAGTGCTCTAATCTCGACATTTCGCTTGTTATCTCGATGATTGTGCATTTTTTTATTGAGATGTTCTTGTCTCAAGATTGCCGTGTGCCATATCATCTACATTCATACATACAAGTATTAGGTATAGGTACATTTATTAATATTTTCAAAAATATTGTAAAATTTTATAATTTTCTTTGTGGTTTTAACCTAAATCTTAAATAAATAATAACTCTTACTAAAAATAAATTTAACAACATTTTTAACATTTACACACAAGTTCTCACATTTTTTTAATCCCACTAGACCAAAATATACTAACACAGAACACAAACAACTGTGATACTGTCTTGTAATAAATATTGTTACAAAGAAAAACTATTTTTTTTTTCTGTACATTTTTTACTATTACAATGTGTTAGCTTAACATATAAAATCATCAAAATTATATAATTATTTCTATGGAAAACTTCTTCACTGCCAATCATATGGATTGCTTAAACCAGGCCAGTCTTCAGCTCTGATGAAGTCCGGAACTTTCGTTTCTAACTAAGATTAGGTGGATCGAGCTTCATGACCCGGTACGAAGTCTTGTTGAAAGGACCATTCTCGATTATTGAATATGGTGTTGTTAGTATGGCTCCATCACTCTTTCATAGCTAACACCCCACCGAATCGTCACTGAAGTCATTTCAACAGCATTTATGGCCAGACTAAGTACATTACTATTCTCTTAATATTAAAAGAAAAAAAAAAAGATCTATATGAAACACAAATATCAGCATGAACTCCAATAATAAAACATTTAATATTACCAAAGAAAAAAACGTTACGTAAATTATATAGCGCTGCAGATCTTTTGTGTTCTTTAATAAAAATATTTAGAAACAAAGTCACGCTGAGCAGAAATGTTGCACGCGTGATTTAATTCCATGCCACAATAGTCATGGCATAGTAACTGTTATTATACCGACGTCGAGGGGTACGCGGGTATGCCCATGGTGTCCAATGCCCATATTACGGCTGGAGCCATAGAAATATTAATATAATATATAGAAACGTTCCGCTACTATACACGTGTAGTTGATACTGTGCATTTTTAATAGTACTTATATGAAATATTGATAGTTTTTAAAATTTATCTATTATTTTTAAATTGTTTTTAATATAAAATAATAGAATGAAAATAGAAATTTCAATATAAATTTTATTTTTGGTTAATAATTATTTAATATTGTTTGCTTTACAACATTTGTGTGAAAACAAAGGAAAGAGTTATTTTAAAATAATTTGTAAGTATACATATATTTAGACACATAATATATATTATTTTATTTTGTCGCGAAACGAACAATCCTTGCTAGGTATTTTGTTACAATGTAAATGAAAAAAAAAAACATAATTGATTATATAATGTAGCACCCTAAAAGCGGGTGCGTACATACTCGTACGAGGGGACGACTTGAATAATACTGGCAAATATTTATAAATGTTTTATTTGATCGGCGCGGGAGCAGCCAGATCGGATGTCTTAATCTACAAGTTACGAGCTGAAGCGGAAACTATATAAGGAAGGTGATTTTAAACTAGCGATTAATTGAAGCCATTGTAACCGTTCTAGTAATAGCCAAACTCAGCGATTGTTGCTGGCTTTTGATAAAAATGTTAAAACGAAAGAAAAATTTACAATAAAAAAAGTAAAAATAAACTTTCTTTTTTCCTTAGGCTAATTTTTATATTTTTTGATTATAATTAATTTATGACTAAGGCTTACCTCGCCTCGTCCGAAATTAATTCCTATATATTTTTTTTATATATTTATTATTTATCCCGTCTGTCACTCGTGACTTGAAGCGCTAAAATTAGGCGTATTGTAGTGTACCCTATTCGCTAGTTTGTACCGATGTACATTGAATTATGTTTGCACACATGTTAGTTAGCGGGCTTGATCCGGATTTGTGGCATTTTAACGCTTTCCATGAATACTGAATATGACTATATATTTTTAATATTTTTGTAGAAATATTGAATACATGTGGACAAAGTAGCAGTTTAAAGTTAAGAATATAGTGAAAAATGTGAACAAAATATATAGATTAATAACTCTGACTCTGACAATGAACTGCCGAAATTGTATGAAAATTAAAAAGTTTGCTTACTGTAATGTATAAAAAAATATATATTTTAGTTATAATACTTCTAAATAGTAGGTGGTTACACTAAAAGTTTTAAATTTCATACTTGGTTTTACATTTTGATGAGGCTTGGAATTTGATATGAATTCGAAGAAAAAGCTTTTCTATAAGTATTGTAGTAGTATAAATAAGTTCTTTAAGCACTATCTAATCTTTATATAAATTTTTATTTAATATTTCTCACTTCTTCAGTGATCTTATGATGACTACGACCCAAACCGTTAGACACGATTCTTTTTACCGTACATAGCCTAGTCTCCGATACTAACTTCATAAAAAAAATCGTTAATCATAGACTAAAGTCAAGTAATGATACTTTACGCAAATCAATCGACAAAAATTGCAATCTTAAACTAGCAAACAATAAAAAAAGCAAGTATGGACCTGCTTGATTTGCCATTTACACGAGTTAACCGGTTGCAGTCGACATCTGATTTTGTAATCCACACTAAGACATAATCAAGCATAAGCTGTTTTTGACATGACAAGGGCAAACTAAAAATCTACAAATATGAAAAGAACAGCTATAGTTAGTATATATTAGTATAGTATATATGTATATGCATTAGTATAGTATAGTATAGTAGTCAGTATAGTATAGTATACATTAGTATAGTATATATGCAAAAGCCGGGACTAATGCCAAGAAGAAGAAGAGTATATATGTATATGCATAATTAATGAAGTTAACTAGGAACAATGATTTGAAGGTATCTTTCTTTTTCGTTCGTTCGTTTTTATAAAATATATAATAAATACAAAATACATTCATACAAACATAGCGTTACCGCCATACAAGTTATAGAAGCAACTGACTCCAAAAGTAATGTTTGTGAATGTCATTAAAAATTAAAGTATCTGTTTAAACATTTCTGTTTCCACGGTCTGGTTATTCGAATCTCGAACCTTATTACTAATAAATTAAAAATTTTGGCGTTTTTAATTTTGTTGTATTTACTACAGTCACATCAAACTAAATACAGAAAATGATTCTAGCATTACTTTAAAATTATTCCTAAAGCAGAATTGTCCACCACAGTGTCCATGCTCAGTGTGTTATCTAACATATATAAGATAGCATCAGCTGCTTAATGACCAGATAATTGTTTCTTAACCGTAGCAATCCGCAGTGACGCGAGTGATCTAAAAATATGACACTAATGTAATGTAATTGATATAATCGGTTCAAAGCCATCTCGCTGGAGTCTGGCGATTACGTATTGGTAAGCAAAAAATTAGTTGCTATTAAACGATTTCTCCATTTACATGTCTAATCAGATATGATATACTAGTTTGATCATGCGGGTTTGTGTGTTAGTCTTTTAAGTATATGATGAATTAAGAAAAAAGAAAAAAGTCCGTACGACAAATTTGGACGCAACAACGAAAGCTTTACCTAGTATTTTAAAAATGTATATATGTTAATATGTTTGATTTACTCTTTAAAATTATCTAAAATTCTTGATTTTACAAAAAAGTTATCACCTTACCTTAATATTAACACGTTTTACCATTTATTTAAGATTTACATAAAAACTAACTTAAGAATCAAAATTTTGATCTCTACAAGAATAATATTATTGTTACATTCAATAATGGCGTAACGGGTCACATACAAACATACAGTGCGCCGGCGCAGGACCAAAGTGACATCTACCACACCCCCCGAACAAAACGCGTCACTGTCATCTAATTTCTTACGCTTTGCGCTTCTATTCATTGAAATTACAATAAATTCACCAATAATTGGACATGATATTCAATTTATAACCTTATCTTTATAAATTTTGAGTGTCTTTTCGTATATTTTCCAAAGGAAGGGTATAAACTTTTGACTTCCGCGCGGACAAACGTACCCACACATTAGCGGTACAATGAATAAATCGAGCCGGCGACGAGATAACTTCATTAAAGTGCTAAAGCTGGGTATGCACAAGTTTGAATGACAAAAATGACATGTTATAATATATTAAAAATATGAACATTTTGATTATAAATATATTATGTGGAGAAATTTTTACGTTTGTCAATTATGTCCTACATATTTGATTGATTAATTAAAATTTTTTACATAGAATATATGGAAAAATAAAGATTTCTAAACGTATTAGTTACGTACTTCAATTTATACTTCTGTTAGGATATTTATAAAATATTAAGTATCTTTGTGTGGGAACCTTTGTAAAGACATTTCGTTCGTAGATAGATTTCCGCCCAATTTTCGACACACTGCGTGCTGAGTGGCGTAACTCAACGCCGCGATTTGTCACTAAAGCTAGGAAAGGAAATTAATTAATTCACTCAAGCGGGAATCAAGCCAGCACCCGTCACGTTTACAATCAGTTCTCTTTAATAATTGTATATATGTTTTATCCCAGTACACCACCCGCCTACAGTATAACATTCAGAATTATTGGCCGGTTATCTCTTGATAAGGGTCAGGCGCATTAACATAAAGCATTTTAAATGTTCCAAAGAGGATGCAACTATTTAATTTTATTTTTCTCGCCCTTTAAATACTCGTTCTGTCGCCGCTCGGCTTATCCTATATTTAATAAAATTGATATGATAATATTAATTACAATAACACGTACGACTTCATTCCATTTACATTATATTTTTATATAATATAAAGAGAAAATCGGTCGGGAATACCGAACGAAATTGTGTATTAAGTTTATGTCTCCATTTACATTGTTACGGTTAGTTTTGTTGGTTGGAATACTGATTTAGTGGGTTAGATTTTTCTCTTAATTTCATTTGCTTTCGACATGGAGTGGGTGGCAAATAAAATTGGTAAATGTAGGCTTGTAATTAAGGATCATTGTTACCTGTTGTAATTTCTTAAATTTTTAGGTATATTATTTATTTTAGGTATATTATTACTTATTTAGGTTTTTCGTTTTTATTTAGTTAAAATAATATTTATAACTGATACGTTTATGACATAATTAATCAAAAGCATAATTTATTTATTTAAATACAACATTCACGAGTATGTGTACGAGTATAATAACATTAACGTATTTTTGATGTTACGGAGAGTCGTCGTTAGAAAGAGTCAGAAAAGAGAGAAGAGATTAATATAGTACATTGACTTCTCGGATGGAGAGTGGAGAACGGAGTGTCGTGACACTGGGCTCTCACTCACTACTCTCTTATATATCTATTATATAGTGTCATACTAAAAATTTCACCTTTAATTATTAACTTCTCTAACAGCTTATAGTGATAATATTAAATGTTACAAAACACGCGAAGATCGTGTTACATTTTATAATAACAGAAGCGATTTCTTGGGCTTTTAAAACTATAATTCTGTGATAATGGCCGTACATTAGTCGAATGGCCTATAACCGGGCGCATCGTGTATAATGTTTCACCGAACACCTTCATTTTAATCTCGGTTAAACGCATAAACTAACAATTTTTATATGTCACTATCCAAGAAGAGTGCTATGTATGAACAAATTAAATTTTTTTATAACAAAAATATTTTTGAGTTAAAGTAGAAAATAATATTACTTAATTATTGTTGCGATGGTAGCACGTTCGAATCCTTAAGTTAAGTTGACTTTTAAAATGGATAATTTTCATTTATGATCCTATAGCTTTTTGGTATTATAGTTCTTCAGTCCCCACAATATGTATGCTTAACAAAAGTTGTCGTTAAAATTTAATTTCAGAAAAAAAAAACAACAAAAAGACAATAGCGATGATATTATAGAGATTCTATTTATAATCATGTAAAAAGTATTAATTTTGGAGATTTTTATTAATTATTATTCAATTTTCTAAGCTAAAGAAAGTTTGAATCGTACCGTGACTAGTGTGCTTTATTTTTGTGAGATGTATAGGCATACATACAAACATTAAGACATTCACTTTGATGAAGCGAGGCTCCGACACTTGTGGTACTTTAGTATGTAGATATATTCAATATAAACTATTATTACTTGCTATTTGTCACTTATTATTTTATATAACTGTTTTTAACAAATGCGGTCGAAAAAAGTACTGTTAAGTCTTCACATATCTTCCGATTCTTTAGTCTAGCTCTCAAATACGGTTTTGAAAGTCTGGTAAAATAAAACAGAAAGCAAATACTTAAAATTAGACCAAATTTAAAGAAAAAATTTCTACATATTTTATCTTACATCTTCTCCGAAAAAAATAGAGAAGAAAACGTCTTCATAACTGGTTCTCCCTACATTCCTAACGAAATTCGGTAATTGTTTAAAGCTCACAGCAAAGCTCAAAGTAAAAAACGTATTTTACCCCAAACAAATGACAAATACCTTAAAATATACTGACACATTGAAACCCTGAACGGCTCACTAAAATGTCCTGGTGGTCTCAAATCTCGAGTGCTATTTACAATAACTATACAGACCTGAAAGCTACTCGAACGTCCTTTAATATGACTCGCAATAAAGCAAAGCTTTACCAAAATGAGATCAGCCGTGAGCGTTCAAAATAGATTAAACCGGTGCTCTGTTTGTACTTTAGGGTCTAAATAGTACAGAGATAATCCACCATGAATAACTCATCATTGTCGTTGACGTATTATCTGTTGACAAGTTTAAGCAAATTTACTTTTGCAATACATTTACGGTATTCGTCAAATGTATTCTTGGAGTAATGCGTAAATTTAACCGCAAATAAAACTTTGTTTTGTTACAGTTGAATGTTATTTTAGGGAATATTCCCTTTTAGTTTGTTCAAGCGGCACACTTCTGTAGTTTTCCCGTGCTTTCCCCATCTGCCGTCAGTGGTGAGGTGGTGAGGTGGTGAGGTGACGGTGGGTGGTCACCGCCGTGCTCGAAACGTTATTGTGTCTTAATCTCCTTTGCTTTGTCCTTTGTCCTTGTTTTCACTTTCTTAGTAATGCTTTAGACATAAACAGTAATCGATACTCGAAGCATAACAAAAATGTGTTTTTAGGCAATTGTTGAAAGACCATCTTAATAAACTTTCTATTTCTATAAGCAATTGTCATATTGGGGTTTTTTTTTGTTTACACAGTTTAGTGGTCGAACGATTGTTGAAACGAAATCGGCTTTGAAGGAAAATAATTAATGTACCTTTGTATACATTTTGTTAGAAATAAGTACATTATAGTCGGTAGAGACAATCCTCTCGAGTGGTTTTTATTTCAGCAAAAAAAAAACTTATGCATATTTATTTATCAATGAATGACATATCAACTACAGATCGATCTGTCCTATAACAACCAATAGGAGGACGTGTCTCACGGGGGCACGATATGATCCGTTGTCTGTGCCCTTAATTCGCGTATGGCCAAGGGTCCTCAGGCTCTTATGTGCTAAATAATAACAATAATAACAATAATGACATAAATATATAGGCTACATATGTATATATGTAATTACATACATTGTTGACTCCCAAAAGAAAAGCTAACAAAGCAAGGTGTAACATATACATATATACATACATACATAGGTGTAACGTATAACAGTAAGAGACTTCCGTCAGACAGACCGACAGCCGATAATTTGCCCTTTATTAGTGTACAAAAGGCTTTGTTTTGGCCGCATTGTGTGAAGCTGATATGTTTATTATAAGGCGGTAAGCTACAATGGACGCCGAATTCGATGATACCGGCTTCCTTTAAAAAATATTTTTTACACAGAGGCGATATATTTAGATAATATTTATTTATAGACTTGTATTTTTATTATATTCACACTTTTTTGAATTATTACTTAATACCAGATTAAAGTATGAATTGAAGCTCCTTAAATGTCTCCGGTGTTTTTAAATTATCTGTTGCAGTTTTAATAAATTATACGCTTTTCCTTTAACCTTGTTTTAAGTATATTTAGAAGGAATTTCAGTCTTATTACCAAGATTCATCTGAAAAATATATTTATTGTCAACCTTATAGCCTTATAATCTATATCGTCGAGTACTGTCTAATTAACATAGAACAGTTTATTTGCACACCCATCAAGTTATAGCTAGAGTGCGCTAAGTTCTACAATTAAAGAACTATCATAAGAAATAATATATAGATCATGTCGTTAGAACATAAAGCATTAGTCCGATGCGAATGATACTTCTATGGTATTTTATTCTTTGGCATCTCAGAACACTTCGTCATCCGCATTAATAAGCCGGCGAATAATTGGGCAAGTGTAATTGCTAAGGCTGCATCGCCTCCGTCACAGTAGCATTGTTCACACCTGCAAGCGGTTATTTAGCGGCGAGGTAATACATCTATTATTATACGTAATTAGTTAGTCTATGAAATTTTCGGATTGTTTCTTTTTTTTTAACTTCACGCTGTATCCCACATATAGCAGGGTAGGCATAGAACCTATTGTTAACACACGTTCCGCATTCGAGACGTTGAGTGCATTTTTAATGGTGGATCACAACGCCGCGCTTTTATTTGAGCTTTTATTTTATTTTATTTGACAGAGCGTAGAAAAGTCGAATAAGCCATTCACTCCGAATGGAAATCGAACCCACGACCGTCGTGTTCACAGTTAGACGCTGTGCCGATGCACCACGACGTTGATGATGACTGATGATGATGATGATGATGACTTTTTGTACCGGAGTAAATAGACGCGGTGCCTAATGTCACGTCTCTCCGTTTTCTCTCCTACCCTCACCATTATTCATAAGGAGCTTAACTTAATTTCGTCACGGCATTCTTGGGCGAAATTGTATTTTATCCCCATAACTTTTTTTTAATCACATAAACTACGTTAGGTATATTATTAAAACTCTCAAATTATATCAATTTTTACGTTGTCTAGCTTTACGCTATCCCTAATTGAGCTGTTAAGAAAAATTGAACGTAAATAAATGTATTATTTTCATTATCTTGCTAAAGCAAAGTGCGGCGTTGACTTCCGCCATTCATGAAAAAATCCATGTATTAAATTTTGGTATGAATTGCAGAACAGTGTGCCGCGTCACTACCTCCCCCTCTCCTCTGCCTTCACCTCCTACGAGAATTTTGATAAACAAAACCATTGCTATCATTATTTTAAATACCACGGTCACTATTTTGTTTTATTATTAAGCTATGTTTCCTTTTACGACGCTGCTTATCTCATTATATCTCTTTTACTTAAGCTTATCTCCGGTGTCCATCACAAGCTCAATCACATAAGTAAATTCGCTACGCCGACTTGCTGCGAACACTTTTCTATAGGTAAATTAATCTTGTACTTGCACCTTTAAACTATGCTGCAGATATTTAAAATGTTTAAAAAATATACTTATTGATATAGATAATGTGTTATTGTTCAATATAACAATATTTGTGGCCGTCAAATGTAAAACAAATATGTATATATATATATATATATATATATATATATATATATATATATATATAGATATATATATATATATATATATATATATATATATATATATATATATATATATATATATATATAGATATATATATATATATATATATATATATATATATATATATATATATATATCATAAATTTAGGACAGTCGTAGCGTTCCACACCCACTCGAGGGGAATAAATTATTGCCATTTGGTATAGTGGTAAAGATAAGGCAAAGCGCAGCCTTGAGTTCCGCCACTCAACACTCAATGTCTCGAAAATTGGGAACGGAGTGTCTTAGCACTAGGTTCTCTCTGTCCCTAGCAGGGTTGAGACATAGAGAAACTAGTGTTAAGACAATAAAAACATAAATAATAATAAATAATCTAACATAAATAAAATATTTTCAGCGACTTAATTAAGCCATTGACTCTTGTCGAGTGGCGTATCGAATTGTAATCTTGAAAGATGCGACGAAAACCTACTTATAATATGCTTAACATGTTTAAGAGTGCGTCATTTGATTTCTTATATACACAATTATAGTTCTTTCAAAATAATTTTAAGTTAGATGCAAAAATTTATTAAATTTATAATAATCTAAGCTTTATTATTATTGCAACATTGTATGAAAATTTACTCAAAAATAAAATTTTAGTTTATTTTTGAAAACTATTTTATTTAGTTTATTTTTCATTTAACGTATAATAACCATAGACAGAGAGTAAAGTTCTTCAAACCCCCATGTATGTATTTTACGTTGAGTACTTTAAAAAACCATGACAATGGCCATGATCTAAATATGAAAAAAGGTGAAACATTATAAATGTGATGTGTGACAAATCTTATTCGTGGGCGGTCACTAGTTCAATTTATTTTGTCCCTTAACCTAAAACGGCTAATATTTACGATTTTTCAGCTAAAAGATAGTTTTTGTAACATGAAAACCAAACTCCAAACAGTGTTCCGCATGGCCGAGGCTAAAGTATAACCATATGTACAGACGGACACACATGTTCAGTATTAGTTGTGACACATATCTTCTAATTGATATATATATATATCATTTGTTTAACTGCTTCCTTTGTGAAGCCGATCAACAGCTTTTTGTTTTATTTTCTTCATAGATATCGGATGTCGTTGTAAAACTAATAAAGTTACCAATTGTTCTTCTATATAGGACACTGTGGTGGAGTGGGACAGCTCCTGGCTGTTAACGTGACAGTTGCGGGTTTGACTCCCACTTGAAGGAACAAATTATTTTCATTTCCTAACTCTGGTAAAACATAATGTTAGCACTACATGTTCTTAAATAGTACAATGATAGAACTTTAAAAATTTTCAAATTTCATTTGTTTATTATAATATACTGAAATTATATATATATATATATATATATATATATATATATATATATATATATATATATATATATATATATATATATATATATATATATATATATATATATCTATATATATATATATATATATATATATATATATATATATATATATATATATATATATATATATATATATATATATATATATATATATATATTCTATTTTTAAAACTATTAAGACTCTAACACCAGGCTATATTTTATCCATATACTCGTATGGATAACCAATGCAAAATTTCATTTTAAAAAATCAAAATCAAAATATTCTTTATCGAAAGCACTTAATATTATACTGTAAATTAATTGAATAATGTCAGTATTGTGAATACAAGATGCTGTTATCGGCCCCATTATATCAGGTTACTAAGTACTTTCCTCTCTATCTACAATTTTCCCTCAGCCCCATAATAACAAGCATTTCACACTCAAGCTATTTTAATAGGCGAGAGCAGCTGAACCCTCAATCGTGCCAATTACTGAGCCCTTACATTCACACCTACCCTTGACTTGAGATTTAAACGTAACTAGATTTGAAAATATCTTTACAAATAATACTTACTTACTAATAAGTTATGCCTATTCATATACAAGTTTCATAGAGCGTGTGGGCCAGCGCCTTACTGTAAACGCCGTATTTGTGAATTCGAATCCCACTCCAGGAAAGAATTTTCTCCACTGTGGTATGAGAGACGTCACTCAACATATACACAATAGTCAAACACTACGTTCTCCACTTTCCCACTGAATTCGAGATAAGTGATTTCATCTCATCCTGGCTTACAATACACAGATGTAATTTATAGTCAGACGGTATTCCACCGCGCCACTACTTACTCTCTTTATTTACACACATGTATATTTAAAAGAATATAAATAGGTACGAGAATATTTTTGCATCTTCAAAGCTCTAATCTGTATTTAACAAGGAACCAAGAAAATAAATGAAACGAAAATATTTAAAAAGTGGTCACTACGGGAGTCTCTGAAGCGTATACTAAATAAGAAACAATTTAGTGTAGCGTGCCTTAAAAGTGCGGAGACCAGTGACTCTCATCCTACACAATGAGAACAGTTTAAAAATAGTTATTAGAAATGTCGAACATATAGTATTTCTCTTCGGGTACAGTAGAAATTGAAATATTGTATAAAAAAAATATGTAAAACAATTATGTATTGAAATATATCTTTCTGTGTACAGTGACGAAAAATGATTGAGAATCACTGTCGTAGGCTATGCGGCTTGTCCACGCGATTTGTATATTACACCCGCTTTCACTCTCCAGTGGACGCAAAAGGGAGTGTTGGCTAAATCTTTGAAGATGATTGTAGCTTGGTACAAAATATTGAAGAGATAGTAAATATATATATATATATATATATATATATATATATATATATATATATATATATATATATATATATATATATATATATATATATATATATATATATATATATATATATATATATATATATCTTCTTCTTCCACTTAGCATTATCCCAGCCTATTGCCAGGGTCTGCTTTCCTACTCAGTCTACTCCACTTTGCACGGTCTTGAGCATCCTCAGTGGTTAGTCCATTGGCTCTCATGTCGTGCGTCACGACGTCCAGCCATCGCTTCCTTGGGCGTCCGGGGGGTCTTACTCCAGGGACAGACATATCAAGGCATTTTCTTCCGACGTAGTTCTTAGGCCGGCGCAAAACGTGGCCATACCATCTCAGACGACGCTCTTGGAGCTTATCCGCTACGTCACGGACCCCAAGACTACCTCGAATGAATGTGTTGCGTATGCGGTCAGCCCGAGTAACGCCACACATCCACCTCAGCATCTTCATCTCCGTTACGTGAAGCTCCTGAGTGTGCCGAGATAATGCTGGCCAACATTCGCTGCCGTATAGAAGAACTGGTCGGATCATGCTCTTGTATATCAGCCCTTTGAGTTTGGGCGGTATTCTGCGATCGCAGACCACACCAGTGACCTCCCGCCATTTGGCCCAAGCAGCGCTAACCCGGGCGTGGACATCGTAGTCGATGCATCCGGACTCGTGCATAATGGATCCAAGGTACCTGAACTTCTCCGACTTAACGGCTGGCTCAGGCCCGATGTGGATGGTGCTCGAGTCTGGGTTCCCGCAAGCCATGTACTCGGTCTTTGACACATTCAGTTTAAGACCACCGTTCTCAAGCGCACCCTTCCAGGCATTCACTTTACGCTCCAGCATCAGTCGGTTCTCGTCAATGAGTACTATGTCATCGGCATACATCATCAGCCATAGAGGCTGGTCCTGGATGTGAGCCGTGACAGTATCTAGCACTACATTAAACAAAAGTGGACTAAGAGCTGAGCCTTGGTGAACCCCTACTGTAATTGGGAAGGGTTTGGTATCGCCAACAGCGGTCCTAACTGTAGAAACAGAGTCGTTGTACATGTCTCTGATAATAGCAACATAGGATTCAGGGATCCCTTTGGATCGCAGTGCCCACCAGATACACTGACGTGGCACACAGTCAAAGGCCTTCTGCAGGTCTAAGAATGCCACATGCAGAGCTCTCCTCTTTTCCCTGTGTGCCTCCATCAAAATTCTGAGGGCAAAAATGGCGTCCGAGGTGCCTGATCCTGGCTGAAATCCATATTGACAGTACATTCTCGGCGGAGCCTGAGGGCGATCACGCGCTCGAAAAGCTTCATGGTGTGACTCATAATCTTAATGCCCCTATAACTACCGCAATCTTGAACACTGCCCCTTCCTTTGTAAATAGGGGTAATAAAACTGTGCCGCCATTGATGTGGCATCGTCCCAGTGTTCAAAATGCGGTTAAAAAGATCAGTAAGCATGAGCACACCACGAGAGCCCAATGATTTCCACGCTTCGATCGGGATATCATCAGGTCCCACCGCCTTGCCGTTCTTCATGCGTCGAAGACAATTTCGAGTTTCATCAAGGGTTATTGGAGCAATAAGTCCCAGGTTAGGAGGTGGTTCAGACGGAATACTACCCGGGTGCTGAGTATTCAGCAGCTCCAAGAAGTAACTTCTCCACCTCTCCTTCACAGAAGCATGACTACAGAGCAGCTTGCCCTGGGAATCTCTGACGCAAAGACATTTTGTGATATCTTGCGTCGCTTTATCCCGAGCACGTGCCAACTTGTAGATGAGCTTCTGCCCCTCCACAGTTTCAAGTTTATCATATAGAGGTAATAAACTTTCACTGCGGGCTCTGGCTACAGCTCTTTTGCTGGCACGTTTTGCTGCTATGTACTCCAGCCTGTCTTCAGGAGAGTTGGAACGCTGCCACTCCTTAAATGCAGTCTTCTTATCATGAATCACCTCTTGTACCTTGTCATTCCACCACCATGTCTCCCTGTCCATAATACGTCCTCCCTTAGAAACGCCAAGAACATGCTTACCAGCCGTAATGATTGCTGACTGAGCTCGATCCCAAGCATCCTGAGCAGTTTCGGTGTTAGTTGATAAATTTTGACTGTTAACCTCTGCCAGAAAGTCGGTCTGCATCGGTCCATTCAGCAACCACCACTTGATCTTAGACTTACGCGTCTCGGCTAATTTCTTTAGCGGGGTAACGACATAATCCATGACAAGAAGACGATGTTGGGCCGTGAGGCTTTCGCCAGGAATGACTTTACAGTTAGTTACCTTGCCAACATGACACCGCCTGGTCAATAGGTAATCTATTTGGGTTGAATGGAGTCCACTCGCATACGTAATAAGATGCTGCGGACTCTTTTGGAAGAACGTATTCACGATGGCCAGATCAGATGCAATACAGGTTCTTAGGATATTTTCGCCCTCTATATTGCGGCGACCGTGACCAAAACCACCGTGGACACGTTCATACGTATCCGCAGCCTTACCCACGTGACCGTTAAGGTCTCCCCCAACTATAATCACCTCGGTAGATGGTATAGCGAGTAGAACCTCTTCATATTGCTCCCAGAATGACTCCTTTTCGGCCCCGTTACAACCAGCCTGGGGAGCGTATGCACTAATTAAGTTGGCGATAGCCCCCTCAACCAGTACCTTCACCCGCATCAGGCGGTCACTGCGTCGGTCAACTTAGAGGAGACCATTCCGTAGCTCTTCAGATAAAACTACTGCTACACCAGTTTTACCGGAAGGAGACCCAGTGTATATGAGCTGGTAACCCTGTCCGATGTTACGAGACTTATTGCCCTTCCAGCGCGTTTCCTGAAGGAAAGCACACTGGACCCGACGCCTCATGAGTACATCTGTTAGTTCCCTGCATCGTCCGGTTAGAGAGCCAATATTCCACGTTGCAAAGCGGAGTTTCCTTCTGGGTACTATCTTCTTTAGCCGTGTCCGTACTTGACACGGTAGCCCTTGCCCATTTAACACAGGTGTAGGGCGATGTGCCTGCGCGTCGTTTAGCGGCGACGCCCTAGCAGTACCCAGCAACATTTTTGGTCTTTCCATATGAGTGGCTGGTGGTGGCTTTTTAATGGAGCGATTGCCATCTGACCTCCAAAACCCATTTTTGTGGGAAAAGCCAAGGATAAGAGGGAAAAAAATTAGTAAAAAGGGGGAGAGGGGGGGGGGGTAAGGACACCACTTTCATGGATTGGGAAGAAGTATGACAGTGGTGGCTCGAGGATCCGGGGTCGCGTACCCGTATGCCCAGTACCAATATCGGACAGACATTTGGCCAGACACCCTCTGGACATACATATATACATATATATATATATATATATATATATATATATATATATATATATATATATATATATATATATATATATATATATATATATATATATATATATATATATATATATATATATATATATATATATATATATATATCGTATTCTGTGGTAAATTATTTTACCTTTTTATCTTCTTTTTTTATTATTTGACTATAACTTTGTTAAAGGCTTAAGTATTATATTAAGAAGAGTCATTTCTCCATAGAACGTGACGTAAAGTATGTACGTACATACGTACGTAACGTAACTTAAGACAAGAAGACGAAGAAGATTACTAATAATTAAAAAAAATTCAAATTTTTATTATTGTATTTAGTAAATATTTAAATATAGTCTAGTTGAGACTTAAAACAAATTCGTCAAAAAGACAAACAATATTTTAAAATATATAGTTCTCTTAGGAATATCTGATGTAATGCATCAATGCCTTATACCTTTAACTTAACGGACTCTGAGTATTATTAAGGGGTATATCACCGTTGGGTGGGTATTTCTAGATTTTCGAGTCTTGTACCACACCACGTCGTAATCCCTTGTCGGCGCGGGCGTCTATGCGATCCGGCACTAATTGGTCATCGGGACACCCGCGTGCTAAGATCCTCTTAATTATATGCCTTCATCACAAACTCTACCTGTCAACGGGACAACTTTGTTAAAGAAATTAAATATTTTTTATCTAAGAATATTCTTGAAGGTTTTAGTCAGAACTATTACTTTGATTATTATTGATGGGAATTTTAACACTTTTCATAAATACTTAAAATTCCTTTTTAGGATATAAGATTTTTTAGGATATCTGTTTAGAGACTAAAGAACTAGGAAAATAATTTAGTTAACATCTTCCTATGTGCAAGGCGATGTTAGTAATATTCAGATACTCTGCGATACTATCTAATATGATACCATCAAACAACACGATATTACCAACTATTTCTCTATGAAAATATTCTTAATTAAAGACATAACTTAAAAATAAAACCCCATGCGAGCTCCATATTAGATAATTAGGTGCTAAGACAAGATGCCACCATGGAACTACAAAAACAGCCACACACGTCAAAAATATGTCACTCAATTAGCGGCATCTGTCATCTTAATATTTATATTCAAAGGCATGCAAAATATGCAGCGAGAATCTCAGATCTACCGCGATACGATTTGGAAGCTGCATATTTCTTAAGAATTTATTAAATTGCGATTTTGAGCTTCAATAATGTGGTGTAAGATCGCAAGTTGATTAAAGTTGTGTGCATCTGTAGCACCGCTAATGAGTTGGTTACCGCTTATGATATTGAGGTATTAAAGCGAAATATTTTAATATATATGAAACTTGTGTTTTTGATTCCTTTCTAGTAAGATTAAAATACACTAAACTTTTTTCTATAGTTTTTTAATCTAAATGTGTAACAACTCAGCAATTTAAATTTTGGTAGCAAACTTGTTGGTTGTTAATGTAATTACATATGTAACCTGTATTTTAACAAAATATATTAAACAGAGGCGAAAATTGGGTAAAATATAACCTAAAAATAAGATCAATATAAAAATCTCATCAAAGATCAAAAGATATGAAATCAAAAGTTACAATTATGGTTTAACGTACCATTTACATTGAATTGCTTACTCCTTTGAAATATTTTAATTTTATAAAGGTATTTTATTTTAAAATGAGCTTTTAGTATATTATAAAAGGGATATACTTATAAACCCAACAGTTCATATACAACTTAATCATAGCTTTTGCGTAAAGAAAGCTCTCTAATAGTTATTTTCTTAAATTTTCTAAAATCTTAAATTTTATATCTGTATTGTATACTGATGTAGTAATATAAACTGATTAATCCTGATTATTCTCAAAATTTATATTAATATTAACAAGATATGTAAAATAAAATGATAAAACGTATGTGCCATAATGTTTACTATATTTTTTGATATATATTCTATACGCTTTTTGTCCATTTTCGCAATATCGTGTGTTGATTTAGTTGCCTTTCCAGAGTGGTAAACTGAAAATAATATGAATTCCTAGTAGAGATCGAACTTATTACTGACGCGTTCAAAGACGTACACCGTCCCGCCGCACTGAGATACTACTGCTTAAATAGCATAATAGTATATTTTCTAAGTCACACGACCAGTGAGTTCAAGACAATTTTTCATATTAACAAGGACGGCGCTGGAGCAGGCCGTCGGCAGACAGCAGCCATTTGTCGACCTAACCGAGCATGCATGATGCATATGCCATGCATATTTACATGCCAATTAGTTGTATAGTTCTTTAGTAAGTAAAATGTCTAAGAGAATTATGAGAAAATAACTTAATTAAAATATGTAAATCAAGTGACTTTGGTTATAACTTAGTTATGTTGTTAAAAGCTTTGATGTTAGACTTGAAATGAGAAAGCTTTAGGAAATAAATCATGATGCGATTGGAATGTAGTTGAACGAGGAGGTTGTGGCTCCATATCCAACTCAATCCAAGTCATCCTGGTCGGTCGTGATCCAGTCTAGACCTCCAGCTCTAGTTCCATTTTCTAAGATGAATCTGCTGTTTAATTTTGTGCATTTGGACGGATTCATAATGTACGGTGTTATTGTTTTGCGCCTACCGATCTAAGTACATATATAGATACAGAAGACAGCTCAATATACAAAATATTCAGAAACTAGCACCTAAGTCAGTCAGAATTTAAAATTGTGAAAAGAAATGAAAGCTGTAAATATATCTGTTAATTAACACCTTAAGCAGATTCCTCAACAGAAAATATGACATAGCATCCCATAATGGGAGGTCCACATCAAAGAGCAACCATTAACTACAAAAGTGACAAATTATCAAAAATAAGCACGTGGTACGTTGCTATTTCAAAATTTTACTTCAAATAACTAATTTATACGGATTTATGACTGATTGCAATGCCGAAGATTTTGGAATGTTGAAGATAATATAAGATTTGTTCTATATTTAAATATTAATGAGTTTATAATTTTTGGGTTCGAATCCCTCTCAGGGAGAATGAATGATTTTCATTTTATTCGCTCTGGTAACACGGCAAAACTGTCTTAACACTAGGTTCCTACGGTTCCCTCTACCTATCCTGCCACGTGCGGGATACAGCGTGAAGCTAATTTAATTTAATTATTTTAGTTGACTAATGAAGAACACTCAACTAAACTCAATTTAACCCTGCACTCAGCACGCCAAAGTACGCTGTAACATGAATAGGAAAAAAGATACTTAGTATAAATATCTGATTGGACAATTTTTATTTCAATATTTATATAAAATCTGTTTAGCTAAAAACTAAACCTACAATTTTGGATTTATTTTTCAGATTATTAACGAGCATATAGGCATATATGACCATAGACCTATAGGCAGGCATAGCTTACAAGCATAGCATAGTAGACAGAGGACGCCAACATGTAGTTAATAATTAAAAATATGTTTATTTTATATATAATTCATTAAATTATATACAAAAATGTACATAAAAAAATGTTAAATGTTTAAAAAAAACGTTTGTTTATAACTAAATTTAAAAAGCAAAATACAGCTTTCAGCTTTCTACACCATTTCCATTTTCACTAACGAGGCACTGACAGCTCACGGCATGTCAGGGTCGAAAATCTGTTGACAGATCCACCACGTGTTATCTTGCAATTACGACTGATTTATTAGCGATACTCTTAAAGTTATGGCAAGGAATGCCACCCAGCTCGGCGCGGCGCCTTTGTGCCAGGTCAGACGTTTTGCTATGTGTTAGAGCTTTTTACGACGTACGAGTAGATGTTGAGTTTTAGAGACTGACTGGTTGAAACAATGCATAGCAAAGCTATTTGGATGACAAATATACTCTACTTAGTAACTAGGTCTACGATAATATATCACATGAGTAAGCGACTTCAACATAACGTTAATTAAGATTGCGTTTTTATATGTTTTATATTTTGTATATGATTGGGATACAGTTAAATGTCATGTTTTGTGAGAATTTACTTAGTTATACTCATATTTTGTTAGATACCGATAAATTATTTTTATTTCTATAGTAAATCATAATAGTTACGTTAGATAAATTAACTTAATAAATGAAAAAGATTTATATAAGCTCAGTATAATTTAAATATACGGAATCCTTCTTCCTATATAGAAAGAAGGTGGGTGGTGTCCAACGATACAAGACGTGGCGCCAAAAGTTCCCAAACACAATGTTTATACGTTATCTTCACCAGATAATTGGTGTTTTTACCTAAATTGCCTGTTTTTAACGTTTTTTTCTATTCCACTTAAGGACAGCTGTTGCGTAAGATAGTAGTCTTTAAGTCAATTTAATCTTCTGACCCTTAAAGTGTTTAAAAATTATTAAGAGGTCTCTTACTTTGTAATACATGTTTTTAATTTTATTTTACATCATGTTACTTAAGATTTTAATTGGTATATATTTTACCTATGGAAAAACTAAATAGTCATAGGTACCAGTGACAAAGTGTCCGTATAAAACTATTCCCATCGACTTACTTTTTGTAAATCATAATAATTATAAATAATATATAACAGTTAATCAACTGTATTTTATGCAATACAAGCTATAAAATATTATTAAGTGAACTTCGTCACTAAGCTTAATTTTTATATTATCCTTTGATATTTTTGATATTTTTTATAATTGATATTTTTTTTATGTTCTTTCGACAGCATACCTTTTATATAGATAACACAGATTTTATATAGATATAGATAACAGATATAGATTATGAAAATCAAATTGGACATTTCGTTACTTATATATATAAAAAGTTAAAGGAAATTGTGTACATTACGCTTTCATCAATTTAAGTTTGATAGAACTTGTTTAATTTTATAGTTATCTCTAGATATAATATTGTTTAAAGTCAAAATTTTCTCTGAAGACGTCCTTTATCGTTGTTACCATTGGTTAAAATATTATTGTTATTTCTACACTAATTTTATAAACATACATGTGTACTATGCTCGAGTTGTTGGTGTTCTTTTTATTTTTATTTGTTTTGTGGACCAATAAACGAAAAGAAAGAAATTTTACTGTTTTTATGTTTACTGTATGTTACGAGTCATTACGAATATGTATGATTGAGAGACTGCGTCAGAGTTTAAACTTATTAGGTTTAATCCCCATTCGGAGTACAGTACTTTTCAATTGAGCGCTCTAGTATGTCTTATCGATCGGCGGAGCTCAACGCCGCCACTCAATTCGTGTGGAAAGTAGAGAACACAGTCATGGTCCCTACAACCTACCCTGCTATATACTGGATACACCTGAATTAAAAAAAAATATTAATAAAACCTTATCTCACTAAATACTCACCAAATCAAAATTTCAAAAGACATGCCATAGATAGATCATCGTTACGAAATCAGCATACTCTACCTATGCTGCTATAGCGGTTACCTACAATTGGTTTACGTATTTATATTTTTTTATAAATTTTACTAAAAAAATATAATTAAAAATAACATATCCACATAATATATCTAAACAAAATGTTAATTTGCAAATCACATACAAAACGTTTAAAGCTCTATTCAACAAAAGCTCTTTGGACCGCCGCTTGTTTTGAGAAGCGCATGGCTAATCCCATGTTTTAGTTGAGATTAGCTTCAGGGTGGGCTGAAGATGCATCTAAAATAACACAGCTTTCAATATAACCGAACTTGTATTGTAGATGCTGGGCTTAAGAGAAATTTCACGTGTAGTGTAACTGTAGTTTAAATAATAATAAAATTGATAAAATAATTAAGTTATTGTTTTGAAAATCCTGAAAGAAGATTATTATGTTTTCACGTTTATATTTGTATACAAATTTTTAATATAATAAATGCAGAATAGCTACGAAATATTTGACGTTGTTTTTATATTCATATTTAGATATTTCAGGAGGTAACCTCATAAACCATTGTCAACTGTCTTTTTAAGTCTTCAATATAAAACGGATATACCAAAAGGAATTCCAAAATACAAACTACTATATATTTGTAACTAATTCAAGTCCTTATTCCATCGTTTTTAGTTTTAATAAAGTCATACAGCCCCCAAAAATGGTACAAGCCTCATAAAACGAAGGACTTACTGCATATGTCTAATAAACATCACTCCAGTATTATTGTAACAAATAACAATATTATCTATCAATATTAGCCGACTCTGTCCGCTTTGACAATTCGCTTTTGTACTCCTCTTTATTTGAAACCAATTTTAGTACGAAGCTTATTTATTACAAAATAAGCTTTAAAGCTTTGCGAAAAAGATCATCAGAACTGAATTTTTGATTGTTCAAAAGCTTTATGTTACATTTAAAGCTAATTCTTTGGAACTTATTTTTGTTATTTGAATTTATATTTTATGAGTCAGGCTTTAGAAGTTTTTATTAAATATCAACTGTACATATTGTTCAGAGTTCACAGGACATGTGGGAATATGAGATTCACATTTGATCAAAATCTCGATTGGTTTCAAATTACCAAAGTAATTTTATTGTTATAGAAGATAATGTAATAATATCGTTGTTTTTTTTTAAATTAGTTAGTTAGCAAAGAGTTATTTGTTAAAGGCGAAGGCTATTCTATCGTTATATATATAAAAATAATATCACAGCAAAATTTGTATCTCTCTTTTTATATAAATTTGTAAAATTTTCAAGAACTGTTGGTTAGAGTCAAAAAATATGTTTGAATTGGATACCCCGTTTGTCGATGAAGGCTGTAGATAATAATAATAAGCATATAATGGACAGTCGAAAATAAATAAAATGACCATCATGGTGCAGTGCGACTGCGTCTGACTGTAACAGCGATGGTTGTGAGTTCAATCACCAGTCGGGGCAGTAAATTATTTATTTCTACCCCTCTGGTGCCAACAAAACACGGTGATGCACACGCAATATCTCGAATCCGAGCGGAAAATGAGGAACAGAAAGTGAAACTGAAAAAAGAAAAATTATTGTATTTCTATGTTAATTATATATCATTATTAATACAAAATAAATTATACTTTTATACATACAAGTAAAACAAATAAACAGTTCTTCAAACAAAAATGACAGCTTTAAGCAACACATTCAACAAAAAAGGTAATCCTCCAAAAAAACATCGATCGCAACAAAATCTAATACATTATTTCTAACTAAACCTAAATGTACACTCGACTTCGTTTAAAAAGGCGAACACCGCCGGGCCTTAACAAAAACACTAATGACGATGCATATCGACAATTTGCTACGTACGATTGAACTGCGTCAATACGATTTGTGCCCCACGTACCTTATAACGGCTTCAAATCCCATGCAAGACAAAAACGAACCTAACACGATAATCTAAGGTCGATATTCCATAATATTCATTATAAATATTTGGCAAAATGAAGACATGATCATATTGAGGGCCATAAAATATTATCATTTATCATTCGGACGTGTTTATTGCAATAGTTGTGGTAAACGTCGGCGTAACCGATGTCAATAATGAATACATCTATACATCTGCGCTACATGGCGAGTGAATATCACTCACCCTTTGTACTTTATATTCTTTGCCGAAAAATGCGGAAAATAAGTAAAAATTAGCACCTTTTTACTATTTTTGTGTATTTTTATTAGGACTTTTGAGGTATTATACGAATGCGTATGAGGTCGACGAGGCGCAGTGGCACAGCGTCTGACTATTCGTCGGTTGTTGGTTTGATTTCCATTCAGGCAAATTCCCTCTGGCAGCAATCTAAAGGTTCTGTCTGTTTGAGGGAAGGCGGAGGTCCTAGCGTTAAGACACTCCGCTCTCCACTTTCCGCCCAATTTTCGAGACATTACCTACTGTGATGGATCTCAACGACAAAAAAAAAAATATTATTTACATATATCATATAATGATTAATACACACAAGCCACTAACGGTTTCCAATGATTTGTATGTATTGTATGTAAAAACCGTTACATTAATCCCAAATTTGCGCACAAATCAATATAACACCGAACACAAACAACATAAAATAAAAAAATTGACAACAATTTATACGATTGAACGCCACATCCATCAGTTACAAATATGTTGATCAAACTTAAATTTAATCCACCTTTTGTGGGACACACGACGCGACGCCATTGACTGGTACCTACCTATACCTACTACCGCACACCACACATACCTCACTTATAGAAAAAGTTTGGGCAAAGCGTGCCAAATCCATTGAACGGTGCATTTTATGCCTGCATTGAAACATCCAAACCGCTAGGACTATGATAGTTTTATTGCGGTGCTATTTTGGACATCATGAGTTTCTTTCACAGAACATTAATGTTTTATGAGTGTCGTAAAACAATAAATTAGACCATTGTTCACATTAGTGCCCTATGAGGCTGGTTAGCTACGGTCGTATAAAACATTAGTGATTTCAAAAATTCTTTACACAAAATAAATGGCTGCTTAGTGCTCCTTTTTAAAGTGACGAAGTGTAAGTGACAGCGGGAGGCGTGTTTTAATAGAAATTGTGGTAAAGAATTACTTAACACTCGTTATCAGGCGTAATGTTCATTAGCCACGGCCCGGTTGTGGTTGAGACAGAATAATGACAATAATAGTGCATGAAACACATGCATGCATTTACAACGATTGTATTGAAAGTATTTAAAATATTATATATATATATATATATATATATATATATATATATATATATATATATATATATATATATATATATATATATATATATATATATATATATATATATATATATATATATATATATATATATATTTTTTTTTTTTGATGAGTTGAGTTCCACCACTCAACTCTATGTCTCTTAAGAAGTATCTTGACACTAGGTTCTCAAGAAATTAAACATAGTCTTAGGTTTCTAGTTCTTATGTTATTATGTTTGCATGTTTTAAAACTTTACGAATGCTCGAGCTATTCTATGGAAAATTGTTAGATATGATAAAGCTTCTCTTACATAAGTACTCGTACCTTTCAATTAATCCATTTTGTAATAGGGAAATAAATAAAAAATATGTATTTTAATATCAATATTTACTGCCGTGGTGAGCCAAAGCATAGCGTTGAGTGGCGCATCTCAACACACAATGTCTTGAAACACGGCAGAATGTGAACCCTGAACACTCCGTGTGTCCAACGTAAGATTATCTCTACACATCCTGCGGGAGATATAATGAATTCTTTCTATGTATAAAATTAGCAGTTAAATATTAAAGCTAAGGCATTATTCCTCAACAAAAATATCAGAAAATGATTATCATCGTGTTTTTTTTCCAAGCAACCGGTAGCGATAAACAATAAGTACTAATATTTGTCCCGTGGGATCGAAAATATCACCAACTCCGATATACAGAAACTCCCTGAGGGACTTGTTACTAAGCATTTTAATATACATCGAAGCTTTAACGGCTCTTCCTTAATAATTTGCAAATAATAATCTTAAGCTTTTTTTGCAAATTATTTAAAAATTTTGTCAAATAATATTAGCTTTGAAAGTGTACCTTACGATTTTAACTTACGAATATATTTAAGAAAATAGTTTTTCATTTTCATTATTTATTTCTAAAAAACCCCATATATATATATATATATATATATATATATATATATATATATATATATATATATATATATATATATATATATATATATATATATATATATATATATGTATATATATATATATATATATATATATATATATATATATATATATATATATATATATATATATATATATATATATATATATATATATATATATATATATATATTTCATTTAACATTGAATATTTAATTAAAATAAAGAAATGTAAAATATTTACAGCTTGTACTTAGCTTTCCTTTTTAATATGATGAAAGATAAAATAAGAACTGGTATTATTGAACTATTAATCACAGTATCTAAAAAATTAAAGATCTGCCTTAACTGAAAATTTGGTATGTCCACGAGCTTTAACTAACTGCCTGCCTATAAACTATATACAGCGTACAGCTTTCAATGCCATATAAAATATGTATGTGCTATACATATATCAAACTGTTATCCCATCAATAAATAGTAACAGAAAGCTCTAATTCAATATTTACTTAAATACTAACGACAGAATACCTTCACGTTTGTAACACATAATGAAAGAAATTTCAATCTGAGCCGTACACAATGTAAAAAGCCGAATGCATTTTACATAATCTGCTTACGTCCGAAGATTTATTTAACGTAAATCAAAAGTCAACAGTCGCCGGCCAGCTTGCACAAAACCACGGTATCGCTAACTAACACTCTAATGCCTTTGTCGTCAACACACATCTACTAAACACGTCAACAGACAAACAGACGATAAAGTCCTAACTACGGAATTATATTTACAACTTTATTCCTGTTGTGCAAGGTGCCTTTTCTATTAACAAGCGCACATGTCGGCGCTCTTTATCTAAAGGCCTAAATGGAGATGTCGAAGCCACACGGGGTAGCAAAGCGGCCGCCGCAAAAAACGAACAATACTCCAGAGTTATGGATACAAAGCGACATCAGGAAATAAATTATTTCATCTGCTCAGTCCTTTCACTATAATATTGGCAAATGTTTCCATTCGAGACGAGCCACGCCCCGTGCAAGCTTTGGAAAGCTCGTTTACGAATCTATCTCCACACCTCATATGATTAAAGTCGTTAATGGCGGGTCTTGGACAACGGGACGGTGGGTTGCGGCGCGTCACAAAGTCGACGTAGAGTCATCGTTTCTTTTACAATTTTTTCATTTAAGCCAATATATATTTTGACTGTGATGTTTTTATTATTTTTGTCCGTGATTCGCTTTAGGATCAATAGCTAAGTATCGCCGGAATTTTTTCTAAAAGACCTCTATGCATATCGAATGGACAGTATATTCATGCGCTCTACATGTGAGAACATTCTGGGAAACGCCGACAAAGATGCTAGCTAATTATCTAATGGGGTACAATGTTGACTTTGTCCAGTATTTTGGCTTCTGTTCATCGACTGCTATTAATCAGTCGTAAGAAGCCTTAGACATAACCATAATATTACTTTGTATTGTGAAACCTTTGTCTTATTTATTTATATAAATCTAGATTGAAGTGGAAAATATAAATATAAAATGATGTTAAAACCGAAATAAACTCTTTTTTTAATAAACATAAACCTGAATGTGTAAAGATATATAGAATATATAGAATATAGAGTAATATTTGATGCCAATAGACGATATCTTTGTAATCTATTTTCTACTTCATTCTAAAATTATAATTAACCTGAAACTCTTCTAAAATATAAACAGAGAGAGAGAGAGAGAGAGATAGTACCTAATGAAAAATTAATCTACATACTACTACGACATTTATTAGACGACTGACATAAACATCTAAAACTAGATTAGAAAACAGAACTAAAAGAATAAATAAATACTAACTATAATATTAAAAATTCACATTCATTCATTCATATCCTAACGTACCAACCTACACCACATTTATAGGCGCTTACTTGCAGGTAAATACGTAGATACGTAGATGCACTCGTAGATGCACATGCACTCAAAATGTCAATTTGTTTTAACTGCTTTTTTTTCTTCTTTCCTTTAACTACTGCTTGCTTCAACAGCAATATGAGAAAGTATTATAATTTAGCAAAACATGTCCTTAAACCCTTTGTACCAGCTTCAAACGCAGCTTGCTCACAAAAATCAATCTTCATCGCAACTGCTGGGTTCCTCGAAAGTAACAATAAGTACGACGCCGGAAACCAAACGGTAGTATTGCATAAAAGTTGTTCACGTTATTAGCCAAGTCGCGGGGGGTGACATAAATCTTGTGGACAATGAGACGGTGTATAATTGGAATCGAGTTTTAGTCCACTCTGTTTTACTGTTGTTGACTTATTATTTTTAAACTCTACCTGACATCTACAGTGTAATTTAAATTATTTTTCAACATATACATATATATATATATATATATATATATATATATATATATATATATATATATATATATATATATATATGTTTAATTTCTTACCAAAATATCGAGATGATATGTGATGACAACTAATAGATGCTCAATGAGTTATTATGAGTTTTCTCGCATATAACCATGGGAATTATTTATTGTATACAAAAATAAATTTGTGCAGGCTTGACGCTAAAGAGCATTTTATATTGGCTAATCTTGCCATGTGAGAAAATCAATTTTTATATATAAAAAGTGTATTTCAAAATATAATATTATATTATTATATTTGTAGTATATACTAAAGTTCTTTGATATAGAAAGACAAAACTAGCGAAATTACTAGACAAAATTTGCGAAAAATTGATATCAATATATTTTTCATACGATTTTCTGCTTACTACGTGAGAAAAATATGTGAAAACATAAAAGAAAACTGTGTATATCATCTCATCTCATTCTTCCTCGAGATATTTTCAATTTGAGACGAGAGAGAGAGAGAGAGTGAGATCAGAGAGTCATGAGACTAGCACGTTGAACCAAACAAACCGTTGAGTTTTATAATATTATTATCAATCAATATACTATAAATATTAGTACAATGATACATAAAATGCAAATAAAAATTCTAGTTGACATTAGAATGAGCCAACAAAAAATAAGAAACAAAACATATCTTTCTATTAGCTCAAAGCAATACTTTTCAGTATTGCTTAAAAAATTTGAGCTTTCATTGTATTTAAAATCCACCCACAATTAGACAATGGAAGCCCATGATGACTTTACTTTGCTTAAATTTGAAATCTCTACGCGTATTAGAGACTCTATAATGAAACAGTAGTAACGTACAGAAGCTGGCACAATGGGGTGTGACGCTCACGAAAAACAACAAAATGCACATAATAGTGTATTAGTGCGTGAAAATCGACAAAACGTGCACACCCAAGTAGCGTCTAGGGCATAGCTAATTGAGAATGTTTGTTTATTGGCAAAAAATATATGAGACCTCCTTGGCTTACAACATGAACTTTTAAGAATACGAGCGCAGTCGTACATCGTGTATTATAGTCGTACAGTGCCAATACTGTATACCAATTTAAAAATATATATAAGACTTGAACTTTGAGAATGTCCTGCACGAAATCATGACTCTACAAATCCTCCTATTTAGAAAAAAATATAATTGATAAGTGTAAGTAGGTATATCGATCATATTGTAAAACTATTTCAATAATATAATTGTTCGATTTTATTAACTTATAAATCTTTAAATTTACACATATACTTACATAAATAATCGTGCAGTCGGTTAAAAAGCAATACGTAATTTACATAATATGTAAATAAAACACTATACTATACTCTACATAATTACAAACTGGCATATTTAGCAATCTATTAATAAGTTCGTAAAAGAAATTGCCACTGGTCTAAAAAATGGGAACCTCTAAATCAGCATTTTCAACGGTATCGTGAATGGAGTCGAGCATTTTTCATAGTCGTTACAAAAGACTGAACATACAATTGTCTATGATTTTACTTTTTATTGTCAGTGCTCTTACCTCATTGTGTTCTCGACTTCTTACATTTTATATAAATGTTACTTAAATATGTATGAAGGAAGTCGGAATATTAAGATATTTTGAATCACAACTACCTTGTGAACAAAAGCAAAAAAGAACCAATTTTGTACTGTAAATTACTGAATTTAGCATTGTAATAACATCGTAAAGCCTATAGCAACATATGGGCTAGCTTTACACTCGCTGTTCTATGAATTTTCCATAGAAAAAATAATAAATAGAAAGTCAATACGTGTAATGCACATTACATATATTTATTATACATACGTAAGATCCCATGCGACGAGAGCGATGTAAGCGTGTAATTTTTAAATTTCCTATCGAATGATAGTTATATGAGATTGTCATATGAGAATTTGTAATGTTGTAAAAAAAAAAACGAACACAACTCAGTTTACTTAGTAAACAATCGTGTAGTTAAAGCGAGAACCACGAGCGGATAGCTAGTAATATAATTATTAGAACATTATATACACAACAATTTGTAAATATTTAAAAATACAATTAATGTTTCATATAAGCAATTAATAAAAACATATTTATTTGTCATTATTAATAAACTAGCCAAATACATATTATAAATACATTAAAACGGAACGTTACATATTTAACAACACGATATCAACAAGACAGTGTTAATTAAAAATGTTAATGATCAAAATAACTTATTTGAAGCGATGTCAAGCGATTATAAGTTCGCATTATCATGTATCATCCTGTAATGAGTCGCCGCGTGGGGTCACCACTTTATTTATATGTTGCTAACACGATACCTGGATGAGGAATAGCATATATGTATACATGTACGTGTGTGTGAAGTCGTGGCGCTGTTGGATTGGAAACGCTATGGCTGTGGGTTCAGTCCCACGCGTGGGAATGGACGAATGAGTGAATGAGCGAGTTGAAAATATATTGCTATTGTTGTTGTTGTTTTCTCGTTCTAGTTGTCTTATCAGAGCGTGGCGTTGAGATCTGCCCCACCATAGCACAATATCTGGAATTGGTGACCAAAAAATGAGGACTAAGAAACTAAAAAAATGCATAATGTTATAAATATTATAAGCTAGTTTTTTTAGGGTAAAATAGTCTTAAGTTTCTATCTCAAAAAATAGGTTCCAGGTCTTTATTTTTTTTTATTGAAATTGATACGAACTGTGTAGATGAAATGGACGTACACATCTATAAGATGTAATCATTTTCAGTCCTTGTGATTACACAAGCGCTTGAGACTAAATCCAAAATTGCAATCTGTATTCTCATATAACATATATTAACGCCAGTTAACCATACAACAGGAGAAAAAAACAAACAAAAAATTCCTTCATTACAAATTTCATAATGAACATTTCCAAACAAAACAACTACCGAACGAACTACTTCAAAAAGCGCAGCCCACACATCTCCAACTACTTAAACATTCGAGCAGCCTCGCTTGTTTTCACGTACGTACTCGCACATAAAAATGAAAGTAACTATTTATAGTAACAAATGACGTGGGTTAAGTAGCGCGGCCGTCAGACAACGCCGAGCCACCTTATGTCATGAATCATTCAAAAGCTGAAAATTCTTGACCAAAAGTTGGTTTACAATGAAAATGAAGACTCCATGTTGGTAGGAATGTTAATTAAAGCTATTTATGTTTTAACCGATTTGTATTGTAAAGAAGTTCTGCTAACAGTCGTAGTAGGTATCAACTTAAATATATTTTTAGGAAATCAGTATGCAGCCTCACGCTTCTTCTCACATAGCAGGGTATGCTGAGGAATATACTGCTAAGAAGCTTCGTTCCTCACTTTTCGTTAAAATTTCAAGACATTAAGTGTTGAATGGCGGAACTCAACGCTTCGCCTTGTCTGTCTTAATGAGTAAGGGACGAAACTACTATTAAACAGTAAATAAAAATTAATATAGGCAAAATGTGTGTTCTCTATTCATAGTCAGCGCTGTCTATACCTATGGCAGCTCTGAGCAGGACACAAGTCCACAACGAACGCGTTCATTAAAAAAAAAAGCGATATGGCGACAATTTGGTAATGTAATAAAAAATATAAACGTAAATACAACAAAACATTGGTCCAGCTCACAACACAAGTCCCCGTGTCAACAATGTCCACTCGCATTAGGCATATTTCATCCGCGTCATTCGAGACTAACCGTATTAGAAGAATTAACATTCAAATCAGTAGCAACGCGCACTTGTTATGGATTTCTCTCCACAATGGAGGCACAAAGGTCCGTTGGAGCAACAGTAAATCTTACGGCGACGCGGGCTGGTGATATGGAGGTACGCGTATGGAGGATGTGTCAAAATTATTCTATTTGTACGCTTGTCGCGTTACAGCCTTTGTTAATTGCTTTTTTGTTTGCTTCGTACATTCAATTTGTGTGGAAATATTTTTTTGTTTGCTGCTTTTAATTTGTTAATGCTCTAGTTCTAGCCAAGTCATTACTTGTCGCCTTTACAATTGTAATTTTTATAATCAGATTTGGTATGAAATATCCTGTGAGTGTGATCTGAGCTCTGTATACATTTTCATTAATATTTAATCAGTAACGACCGTCTATTCACTTGATTATTCATTTAATTGATTAGTTTTAAGTGCACTTTTATAAAATAACATAATTGATGGAAATTCAGTCAATGCAGGCAACCTGAAGACACAGAAATCAGAAGTTTTAATAATTTGCGAGCAATAATGTACAATATGATAAATATCTTCACACCAGAAAAGTGTGTTACGTAATACTTTTAACGAAATTTACACAAAAATGCCCTTAATAACGACAATTTTTCGAATGTACACGGCTTTGTTTCCATTTGCTCACGCTGCGTCCACTCGTTATAATGATCTAACGATTCAATAAGACTGCCTCTCGATTCGACCGTTGTCTTGCCTCTTACTGCTCAGAACTCAAATTTCAAAATGGCTTACAAATTATTTTGTTTACATCATTTTTGGCTGCCGTCTTGGAATTGAGACTTAAAACTGGTCATATTTTAAACAACACAATACACTAAAAGTTATTGTTATAAATGTGACAAGATGTTAACTACAAGAACAAAAGATTTCTTATTTATTTATGAAGTGAGGCCACTGACATTTATTACAGCACATGAAAATGTGTTGTCTCCTAATGAATGTTAGAGTATAAATAATCTGCACAAGTATTAGTTATTGTCATACACATATATATATATATATATATATATATATATATATATATATATATATATATATATATATATATATATATATATATATATATATATAAACTTGAAGTAAATAAAATTTACATATCTGTCAATATTTTTTTTATTCAAAAAAAAACAGTAACGAAGATTATTTTCTTCTTACAGTCTTAAATTTGATAAAATCGATAAACATTTGTTTATATATTGTTTCAGCAATCGCTAGCTAATGGCTTACTACTACTACTTATTTAAAACTTTTGACGTAATCGTAATAATCAGGCCTATATTTGATTATAATATAAACAAATATACTAGGTATATTATACGTATACATGTTACTATATGAAAACGAAAACTATTAATAGCTTCATATTATTTAAATTATATTTCTTATTCTTATATAAAGTATTATAAACCTGAAGAGATTAGCTGAATGCACTAACTTCAGGGACTACTGGTTCAAATTGAAAAAATAAATATTTTATATAGTCCATTTATATCGGGAGGCTATAGGCTATACAACGTCACTTTAATCGGTTCTATGTAACCCTGTAAATATATTACCTGGCGTCAGAGTTTCCTTGGACACTTAGAATGTATCTGGTGTCACATTTCCCAGTTACTTCCATATGACTACAGGAACAAAGCCACAGATAAGGAAGGAATAAAAAATTACAGACACCTTATTTCTTTTTTGTACTTACCGCCCATTTAGAGAACTTAAACACTGGCCGAGATTTACTTAATACTATGACATTAACATTTACGTCACAACGGCATTCACACTAATTTATTCATTTATGAACATCTGTTTCTATATTTATCTCGAGATCAACATTTGACTGACATATTAAAAAAAAAAAAACAGAAAACTAAAAAATTAAACATAACGGTCTCATTTTCAATATTTTGAATGCATCGCTTAAACTTAGATATTGGAGCTTAAATCGATCATAGCGGTGCCGATGGCTATCATGACGTATCGCGTCGCTGCCGACTGACAAACTGACAAACAGAATTTTATTTTTATTAATATTTAATATTATAGTAAATTTGTAATTAAGTTACTTTGAAATTGACCTTCCTTAATACCTTATTAATTACAATTTGTATAACCTTCAAATAACTAACTATATAGTTAAAATTACTCGGTAAAACAAATGTCTTCTAATCGCCTTTAGCTACATTATTAGAGAAGTTGCACAGTAAACACATAGGGCTGTAAATGTAAGAAAAATTCTAAATTTCAAATTCTAAAGACAAAATTTTCTGTAATCAACTAATGTCCGTAAGTATTTTAGACTTAAGCATCGTTAATTTAGCTATTGATATGATTTAAAGTTAGTTTAGTTATTATATAGTTCAGTACAGGTAGTTGTGACGCAGTGGCACATAGTGGTATGGTAGTGAGTTCGACGAAAAGACAAAGTGCGACGTTGAGTTCCGCCACTCAACACGCAATGACTTTAAAATTGGGTGGAAAGTGGTTCCCTTTGCCTACCCTGTTATATGTGGGACATAGCGTGAAGCTATTTATATATATATAGTCATGTTACTCTAGTATGTAATATCTAAAGCAATATTCTAATGAATTAATAATATATTAATGTTTACATTACCAAAGGTACGGACCATATGTGCGTAATGTATGTATGTGCGTAATAATATTTCAAAAAATATCTATCAAGTGCGAGTCGTAGCTATGGGTACTGTAAGTTCTTACTACTTGCCTATTTTCATAATTATATTTCAACTGTAAATATCCTGTAGGTTTGATTACACGTTTAGTTTAATACGAAAATTTAAATTAAATGTAGCATAAGCACTTCTATATTTTGACTACGTTGACTTAAAAAATATTTTTTTTCTGGTCTCCAAGGGACTATAGACCTGGATACTTGATATTAATTTCAGCGACAGGCACACAGACGGACAACACAGTGATCCTATAAGAGATCCGTTTACTTCTTTTGTGGTACGGAACTCTAAAAATTTAATATTTCAACAACCACTACTTCTGCTGTACTTACCACATTCATTACAATACAAATAGCTCGCATTCTCAAACGAAATTAACATTAAATACCACGTCAGCTGATTAGCGGCGGGCGATCCATCAAGTAACATATTTGTGTTGGGTAAGTCCCAAAAAACACTTCCTCTCGTATCGTGCCATCGCTTCTACTAAATTTGTAATAACAGGCCTAATTATTATTATTGTATCAAATTAAAAGAAATATTTAGGTCAAATTATAAGGGCCATAATATTCACATACATTTTTATTTTATCAACTATTTTGTACTATATTGTACGCATATACGGTGATGTGGAGAGCAAGCTAGCTAGTGTTAAATCATTTAGTTATTTATTTTCCATCATATTTCAAGACATTGCATATTTAAATGGTACCCGTACATCGTCTTGCCAGAGTGTATAATATATAATAATTTAACATAATCATTCCTTATAGGTACAGAAGTTACTGTATAATACATTTAAAACCGAGAACCCTGTACCAACGCAGCACTACTCCAAGTATCCGCCATGACCATAACGAATATACCCTTCCAATTTGTCTATTCCGTTCACAAGTTCAGATTCTTTATCTGTTTAAAAATTAGACACACATTCATCGTGCACGTGAGTGACGTCGTATCTCATATTTATTATTATTGTGATCTAAAAAATTCATATCACAATAAGAGGTCCGTCGCTCTGTCACTTCCGCGTCGGTGCACTGCGGATCCACAAAAAACTGATAAACGTATGACGAGGGTAGTCAGATATTTTAATCAATCTCCAGCGTCGTGTGATAATATTTTAAATTCTAGACTTCATAGCGCAGTTGTAACAAGCTTGGTGTACTCTTTTAACGGTGAAACTGATATAACGGATGAATCGCGTATATTTTGATGCGGAATTTTTTTGTACAACTTAAAAACGTTTCAAACGTTTCACTTTCAGCAAAATGTCATTTCAAATACTGTGAAATTTCTTGAAAAATGTGCACAAATCGTAAAGTAAAAGAGCTTATTATTCTTAGTATTTGACATGAATTTTCATTAGGGATAATGCTTATGTCAGAATTATTTTATTTTCTGCGAGTTGGTCTTGCAGGCCTACACGTCATGGAGCAGCTCTCGTTTTTGTTAGAAAAGGAATACCTGTAGAGTGATATACCAAAAAATTAATCCGCCTTTTCGTGTGTAAAGCTAAACATTAAAAAAAAAAACCATGTGAATGCCATTTTAGCGCTATTGAGAAATCAATATTAGCATCGAATACCAATATGACTAATATTGTTAATATTTTAATTTCTTTGGAATTCCATCAAATGTAATAAGATACATGATATACGTTTTACAAAAAGCAGCTCGAAAGTAGACAGAAGTGGAACTAACAAGAATCCTATATTATATTATTTATTATCTGTGTTTATACAAAAATGTAAAATATAAAGCATACCAAATAAACTTCCCTGAAAGCTATACTTGAGTCATAAAGTAAAAAGCTCGTTTGAACCAGCAATGGATCAAACGGCGAGTAAACAGATAGCACTTCCTTTAACAATTTCATTACACCTGCGTCTAAACACACGTTTCCGCTTACTCCTAGGCGGCCCTGAAGAGCTTTACGGACTATGGAAATGTACTATATTTATATATTTTTTACCACTCTGTAATAATTTTTTATCTTTAATTTTTTTTTAAAGCAGTGTCTTGTATACACCTACTGGTGATCGAACCTGCGACTATCGCGTGTATATACTTTCTAAGGGCACTACGATGGTATCGTTATATTTAGTTTTGCAAAAACAAAATTAACCACTTATAAATGTAAATATTTTTTATATATGATTTATCGATACTTGACAATACCTATAGTAGTTAAAACGTTTCTGGACAGAAATAACTGAAGTTTAACATAGCGTCAGAGAAAGAGGAGAGATCCGCTTAAATATTCTATGGAAAGTTTTTGTACAAATATTTTCAGATATTAGTATTTTATAACAATTTGCTTATACCTGGTGGCGAGTGAAACCCGTAGAGAACGAGAGTTAATTAAACTTTAAGCTGAATTAAGTTACTAAATATCTAAAAATAAAAGTAATATCCAATATGTTATTTATTTTTTTTATTCATATCCATTGTTTTGAGTTTTGAGAAACTTACGATTCTCCATTATTCTTGTGAAAATTTTCCTTATACAGGTGTTTAAAATATACACATGAATATATGAACATAGCGAGTGACATCTTTACCATCGTATACTTTCAAGCCTACATCAATTAATTATAACTAAATATAATATATATAGTGTGGCACAATGTGGCAGTGTCTGATACCAAACTTGATGGTTTCCAGTTCGATTCCCATTTCGGGGACTGATTTATTTTTGTCAGACAAGACGTGGCGTACGGTTCTTTCCCGCGTAACGCAGTGTCTCGAATTCCGATTGAAAACACAGAGCTTATTGTCTTAATACTAAGTTCTCTCTACCTACTCTGCTATATACAGGATAATTTCAACTTTATTATAAATCTTAAAACTGTTAAAGAATTCAGTATCAAGTTAAAAAAAAGAGACAGCAATATAAACTCTCCCGACTGTGCATATAGGACGGAATAAATCGCGCGTTGTTTACATATTGCGAGAACATTTCGATGTTGTTGTATGATTTTTCCAGTGCACATTAGTCGTAAATCCGTCAATACAAGCGAATATGTAAACGGTGATGAATGTTTCCGACCCCCATACCACCATCGCACCATCAAAGGGGCCGGTGGCCGGTCGCCGGTGGCCGGTCGCCGGACGCCGGACGCACATCGCGTTACTCATTTAATCAAATATTGATTTATCATGGATCAAAGTTGTATTTTTCTTTAATATTCCTTTTAACTACTGTAGATTTAGCCGATTTAGAAGATTACGCGGCGCTGTTACGGTACGCCGTTGTGGCGCAATCCGGATGTGTCGTTCATACATAATGGGTACATCTCAAGGCTGTAAGTTAACATAATTACAAATTTCTGTATTCTTTACTTTTTGAAGAAACATAGAATTTACGTATTGAGTAGCGGAGCTTACGTTACTTACGTTACGTTTACGTTATGAGTAACCTTGGGCACTTAGAATGAGTCATATGTCATACAAAACTCTTCGTTACTTCATCAGACCACAGAGGCGAAGACGCAGATAAACGATAGTATATTACAACAATATTTAATTTTATTTACATATATTTGGTCAAAATTATAAATTGACTTTTAAAATGGAATAATGTATGTTGTCACTTGTTGTTTTCCATAATACATGAATAGCAAATCAATCTTGGACTTAACGCGGGAGAGCGATTGCGCCCGACGGGAACATCCGGCGACTTTAGATAAGCTATCAGTTCATTAATGTGCACGACACTTAGCTAGGATTGTACCTCTACCCCTTTGATCTGGAAGAAAGTTTCAATATTTCTTTTTACTGTGTGAATTTTAGTTATAAACATTACATTAAAATGTGATTATAACTATGAAAGTATAGTCGTAGATGCTTTTCTTATTTGGTACTATAAACCACATCAACTTTGCCAGCATAGTGTATAAAAGCTTTATTATTAAGCAGAACTGATGCCAAAACTCTTCGTTCTACGCTGTCTGTCCAAATTAAAGGTATTGCGTGGCAAGGCGAAACTCACTGCTGCCTTTTGTTCTAAATAAAAATAAATCTACTAAATACTATAGCATAAATATATAGCCCTTATATCTATAAGGGCTATATATTTATGCTATAGTGTCATGATCTCATTTTATTTACATATTTAGACTTGTAGTAGTTCAAGTAGCTACTGTAAAATCTAACATTATTTTGTAATTAAATCATTTTTATAATATATTTTATTAATTGATAAGCTTTTAAGAGTCATAAAATATTTTGTACGGTTAACACTTAACATGCACACATGTACGGCTTCCTTAAAGTGAAGCCACAACCATGACATTATCATAATCACAAAAAAAAGCTATATTGATCAAAATTATAAACACAAACGTAAGGTTTCACAACAAATTGTGCGTATATAAAATAAATAAAATATTTTTGTTATGTACAGTATTAATAAATTCAATATTTTTCAGTATGTTATACTAACGTAATGCCTAAGTAGGTACTTTTAAGTAGGTAAGTAGGTCGATGCAGAACGTTTCTAATTTCTATCTTTCTCTTACATTATCGCATATGGTACTATACCTCTAAGCAGAACTCCTATTACTGAAGGTTGGCAGTCAGCTCGGAGTACGTTTCTCTGTCAGTAGCGAGGCGCAAAATAGTTCAGCGGCACTCGCAATTCCTTGATGTTTCTTAACCATGACTTTTCCTGTGACCAACTTCCCTTTTCCCGGTAATTTTTTCCATCATTATGAGTTTCAATAATTCGTATCTTGAATGTCTTATTAGGTGTCCTAGATATGCAACTTTGTCTGATATTTAATTTTGATTTGTATGATGTTCTGACTGTTTGATCGTTTGCCAAAGTTTACGTGATTGGTGTACCCGTCGCAGTACTTCTTAATTTGCAACTTATGGCGTCGATGAAATTGCCAAAATACGTTTATAGGTCCACATTTCAAACGCTTCTATCCGATTCTGGCGATTTTCCTCAAAAGTCCAAGACTCACATCCATATAGATATATGGGCCAGACTTAGCAATGAAGAATAAGCAGAGGATGTTTAGTGTTAAATCACTTTGTATTCCATGACCATGATGTATCTGGACACGATGAGGTCCACGCTGTGAAATATACCCACTTTGTCCACATAAGTCCTGAAGATGTAATATTTTCAATTGGTACATGCATGGTCTTCTTTTGATTAAGATTTAAAGCTGATAACTGTACCACGATAAAATCCAATTTAATATCTTATATTTTAAGTACTTCGTTAACAGAATGTAGCGAACGGGCACTATCTCTCCACTGTTTCCCAATTCCGATTTCCATTGGATTCCAATTTACTTCAGTAAATTGAAAACTAAATAAGATCCGATGTTATGATTACTCAATCTAGTAAATTTGGAAGCATCTTGGTGAATTATAAAGTTTAGCGTGAGCTGGCAGTGTATAAGTTCGGGGCCACCGCAAATATGAAAATAAACAAACACTACCTAAATATCCCGATAGCACTTCAAAGTGGAGTACACCGACACGTCGCAATTTATAGCAGTCTAGCATTTATTATATAATACATTATTTATATTTTTTGCTATCGTTTAGTAAAATTATCTCTGTATGGAACTTCGCAGCACAATCAAATGAATTGACATTTTTTTTACTATATACACAGTAGATGGGATTTCAATAAACACATAGCACACCATATCTGTAAAGTGAATTAACCTGACGAACAGATGAATGTATCTGTAGAAAGTTTCTGCTGTTTTATATTCAAATCTATAATAAATCTTAATAAAAACAATAAAAATTTATTTTTATGTATAAATAGCTAAAAACGCTTATCATTTAGACCAAACATGACTGTAAAACCCACAGCTCCATGTTTACATACAATATCGTTCATTGGGCCACACCGAACAAATCTAGCAACAACCAACTTTGGACACCAAAGCTTGGGTGATTATGCCTTGGGTACCAATTTTCTCGGCAAAGTAGAAGTAGAAGCTATATCTTGCAAAAATATACATATATCGAGTAGAGTTCTGTTACTCATCTCCTAGCATCGTAGGCATAGGGAGCCTTGTCTTAAAATAATCAGTTGTTTATTTTTCCTTAATAAATACAATATTGAGTTATTATGGCGACTCTTATTTTCTTATTAACATATTTCATTATGTCCCATATATATTTTATTTCAATCATAGCGTGTAAAGTTTTCTACAATATTGGTGTAGATATTGGCCAATTGGCAGTTAGAACAAGCTGAGTGGATATGTTTAATAGAAAACACAGACGCGCAAAGCACGTAAACAGCGGCCGCATCAAAGAGACTCGATACATGCGCACGCGTCGCGTCTTGACGCTTTTCAGTTTTCAGTTTCAGTATTTAATGTTTTATATTTAGTTTTCTTGCAATTTCAACAGAATACGTGCGATCTAAATATAAAAACCTTAAAAATGGCTGTAGTTTAAATTACTGACTTTTTTTAAAAACATTTAATTGAAGAGCCGCTTGCCGATATTACGTTTTCAAATATTTAACTCGAAACGTCTATCATAGAGGGCTTATAAATTAATTACCATACATTTTATATCGAGAACTTATACGAAAAGTTAATTAACGATCAAAACGATTCGTCTTCGCTCCACAGCACATCGGATTGATCAAAACGTCTTTGATCTTTGGATCACGCGCTTCTCACTTATATTAGTATGCGTTAGGTAAATTACACATACGTACTAAAGAAAAAATATATTATAATAAACTTAATTACACATGGAACAAAGTTCAAAATCGTTTAAATATAAGAATCTTTTACGTCGTTCTTCGTTGATCAAAACATAATATTAAACCGTAAGAAAACGGCGTATTTTGTAATAATAAAGCAAACTAATATAAATTCTATGTGCTTTTATTTAAGTAACAAAATCGTTTAACACTTTTAATACATTTACAACGTTATGCGAATGCGGTTGTTCGTGTGACCTGTCAAAACGGTGAGTGGTAGCAGGCGCGAGGCGTAAACATTTACGCGGTCAGCGCTAGCGGCGGTGTGACCGACCCGGGAATCGAATGAGTCAATTCTGTTTTATTATCCAGCTCCACACTTTTTCCCATATAAAGCTGGGCAGGCAAAGTGAATCTAGTGTTACACTCTGTTCTGTTGGTCACTTCTAATCAAATTTCGAGGTACATCTTGAGTAGCTGGACCCAATACCGCACTTTGACTTATTCAGCAGGGAAAATTAAAATATTTTAATTAAAATCCTGCCTCAGAGTGAGAAAGAAACCCGTTACCATCCATATGCCAGTCAAATACTATTCACCTGAGCTATGATAGCCTCGTTTTTATAATAAATTATCATATTAAGCATCTTTATCTTTAATCAAACATTGAAATAAATGTAGCACCGACTGCTACGATTCCTGATGATAGACATGTCTGCTCTACATATTGGTACTAATGAGTAATGTTTTTCGTTGTAATTTAATAGTTACAATGCAATTACTTACTCTTAAACATTACGTAAGCTTGGCCGGTGGTCTTCCGGTGTCGCCTTGCTGGCATCCTGCTTAATGCAATTAGAGCGATTGGCCGAGACCACTCGAATATACTTGATAGAGCTTTTGAATCAATTAAGTGTTTGTTAAGCAAGAAGGTCAGTGCAGCTTCGATATTCTGTCCTACGAAATGTTACTGTACACACATGTTTTGTACATATGTATTTATGATTATCAAATACGTTTCATTGAATGTACAACTTTCAGCTAGTAGCTAATTTCATCATTTTTTTCACAAACAATATCAATTTGATGACTATTCAAATATCTTTAACTATAACAATACAAGATGCACATATAAAAACGTCTATTTTTATAATAGTTCATAATAGAAGAGTTAGGTTCGAATAGGTAAATACAAAACAGATATAACACGATCCGTTATTTGGCAAGACGAGTATTTATTGCATACAATGAACTGTGTACCATACAAGTGGCTACCAGTAGGAGAATCTGTACTCCTCAGGCTTTAAAATAACATAGTCTAATTAATGGTCATATTTTTAATATTATATGTGATGTACGATGTAAAGTATTGAAAATCATGTGTGAAGCAAAGAACCTGAGTACTAAGTATTTGGTTATTCAGACGAGCTACTTTCTTATGCATATAAGTTTTACAATTTATTACGTTGTTAGCCTCTCTGTAGGGAGATTTTTACAAATTACCAGCTACCCAAATATTATTGCAAAGAAAACTGATTTGGCAATAGAGAATGCTATTTTTATTAAATATTTTAAATGCTATTTTCTTAAATTTGATTAAACATCGTATTAAGTTCGAAAATGCATATAAGAATTTCGACGCAGCGTGAAGAAGAACGCATGGCGCGAGGGGCGGGTTCAAATCCCGCCGAGTGCAAATGTGCGTTTATACGTTTCCTTTAGCACTTTTTAACACTTTTAACTTTTACTTTTTCTATCCTAAGCGTGTATTAACACTTTAAAATTCATTAAAATTTGTTATTTTTCTTTACTTTAGTTAAAAGTAGTTAATACTGATAGAATCAACACGTTCCACGGGAAACAAATATCCGAAAATATTAGATTTTTTAAGTAAAAGATCTTACTACCAAAGTTAATTCAGTAGGAGCTTCTCTAAGAAATTACCTCTCTTTCAAATTCATGCTTTAGTACGACGTTAAATTTAATAAGCAAACGAAAAAATCTCCTCCACAATAAAATAACACAAATATTAAGCATAGAAATAGTAAACTATCAAAGTGAATACACAATTACTACAATTATGTCAGAAAGACGTAAAATGAGTACAAACATCCCGCATGTTCAGAATCACTCAATATTATAGAAACTATTACAAAACTGGATTTGTACCCGCGTCCATTTGTCCCAATTTTATATAATTCGAGCTTTTCGTCTATTATTATAGATTTTATCGTGTAAAGGCGAGTTCATCATAACGATACCATTGATGGATGTCATTACAAATATTTATTTTTTTATTATTAATTAATTACATTAAATATATAGGAAAATAAATAATTTTAATATTAGACTCAGTATTCAGAGCTAGTAGTTAGAATCGTTTCCCACAGAATGTTTATTTTAAAAAAATTACGTCTACATGACTAGGTAAAACAAAAAGTAGTTATAGAGCCATAAAGCTTGCAACATAATGCGTAATAATAGATGTTAAGTTAAAAAAAATGTATTTTAATACGAATTTCGCACATTGACCAGATCTTTACAATAATGTCTAATGACGAAGTGTTGGTTTCCAGATTCCCGTAAAGCAGGAATGCGGGAGGGCGGCTAGAACGAGAGGGCAAGAGGGCGAGGACCAACTATAAATACAAATTATTCTATTACACATCATAAACGCCCGCACCCTATACCAGCTACTGTAGGACATTTGTATGATTCATATTTGGGATATAATGTTAAAAATTAATAATATATCTATTGCCTGACGTTTGAGGTAAATTTGACGCTTTTTAAAATGTTTGAAATTAGTTTGTAATTATATTGTTTGTTAGACAAAAGTATAATTAAATATTAAATAAATTATTTCTTAAGTAATTAAAATTAAGTAGATAGATGACGAAAGTTTTTTATTTATATTTTACATTTTTTTATTTTCGGTTGTACAAAATATATTTTCCGTTTGAGTGACGAGGCTCAACGTCTAACATCGTAAGAGGTGGACAAATAAGTAATTCATTCCCCCGAGTGGGCATCGAACCAACAATCATCGTACTGTAATTGTGCCACGTTAGTCATGATTATTTTTATATGATTGATAGTTATCAATATTTGCATACATTTGAAGTCGATATTTACACAGTTTTGCTTTTAGCTGTTAAGGATTATTTTGTCTCAACACTTAGCATATGTATGTGTGGAACGAAATAGTTTATTAGTACAATAAATATTGATTAGATCAATTAATTAAAATAACGCAACATAAGCGGAGAGCGGAGTGATATTTACTTAACTATATATATGTTATAACGGAGAAATATCCCAAAGCAAAAATATTCTACAATAAAGCTAAATTAATATAAAATTAATAAGTTGTTTCCCAAATATTTACAATATTAGTGCAATAAAATCTTTTGTGTCAACCATACGGGTGTATTGGCCGTCAGTCCGACCGCGCACAATGCTGCTTTGTACGGCAATTGACTGCTCCTTTCATAGTAATTGTATTAACAACATACATACATTCAAGTAATTCAAGTGCCTAGTACCTACATACACTCGGTCATGAGAAACTGCTTCAGAATTGATTTAGTTACTCTTGTGATTTAATTGGAAACATCTAGGATAAATTTAAAGTCCCTCGTGGCACAGTGAGACAACTTCAGATTGTTAACACGTCGGTAGCGAATTTGATACGCACTCGGGAAAATGAATTATCTTCTTATTTACTTAAAGAAACAACTATAGTTTTAGAAAAACATTAAAATTTGAACGTAGTAAGATTGGAACCCACGCCCCTTGAAAACCGCTCAAGCGCTCTAATTACTAAGCCATTCTTTTCCGCTACGTTCAAATTCTTATATATATTTCTATAAGTATAAATTATTTATATTTAACTGCTTTCGTTAGATAAAATGAAGTGTTGAGTGTCGGAATTTGAGAGTAAAGCGGCAAACAGTACTAGGTTCATATCCAACATACGACAAGACATCATCGTGACAAACTCGGAATGTGTCTGTTTATTTAAACAATAGTAGAATTATTTTTTTCGCGATCCAGTTGACTTGATACTAGCCAGTATCATAAGCATACAATAACCCAAAAACCAAAATATATCTAATATTCTTACATACTGTCATTACATAACAACCAAATCTATCAACTGTAGATGAATTATGCTCTCTCATCATTTGCCTATAGAACAAAATAAAAAAAATAAAAGCATAGACAAATGGAGAACATGCAAAGAACTTATACATACACACTTTTGCCAATGAATTATGAAAACTATTATTTAAAATAGACAATAAATTTGATTATCATAAGACAAAAATAATAAAGTATATACTAAAATGAAATTTATTACTTTAAAACTTATTTAATAAAATAAATCTCAAGGAGGCCAAGGAGTTAAGTTTAAAAGTTGATTTATATCAGACGTAATGTCCGTTAAATTGATTGTTATTAATTGATGTCCCATAGATCAGTCGTGAAGACACCGGGTCCGCTGGTAGTGACCCAGGACCAGAGGGTCCTTGGTGAAGTATAGGTAGTACGATGAAGCGAATTTAAAAAAAATGAGTTGTTTGTGTGTTCTACACCATTCATTTAAATAACTTTTTTTAATTTACGATAGTTCGAGAAAGTTCGGAGTAAAAGCTTGCCACCTAACACACAATATCTCCATCATGAGCGGTAAATAAAAAGTATGACATTTTAACGTGTTTTAAATTAACATATTAAAACACATAAAAGATAGAAAAATATTTTTCAGACAACGTATAGAACTTTAAACGTAGCGTAAGACTCGAACCCGCGCCTCTTTGACACAGTACAAACATTTATACGTTTTCCATAAGTGTACCAGGTCTTTAAACTAAAATAATTTTAAATTCTTCTATATATTCTCTTACGTGTTGTTCCACCACACCGCTAAAGGGTTATATCAAATAAAGCGAAGTAAAGTAATCCGTTCCAGTGGTGTCCAAACGGGATCAAACATTGAGGGGCTACCATACACATTACAATAAAGAGACGACTTATAAAGTATTGACTATAATAATTAAATAATTTCTTAATAATGTCTTATAAAGAGAACACTTCAGTCATATTATTTCCATTTACTATAAATTAAATTTTGAATTCAAATACGTGTGCCTTCTTAAACAGTAATATTATTGTTAAATTTTAATTAACAAGCATTAATTAAAATCGAGTGTACTTTCTAAAATTACTACTAATAATATAACTTGAATTATAATTTATTACAACAATGAGTATGCTTACACAAATGTAAACGGGAAATGAGTGATTTTAGTTATTTCTATTAACAAGTTAGTTTGTCTCTACAAAGTATAGAACTAAATAGTTAGCGAGTTGTAGACAAGTTATAATAATTGCATGGCATGCGGGCGCATGCTCGCGCTGGTCAGGCCAGAGCAGCTCAACTGTTTCAATGTAAATATAAAAAAAATGTGAAAATACAAAATTGTGTTTTAAGATTAATTTATATTATACATTAAAAAATTCAATAAATATATCAGTATTCTTAAAATATAAGCATTCAATTTTTCTATTTATCAATTTTTTTTACAATTTTGTTTTATTGTTGTTATTATAAAATATTTGCAGCAAGAAAAAAGTATATAAAATATTATATTTTGCGTTATGTGTTAAGAAAATTTAAGTTGCCTTATGTACGTTATTTAATACAAAGACAATAATGTATTTAATTTCTCTTTTAACACCAGGTTGACTACCCCTGACCAAAAAAATACAGCATCAGAGGGTGCGATGGTGCGAACTAATCGCTCTGAGTGCTTTAAAATCACCCAATTATTGGCCGACAACTGCATGACTGGCCGACGCATATACATTAACTGACCGACACAAATGAAGGGGTGAATGTCCGGATTCATTAGAACTCGAAATTAAAAAGCAAATACTGTTTAGTTAATATTCCTTTAAGTTGACAGGAAATTGTATGTGACTCATGTGTTTTATTTTTGGGGATGGAAGATAAATAATGTATGCAAACCAAAACAAGTATGAAATTGCAAATGCCTAGATCACTATACAATTGATCAATTTAATTCTATTGTCTCAAGAGCTACGCAATATATCAACATGATTGATAGCTGTTATAAATTATTGTATAAGTATTTTTTTTACAGGTCGAGGATAAGATTGAATATAGATGCAATGGAGGTATTTAGGGCTTCATAGTAAAGTTAAGTCGCATAGTAAAGCTAAGCTAAGCTTTTTCCGTGTAAATTACCCAATTAACTATAGGTTGCCTATACTGTTAAGTGACAGCTACGAGTACAACAGACGTCTACAAGACGTCTAACTGTGTATGTAATTTTTTGTGTAGTTTTCATTTTCACAAATATTTAAGTGTGATTAGTGTATTTTATTGTTATATAAGAATTGTCTGGTTGTCTTTCAAGCTTTACTAAGCAAAAAAATCTTCAATTCTTTATACAAAAATGGCCTAACTTGTACAATTTAAACGTGAATATTTTTTTATTAGCTAACAAAATTTAGTTAGCCATTTTTGATATAAAGTGAACGATAAAAATTTAAGGTTGAATCAATATTGTTCCGAATAATTACTACATTGCGAGTTCATTTAAAAAAAAAACCAATTACATATACGTATATCTATATTTATGACGTTGACCAAATATTAAAAAAAGAAACATAAACATAGCTCAGAACCTACACCTATGCTGCGCTAGTTTAAAACGCAAAATACCAACACTGACCTCAATACGAATTGAAGTCTTGAATAGTAAATTGCTTGCCCCTTATTGTGGTAACAATCGGTCGACAAGAGCACCAATTAGGGGAGTTAACCTCGTAGCAGGGGTCACAATATAATTTAATAACGCAGATGATGAGATGCTACCCACACTAGGAAGCTACAGTTCCTTTGAATTAAAGAGACACTACTGCTAACTAATGCCTACGGCTATATAGTCATTGCTTCGCTACGGTACGGTAGGCGAATGAATTTTGGCAGTTGGTGTTATGGTGTTTAGATAAGAACGTTTGAATGTGGTATTTTTATTTTAAGTTTTATCTTATTTTAAACGCGATGATCGTAGGTTTGATGCCCACTCGGAAGAATGAATTAATTTGTTTCTCAGTCTGATGAGACAAATTTCCAGTGGCGTAATATTTTCCAAGGAGGGGCCCGATCCTCAGTGAGTCCAGAACAACGATATTTAAACTTTGACTTGTCTGTTAGTTGTCTAGCCATTAGTGTGGTGTAATGTAATGTGGTGGTGGACTCATAACTTAATTATTTTAGTTTAAATACAGAGATAAATTGTGAAAATAAATATATAAAAGGATTTAAATAATAAAAGAAAGAAAGGTAATCAACTACAGGTTCCTTCAAAGCTTACAAAATTTGTGTATACTCGTACAGCTTAAAAAGCACACCAAGCGTACTCACGCGCCGATCGCCATTACCTGAACACGGTGTTTAGAAAATATCCCATTACCATCAATTGTTCTCTTCTTATATGTACTTCAAAAAACACCCAAAACATGTAATTCGATGCCAAGCAATACAATAATTATAGCAAACAATGTTTTATCTTAAACATCTTGAAGTTAGTCTTGCGGAAAGTAGAGACTTTGTAAAAGCGAAATCGAGATGATAGTGAAAATATATTACTCATGCGTCATTAAAGTATTACTTACAGTGTTGTATAGCTTTCTTATATTTGACAATAAATATTTTTGTTAGCAAAAAATCACTTGCATATATGTACCTAAATATGTAGATATGAGAATGCTAAAAAAAATGTAATACTGGAATTTGGAGATATTTGATATTATCATGAAGCGACGTGGGATTGTGGGTTCAATACAAACTTGGGGGAATCATTTTGTTTTATTTTCATCTGTTTGATCTCTTGGATTCTTCGATTTTTTATTTCCACACTTTATCCACATGGCATATAGCAGGGTAGACATAGATTACCTAGTGACAAGACTCTCCGTTCTCCGGTTCCGGTCATAATTGAGTGCTGTCATTTATAGCGGAACACAACGCCGAATCACATGTATAATTTCACCAAATCATTCACCGTTATAGTTCGACAATACAAAAGAGATATTAACCATTAGATAATATTATTACAAATTATTTACGAAGAAAGTCAACTGATCGATAAATGGCGGCGGCGGCGGCCTCTTTGATCTCTCTGGTTAACCTTTGATGTGCCGGCTCTTGTTAGTTACACTGAACACGCGTTACGTTGAAACGTGGCTTTCAGGAAAAAACAAAAATAGGTCAGTCAGTAATAGTGTTACGCCTAATGTACTGCCTAGACTATTGTTGTAGGTCTTGTATACTGTTGGAAACATATGGTTTTAAGGTATACCCTTTTAGTTGTAGTTAAGCGACGTGTTGAGACAGCGCTTAGTTGCTCTCTGGTAGACCAAACGCGGCGTTAAGTTCCGCCACTCAACACATAGTGTGCCGAAATCAGACAGAAAGCAGTAAACGTTTCGATTTTCTATACCTTCCCTGTACGGTACGGTATGTAATTTATAAGTACTTAGTAATTTTTTATATTAACGCCGTCCTGACCGATGTGGGAGGTGTTTAATTGATAACCAAAATTTTAAATTTAAATACCACTTTACTTTGCCTTTAAATTTTTAATATAACTTTTCCTCAGTACATAATGATAAACGAGACTATGGGTTCGATTTCCACTCATGGAGAATGAATCTCTCCGCTTCGATATAGTCCTGTATTCATAGCAGATAGTGTTGTATTATTTATGTATTACTATTCAACTAGCACTACTAGCAGCCCGTAACTTTTTAATAAAAAAAATTAAAAATGAACCTGAAAAAAAAGCCTAAGCCTAATAGCTATATAAAAAAGTTTTATTTAAAACTGTGTAGCAGTTTCATAAATGTATATGTTCATAGTGACAAATAGACAGACGGACAGATCATTTATATTTATTTTTATATAATTTATCATGCGATTTTCATACATTTAGAATAAAATATTTTGTTTCGCCTTTCACCTAAGCTAGCTTAAGTCATATATTATATATATATATATATATATATATATATATATATATATATATATATATATATATATATATATATATATATATATATATATATATATATATATATATATATATATATAACATATTAAAAGGATCCCATTAGAAGTGGGAACGTTACTCATTAATATTAAAATACAAGCGATATACGTACAACACTATGTCTCAGTACTTCCAACAAACAGAAATTCACCTGAAATTATTTTACATTTTACAAACAAGACCTCCCAATTCGCGTTTTCTAAACAATCAATAGTATTCTCAGAAGCGAAAATGTTATGAAACATGTGAAGGCGGCGAAGAGTTCATAAAGCTTGGATATGTTTAGTAAACAACGCGTGCTCTCGGTAACTACATTACTTTCATTAATGAATGGCTAAATGGGCGAGCGCATAACAATCATATCTAACGCCATTTCTACTTCATTCGGTCTGTGCATTTAAGTTTATTTTAGAATTTTCTCACTTAATAACTAGAACATCATTATAGTTGGCGCTATCGAGGTTTATTTAATGTATATAAATACATGCAATCAAAGGTCTTAGAGAGGATCTGGTGTAAAGACACTCCGCTCTCCATTTTCCACCGTAATTCAGGACATTGCATGTTGAGAGGCTGAGCTTAACGCCGTGCTTAGACATGCTTTGACACTTTGCCATATATTCAGAGAGAGAGAGAGGCCAAAGAAATGTATTATAATGTAATAATATTGTCATAAATTATAAATAAACTATGACTTCCAACAATGACACCTAATGTCCGCTACGATGAATTCTATAATCGATTTCGTAGCAAAGAAATAAATCACAAAACACTAACCTTTATAACAAATAACTTAGAAATATTATAAAAGCTTCGATAATAAGATCACAGCACCAAGAGATAATCTATAATAATAACATCAAAAATATAAATACGACAATTCGTCTGTCACGAAAAATTTATATATCCTTACAATACCAATAATAATTAGCAAAAGCAACTTTCATTCAGGCTTCTTTTCAAACGTAAGAAAACATTAAATTCAAAGGGTGAAGCAACGTGAGCAAACAAGCGTGCATTATGAATAAACTAAATGTGTACAAACACAATGACAGTATAGCATTAGATATAAATATATCGAAAAGTGACCATTTTGCGATGCATAATCCCTTTTTTGCGAGACTTACGTCCGAAAGGATTAATTGTCGTGATTCTCGTTCATATCGCTAATCGCATTGTACGGACAGATCCATGTATAGAATATATTATGACACGTATAAACGCTATTTTTGTAGAAATTTTCCTATCTGTCATCATTGTATGAGACGTTGCTTGGTTGGAAATTATTATAAAATGTAATTTTTTTTAGCTTCATCCTTAGACTAGGCATAGGATAGGCAGAGAGGTGTGAAGTCAGTGTTAGGCCCGCAAGCGCCCGAATTCGAAGCACTACATATTGACCAGGCCTCTGCCCTCCCAAAGGGTACCTATTAGAAAAATGAAAATAATTATGTTTTTGAATAGGAATCGAACATTCAACCATCGGTGTTTGCTGTAAAATTGAATCACTGCGTAATTGCATCATGGAGCCATAAAATATAACTATTTTGCTATTCTCATTAAAACTTTTAAGCGTTTAACGAACTAAGTAGTGTACGTACATATATTTAGATAGATGTAATAAGATTGTAAAATAATAAAATTATATTTAATAACTTCATTATCCTATTATGTCATAGATCTGGAATTTTATTCAACGCCAATTTCGACATTAAAAGTATAATCTAGAACTAATACAATATATTACAAATATCTACAATATATACATACAACAAATATATATCGGCATAATGTCACTTACGGTTCTGTACCTACCTAAGATGATTATGAGTTCAAATCCCACTTACCTAATAAACAATTAACAATGAACACTAGTCTATTCTTGGAAAACACCAAAATATATACCAAACAAAAACAAAAACAGAAACAAAATCCGTATTTAAAGCTATCGATGCGTCGTATTTAAGGAGATTACGCGTCGGGAAGTCGCCTGAACCGTCTCGTAAAACAAAGTGAAACGGGTTAATCTCAATAATCCCCTAACATATGTATTTGTCGTTAGGTTTTGACGTAGATTTACAATTATTTACAAGAAATCGAAAAGCTTGTCTCGATCGCGGTGAGATGTGGATTAACGTTGTTTATGGCTGTCTAAGAGCGCCCCAACAATATGAGTGTTGAAATATATATTTTTTAAATACATTGCATTTCATTGTTTTGTATTATATGTATTTAATAAGAATTGTAAGACTTTGTGGTGTGGCCAGTACATACTTGAACGCTATGGAAATGTTATATTAAAGTTATTTTAGATGTCCAGATCTGATTAGGAGAATTAAGCGAGATATCTTTTACAAAATACAAATATATCTATATCAATTTAGAAAATACTATAGATAAATATTTATTATATTTATTACTTATTATCAAATAATAAATAGAGGACTCTCGGATGTCCAAATAATTTAGATTAATTATACTTTAATTGAAAATTATACAAATTTTAATTATCTATGTGAGCAAGCAGTTCAGAACACCAAAACATTTCGACAATAAAATAAAAAACCCAGCATTCTGAACAAAAATTCATAGCTATTAGAATTAAAAATGTCTCAGACTTAGTAATTTACAGCGAGGTGCGCCCGCGCAGCTTTTCACAATATTTCTAGAACGCAAGATGTTTTCTGTCGAATGAGAAATGGCCGGGCTTACGCGGCTTATACCAGTCTCAAGTTGCGTTGTTTTTGTTGGCACGATACCGTTTAATTTTTGTCTCTTAGATCTGCCAAGTGAGTTGTATCAATATTGGTTAAATAGCCACGCCACATACATTTGTTAAATTAAAATATAAAACACCTGTTGAAGTTGACAAGATTCATGAGCGTTGTAGAGATCTACGCTAATATGTGGTACTTGTAATTTTGGGTTTGTAAATTGATTATGTTTAATTTTAAGATTATTTCTCTATTTTGCAACGAGAACCACCTTTATTTTTAATTTTTCATATTGGAGCTTAGTGTTAATTCACTTGATTTTCCAATTTTCTTTTTGGCAGTGTGCCAAGTGGAAGTAACTTGAATCCACAATACTTGAGAAGACAGTATATCTAATTTTAACTAAAATGTCATATTGTAGGTACTTTAACGGATACTTAGCCACTGATAAAGTAAAAAGATTAGTATGTGTGTGTTTTAAGCACTAAAACCTGCTTGTAAGGTAGGGCTCTTGGTACCAACCATTGTTACTATTCTCGCATGGGACCAATAGTGCGAGTTCGAATATATATATCAAAGAACACTTGCTAGGCATGTGGGGTCACTGTGCCATAAGGAACTTTAAGAAAATATTTCTAAAATATTTAATTTATATGTAAATCTTTACAATTATTAAACAAATTAATAGATAATAAACATTTCGCTGCATATTTTTTCTATCACATCATTAAAGACTACAACTTTCGATTTTTTTCATTTTTATTTTATAACTGTGTTAATGAATTTCTTATAGATGTGAAAAAGTAATCACCTATATATAACAGCAATTATACCGTCGTATTTATAATCTTTCGCCTGAGCTGAGTCTATCAAAAGGACGATTTGAATTAATAGCGATTCAAAAGTACCGCTAACAATATATTATACCAGTTTCACAAACAATTTTACAATTTATGTATTAGAAAAGATACTACCAATGCAAATAATAAAGCTGTTACACACGAGCCGAGTTTAAATTGTTTCAATTTCATATATGCTTTAGTTTCAAGCTATGCCCAAGAATATAGTTTATCAAGATCTTAGAAATAAGTCCACCATTGCCGACATAATCTTATTTTACGTGTTTTATTTTTTTTTCTGTGTGCAATAAAAAAAAAAATGTATATATATATATATATATATATATATATATATATATATATATATATATATATATATATATATATATATATATATATATATATATATATATATATATAATATCACACATTTTGATGTTTTATATTTTCAAATATTAAATGATTGATGGTTCCACCATCTTGATCTTGGAGATCCTGAATCACTTCATGGTACCTATTCATTTACTGAAGAAATAAAACCTAGTTTGGTGGCGGCACTCAACGCCGCGGTTATATATATATACTTATATGCCATCTTTAGTGTACAAGGACCCTAAAAAATCACTGTCAATAAATGAAGTCGTATACATACAATTCGTCACACACCATCTACGTGTTTGTAATTAATAATAATCAAATAAATATGGGTTATTTTAGAAGTCAATCAAGAATCCTATTTCGATTGAGCCATCGCGAAATTATTTTGATTGGCTCAATCGATTATGGGCCATAAGAAGCTAGCTTCTCACAATTAAAATACTATTTAAAAATATGAGATTCTTTCTTATTTGGTTTTTTTTTTTTATATTTTCTTTAATGTAGGCAGGTTAATAAGGAAAGGAAAGGCAGTAAAAGGCACAAGTACACACTTCTCCCAATTATGAGACGTTGAGTGTTATGAGTAGTACCTATAGTAGTAAGGCGTGCTTGGGAATGGAACCAGCGACTATCGTATGTGGGTCCAGCACCAACAGTCCGACACTGTGCCACTGTGGTATCGATCAATAAATACATTTGAAAATCCACGAGCAGTAATGACACCAGACTACTAATAAATAAATTACTACTTATAAATAAATATAATAAATACAATAAATATAAATAAGTACTTATGCTACCCTTTGTACTACTCTTAGTAGTAAGGGAACTATATGATAACCTTATTGATAAATCAAATCTGTAATATAAGGACAACACAATAATTAATAGTTTATAACCATTTATTATATTACTAAGATATAACTTAGAGATATGCATCTGACAGGATCTGAACCCGCACCTCTTGAAGTGAGCCCAAACGTCCTCGCCAATAACCTATAAACCTATACGTACATAAGTACTTATTGCACTATTTTGAAATTCCTACGCGGCTGTTACAACTTTTACTGTAAGCAATACTTGTTAGTTAAACATAACAAGCTTCTCAAGTAAAATATTATGCCTACAGGTTATATAAAATTCAATCAAGACTATTGATAAGTCGATTGATTGAACCATCGCGAAATTTGTTTAGATTGAATTGCTGTTAATTGTCCATCGGAAGCAGCTTAGTTGTTATTCATTAATGATTACTTTAGACAAAATTCGGTCAAACGTTAGCTTTAATAGCTTTGGAATGGCTAACTATCATATCTACAAAAAAACGGTAGCTATTTAAGTATTTTTTTAATATTTTGAAGTTATACTGGTATAGATGGGCCATATCTGAAACGCTGAGCGCAAAATCTACTTGATAATATGTTTTAATCTCGAGCTCTATGAGAGACTCATATTTGTGTGTTTGGGCACACATACTAATACGCTACTGAAGGAAGACAATGTCCATAATAAACTTTTAATTATTAAAATTAAAATTTACAATTTTATAATGAAATAAAAAATAAATAGTTGATTATTTATTTTACTAATTGATGAAAACTAATAAAAAAAACATTAATAAATAATTAAATTTTTTTTAGTTCTATGTATCTATTTAACTGGTTTTTTTTTTTTAATTTGTTTGAATATTTTGATAACAGTGGCGGATAGGCAAAATTTTAATAAATATTCTCTACGCACCATATATGATGCATATTCTTACCTACTTAATGGCGGTCAGACGTATCCAATGTTCATTTTTTTATACGATTTTGAAACATAAATAAAATTTAAGTGTCTGTTTGTAATTTCAAAATAACTATATGTTTTCAAGTGTATATTACGCGTTAATAAAAAACAGACATTATTAAAAATTTTGTCTATCTGTCTGTCTGATTTTGTTTGTCCGTGCTAAATCCCCGGAATAGCTAAGCCGATTTTTATGAAACTTTCACTGGCAGACAAGGTTGTAGGGCAATATATTGTGTACTTGTTATATAGGAATTTCCGCGGTGTCGGAATTTACGCGGAAAAATCATATTTACATATAAAATGATAATTTTCTCTTATATTCTTAAAAATAACTTATATTTACAATACCGTATATATATTGTATATATATAAAAGTGTAAATCCGAAAACATCCGCAAACTGGTCGCTAGCTATAAATGAATAAATAAATAAATAAATGACAATGATATTAATGTTGATAAATAAATAAACGTCGGACAGTGCCCGCGGACAACACACGCGATAGTTTTAATCTGGACCCCACTCCGGAGAATGGTATATGTAAAATAAATTCAATTTACCCGGTCTAGTACGATACATCATGACGTCGTTAAGCCTCCAATTTAGATGGAAAGTAGAGAACGGAGTGTCTTAATATATTTTTTGATTTCACTCTACAAAGGGAACCCAGTGTAAAGACACTCCTTTTCTAACAACTACCCCACTTACCGTCTTTTGAAATATTGCGTGTTGAGTGAAAGGGAAAATGAACCCAAAACCGTCGCGTTTACAGTCAGTCGCTACGCCACTGTGCCACGATAGCCACAAAAAAGTATTAATATAAAGAAATGTTTTTAATACACTTATATAGAGATACAATAAAAAAAGTTTTACTAGAGTATGCGGTATTATAAAGATTTTATCCCACTCTTAAACAATTGTGACGATAGCGCATCGCCGGAAGCTGTTGCAGCTGCGGTATGACTGCATTGTAGCCACGTATCTATTGGTAACAATCGGAGTGTTCTATGTTGAATGCGGTTGGATCTCGGATTTGGAGTTTTATGATGGCAACACTATATTATAGACTTCTACTTAGATTCACGGGACTTGAGTTGTATGTACTAAGTATCGTACTCAGCTATCTAAGCTGAGGATGAAATGCCTGTACTATTTAAAACTTAGATATTTTTGGCGGAATGAATATATCACACTCCATTTATAAAAGAAAACTAATTCATATATTTATCTTCATATATCTTAAATTTATAAATAGCTTCACGCTGTACTCCGCACAAGGCAGGGTAGGCACAGGCAGAGGAAACCTGATGTTAAGACACTCCGTTCCTACATCTCTCCTCTACTATTCTCTCTCTCTCCTATGAATCTGATAAAAATATGCATATTTCTAATCAATACAAGTTTAAGCCGAGCTTTACAAATTAAGCCTCTATAGGAGCTTAAAGTGTGCAGTTATCGCTAAAACTACTCACTATACACTTTCAAAGAATGCTTAGTTTTCTAAGAATTCGTTGTATCTTCAATACATACTGTTAGTTATTTTATAAACTACAAAAAATTTTACAAGCAATTAAAATAATGATTTACGACATATATAAAACACAATTTGGACGTTTTAATTGATTTCCCGTGAATTTATATACTTCGAATATTAATTAAAATTAATTATTTACGGTGTGGATATTGAAAACTAAATCCGACTCTTTAGTAATGTCTCGAATACAATATTTATATATATATATATATATATATATATATATATATATATATATATATATATATATATATATATATATATATATATATATATATATATATATATATATATATATATATATATATATATATATATATATATATATATATATATATATATATATATATATATATATATATATATATATATATATATATATCAATATCCACACCGTAAAAGCAAAATAACAAAAAAAAATTGTATATAATGTTTTTGTAGCACTGCTGCAAAATATGTTTCTGGTAATATAACTACAGCGTTGTGTTAAGCAGCTTTCAGCAGCTAGCAGCTAGTACATTGAATATTTGACGTAAAAATTATATAGATAGATGTAAAAACACTAAATGAATATGAATCTATGACTTTTAAAATTTTTATCTGTCTGTTAGTCTGTTGGTAAATGCGCACTTTTGGCTCTACTGGACAGATTTGAATGAAACTTTTTTATTGTATAGCTGTTAGGTGTGGACAGGATCTGGGCTGTTATTGATTTTGAAGACTGGCACACCTGATGTAGAGCTAGCTAAAATATAAAATATGGTGACATAACAAAAATGATCAAAAATAATAAGCGTTTTCCATTGACATATAAAAATCGAGGATCTGGAACACTTGATGTAGAAGCACAATAGATCAGCTTTACTGTTGCAAATAAGAAAAAGTCCTTCAAAAAATTTCAAGAAAGTACAAAACATAATAAAATATTTTTTAATTCTATACATTTATTTATATTATAAATATTTTATTATAAACATAATAAAATATTTATAACATAAATAAATGTATAGAATTCACTAAAAGGTTTTATTATATAACTGTTTTGCAATGAGACAGGTTTACTCCACCATGACGATATGCTGCTGGCTTGCTGGATATTATTTATTCTTATAAACATTTTTTAATAAGAATGGGAATATCAGGGTGGAAGTATGTATATGGGATAATGGGTGGATCATATTAACTGCAGAATTGAAAAACTAAAAGGAATGAGACAAAATACAAACGCTTACATGTTTTTTTTTCAAGTTACTTTTATTGCATTATGCTTAAAATTTAGCCTCTTAATATTATATTTAATTCATTAAATAGATTCTTACTTAAATAAATAATTAGCGATACCACTTTTTACACAAACAGACGATTATAATACACACTTGCGTCTGTCTATCACAGTCTGACACTTCCACAGTTCATCACTGGTCTGCAGTGCGGTATCCGTGGGATACCGGAAGGCAGTACGATCAACTATGCTTCACCATGGAGTCGGGATCAGAATCGGGCGGACTCATTGGTGGTGATAAGCCATGAATCCTCCTATACAATTGATGATAAGGATTGGGAGGTGGCGGCGGGAGTCTCAATAATGGACTAGGTAAAGCATACCTCCCATATACAGATAGTAAAGGTGGATACAGTCCTACTAACGAGGCGTAGGGATTACCGAACATTGGGTGCAATATAGCACCACGCTTGAACGCTGCCAGGCGAGACCGTGACGCGGCCGTCGAACGTCGCCTCAACTTCCCCGTAGTGCCGCCAATAAATACATCATCGGAAGAAGGATCCAGCATCCAGTAATTGCCTTTTCCAGGATCATCGTAATGTCTCGGTACTTTTACAAAACACTTGTTTAAACTCAAATTATGCCGTATCGAGTTCTGCCAACCTTGTTTATTTTCTTTGTAATATGGAAAATTTTTCATAATGTACTCGTAAATGCCGTTCAAAGTCAATCTTTTCTCGGGGCTGCTCCTTATGGCCATCATTATCAGTGCGTTGTAACTGTAGGCGGGCTTCTCATTTTTCTTTTCATCTGTCGTCTGCGAGGATCCAGGCGGCGGGGTCTCGGTGCCGGTCACGTCGAGCTCGGTGTCGGAGGGCGAGGGAGAGCGGGAGGAGGCCTCGGGCAGGAGATCTCGTATCGCAAAACTCGGAGGACTCATAGCTGTGCGGCATCGCGAGCCGCTCGCTGCGAACTGTGGTGCCTGCGCGACTGGTAGCCAGGCCCCGCCTCTATCTCCGCCCAGAATTTGAACCCCTCCTATTCGATACGTGTGAATCAACAATCTTACTGCTGCATTCATATCAACCTCTACGCTCTGGGGGCATAGAAGCTATATTGGTATAACACAATTGTTTCAGACATACTAAAGTTTTTTAACACGTAAGTGTTAAGCGTAGGGTTGTGTTGGGGTTACATTAGAGTATAACTCGATTTATCATGGCCTGTAAATATTGTTTTTGAATGTTACACGCGTTGTTTAGGAGTTTATTTAGTATGGCTGGTTTAATGGCGGCTCTTTATGGGTGGTGAATGAGCATTAATCGTGTTTCCCAACAGTGCGTATGTCATAAATTGTAACTTAAATTTGTCATCTTGCCCTAATAAATTATTCAATTATTTAATATAACAATAAAAAACGCGTACTTACGTCATCGTTCTCATTAATTATTTTTAATAGTGTAAATATTATAATACATTAATATATATACATAATAATAATATAGCTAATATTATTTTGTTTTAATTATTTTAATGATTTTTACCATTAGAAGTGAGATTAGAACACTTCTATTTGAATAGAAAATAACTATCTATAATATGTATAGTAACTTTGGCATCATTCAAGTTTATTCACATTTTTTTTGTATGGTTGTATTTGTATGCACTAAAGCATATTTATATTTGTATTGTATTGTTCTTCATACTAGAAACATTATACAGGGTATTCCTATAGAAAGCTATAGAACTTACTTCATCTTCTTTTTGTTCTGGCATTTCGAGCGTACCAGTTGAAATAACTTATTTGGAGACTATTTTATAATTCCATTGTAGGTAGATTTTATATTGCATTTTTTAAATCATCGTGGATATTTTTTTTTTTTCATTTTAAAAGACGTTTACGGTATAATAAAAGCGCAAGTTTAACAAATCGGTATTTAGATTTAAGAAACATTTGTGCTATAAATATCACTTAAGCTTTTATTTACAGCAATTATACCCACAGTCGTGTTCTCTTTAGCTGTCAAAAAAATTATGTTCTTTTTCTATTTATATTAAAAGTGAATATATGTATAGTAATGTAAAAATTAAAAAAAAATCTAAATGAAGCACCTATATGTTTTCAATATAACACCTTCCACAATAATCACAAAATGCAATCCCGTATAGGTACTATGTCTATACACACACAATCATACACATATACCTGCTACTTACAACGACATCCACTTCGGCTGTGAAATATCAACATATACTATGTATATTATCATATACGGCCACGCCCCGCCCACGCCCCGCCCACGCACCGCCCACGCCCTGACACGCCTTCCTACGTGCCTGTGGACCGAACCGTTGTTTTATACTGTTTGCATACACCGTATAGACACCTAGGTATAATTTAGCGCTCTTATATCATACTATAGTAGTCTCTACATTTTATGTTATTTATATGAAACTCCCATCTATTTTGATGGCTGACGTCAATGGACTGACACTGACGTTAGAGTTTTATGTTATATTTATTTCGTTGATTATTAGTTAGTATTTTTTTATTGTTACAACAAAAAAGTTTTATAATAATAATTTTTATTATTAGTTTTTTGCACGATGATTTTGGGTTCACATCTCACTTAAGGTACTTAGTATACTCTATAGTTAACGATACACATTTTGATTCATTTGACTGTGTTTTTAAAGGCAGAAATCGTAAAAGAAAGTGATATTCCACTAACCTGTCTTTAGCTATATTGCATAGTACGAAAGATAAAAACACTGATTTAACATGTATATACTCGTATGTATACAAAGAGAATTATTATTTCTCTTTCAAACGGCATAATTTATTAGTGGTTGGGTTCCGCCACTACAATAATTATTAAACATATATTTTATGTTAAAGAACGCAAACTACGCTTTACATTTGTATCATTAATGTATATGGCAAAAAGTAACCTTATATCAACCAAACTTCGATCACAAGGAATAAAAAATAATCTTTAAAACATACAGGCACACCCTGGAGTATAGCTAGCATATAATGTAACGTGCAAACAGACAAAAGTGCTGCGTTAGTAGAACACGTAACGTCAATGGTGGCACCGCGCGCACGCCGCCGCGCCGCCTCGCCGCCTCGCCGCCTCGCCGCCTCGCCGCGCCGCGCGGGTCGCCGCGATCGTGTTTTCACACGATTTTGCTAATAAACTACTGGAATGTATTGACACCATTTCTTTGTACATCTTGTAGAAAATAATTATTATTTAATCTTTATATATGGATTATATATAGGAACGGCAATATCATTGTGATGAAACACTCGTCGAGCGATAAACGATATTTCATCGTTAATAACATTACATATTAAAGAAAGATCTTTAATTGAAAATGTCTTAACAATATGATTTCACAGTTCTGTTATAGCTTACGCTTGATTTAAACCACATTGGGGAAATTTTATAGGTTTAATGTTGTAGGTATTCAATATTTAATAAATATTTGCATGTATTTGCATTAGAATTTTTAACATGATGTGATTGTTTTTAGTACAGTATCTACTTAATTAAGCATTTTAAGATTTAAGTTCAAATTTAATTGTTTGGTTTGTGTGCTTTTTCATCACGAATGATTTACTTTTATTTACCTTACATTTCTATTTTAAAATTAAAATTACACCAAAAAAAATATCAATCGTTCGTTAAATTATGGTAACTCTACTTAAAAGTACTTTCAGCCGCAGTCGACATTATGTTTAGGCGCTTCAAACAAATATTGTACTGACTAGGAATACTACTATATAATGGAATTATTTTCAAGATTTACTTTCTTTTAAAGTGCAACGATTACAATTATGATTTTAATTTAATGTCTTGATAACAATAGAACATTTTCTATGAAACAACTAAAAAAAACTGATGCCAACCAACTTTTACAAAAAATCCTAAGAGATTTCACTTGAGATATTATAATGTGATATATTTTTTTTATATATTTAATTTAAAACAGCAATCGCTAGTTCCCAACTAGAATAACAACATAGTAGTAACATTCTTATATATATTATAATAATATCGTATAAAATTTAAAAAAAAGTACCATCCACCATCGGTAGATTTTTAAAAGAAAAAATATTAATGACTGTTAAAACGTATACGATGACACGAGAACTCCTAAAATAACTAAAAAAAAAACTTGCCGCCCTCTATGTTTCAGTAAATACAAAGTAAATAAATAAATAATACGGCGCGTGTTTTAACGTAGATTGAAGCAATTATCCTCTGTTCGCGCGCTCGATAATGTTTCGGTTTCGCTACAGTCCGCCGTATCGTATCGTATACGCGCTGTTATATTACAAATCAACTATTGTACTAACGCCTCTGGTATTTATAAAGAAATAAAACATTTAAATTATTTAACAAAACTATTTCATTATATCAATTATGGATATAAAAATATATATATATAGATATATATATATATATATATATATATATATATATATATATATATATATGGATATAAAAATATATATATATAGATAAGAAATCGCGGTGTTGAATTTCATTAGTCAACACGGAATGTCTCGAAAATTGGGCGGAAGATGGAGAACCTAGTGAGTGGACTAGAATCTCTCTTATTTATTTATAGGCAGAGAGATGATAGTGTTAAGACACTCCGTTCTCCATCTTCTTCTTCTTCTTCAATTTTCGTAATTAACACCGGCCCTACATTTCTAGAATTTATCTTTATATGTCTATTGTTATAAAACAAAAGCAATCATTTGTGATATCGCTTCATTTGATGTAACTGGTATAATGACTTACAGTTGTTTGGTAAGACTAGCTTGGATCCACGTAGACTAAACAGATTGTATAAAAGTAGTTGTTTAGTCGACGTTTGATTTCTTTACTTCGAACTATATTTAGATGCGATCAAATGTAAATGATGAGATCATTCTTAGTTGGGACTCTCTACGAATACTTTGGTTTTTGAACTTTCTTAGACTTAAACAAGTACCTAGTTGATATATTAAAGTTTGTTTAGTTGTGATCGAATCCTTATTTATGTTTAAAATATTTACATTTCCATTGCCATAATCTAAAAGAGGAATTTAAGCTAGTCACTCAACACGCACTGTCTCTACATGGTGGGCAGTAGAGAACTAAGTGGTCTGTTACTAAAATCTGCTAAAATTAAAAAAAAAAGCAACTGTCATAAATATTTGTCGTTGTAACGCAATGACTCACTCTGATTGTAAATGTGATAGTTAAAGGTTCGATACCCACCCGAGTGAATGATTATATTAAAATGATCATTTTCCCGCGCTGATGGACTAATAAATCTGATAGAGATAGAAAAGACGGCGTTGAGTTCCGCCACTGAACCTGCAATATCTCAAAAATTGGGCAATATTGTGTATTCTTAATATATTTTTTTTTATTTACCATACAACCTGCTATGTACTTACGTTCATTGAAATTGTTTATAAGTACTGGATGGTTGTCAAGCCCAACTTCATTGCTTTCCTTAAACACACACCACATAATATTGATATGAAATTCATATATCTGCTAATCTCAGTCACACGATCTAAGAAAAACAATAAATAATACCCCATATGTTTAAGAAAACAAGGCTGTCCCTGAAGCCCGACACAGTGAAGCCGTGAGAGCAATCAGTGCAAATAAATACTTCGCCCCTAATTAAAACAACCCTTCTGACACTCGAACTATAATTCGACTGTTTATCTGTACGTTGAGTAGAATAGAACAGCATTTAACATTTTATTGGCCGCTATATTAGCTACAAATTAAAAAAAAAACTAAATACAATATGTAAAAAATATGTAGATATTATAATTATAAAGCTGTGAATTTTTATAATAAAATCACATATGACCTGTATAGATGAAAAAAATTATCGACTTGTATAACATAGGTGTTTCTTTCACTTACAAAAATGATATTGCAACTTTATTCTTATGGACATAGGCCTCCGCCTGCAACCTTTTTAAGTCGTCGGTCCATAGAGCTGGAGACTGGTGCCCTCCAATCCGTTTGCCAATTCTCGGTCTCGACTCTAGAACTCGTCTGCTCCAACGACCATCGGTTCTTCGACAGACGTGTCCAGCCCGCTGCCACTTCAATTTAATTATTTTGCGAGCGATGTCGGTAACTCTGGTTCTTTCCCGGATAACCTCGTCTGGGATTTTATCCTTTAAAGAGCATCCGAGCATAGCTCCCTCCATAGCACGTTGGGCCACTTTAAATTTGTAAACTAGACCGACTGTTATGGTTAAGACTTTCGTCTTCAGACTTTGTGGTATAGATAACGCGAAGAACTGTCGCAGCTTGGCAAACACTGCCCAACCTAACTGATTTCTTCGATCAGCTTCTCTCTCGCAATTGTTCTTACCAAGCTGAATAGGTTTCCCCTGGATAGACACATCTAACAACCTCGAGGGCCCGGCAGTTTAGATTGTTAAATATGACCTTAATCTTGCTCAAGTTCATACCGAGACCGACACGCCGCAAAGATTCATCCTTTTCAACATCTCGGCTAGCTGATGATGATATTATAGTCAGTGAATCTAAATGTTGCGATGCGTTATTGTACATATATAAATTGTACACATAAATAAAATGCGTAATTGATGAATATGTACTGGAGGCTATTGTGGCGAAGTGGGTCAGTGTCTGACAAGACACTCACAGCGTTGAGTTCCACCACTCAAGCAATATTTGGAATTAAGTAGTGTCTTGTTATTAAATTCATCCTGCCTGCAGTATAACGGTCCTGCACAAAATAAAGATCTGTGAAAAAAGTTTGCCCTATCACAACTCTTCGCTAATATTTAAAATTGTAATATTATACAATTCCCATATTATTTTAGCACAATCAATCTCTTATACAAACTTGTTATACGAATAACATCCCCTACTGTGTCTAGGCGTTACGGACCCTCCTCCAGAGAAGAGGGACATGCGTCCGCGCATACACTACGTTAACTTTCAATGAGAGTGTAAACAATTGTGTTGAACATTTTTTGTACTATTCGATAATTATCTGTAGTATTTAAGTCCGTGAAAACAAAAATACGAATGTTTTTTTTTAAATATCCAGTCTAGAATATTTCAAAAATTAAACTGTTTCAGATTGTGTTCAGCCCAACATTTAAAAACTATTGGAAGTACCACCTACTGAGACCATTAACAAATGAATACAAACGTTATGTTAGACGAAGTGATAAAATTGGCGACAATAACCTTATAAATAAATATATGCAATACATATTTTTAATACATTTTATAAATATTTAATGCCATGATCGCGACTACGTCAGTTTGAACTTTGAAGCAAACAAGTCCCCCACTGGCAAGGCGGCGCGGTCCGACCTCCAGCGTGCGCGCCGCGCGGCGGTTCCTCACACGCGGTTAGCTCTCTATACTAATAACGTACATTCATGCGAGTTGTTTAGCACTATTGATGGGAAGTGACTAGAAACAAGCCATTGTTCGAATGAATCTGCAATGGTTTTCATATGGGAATTGCGTTTATACGCTGTTTTGTAGTTTTTAATTAAAAATGTTGACATATGTTAGCCGTTAATGTTGTATATTTCAATTTATGTAGGTACCTAATATGTCGAATTTACTTACGATCATAGAAACTAATAAATCAATTATTATTTATAATTAATCTTTACTTAATAAATAAAATTGGAGATTAACGTTTGTAATATTAACACAACCGCCTTTTACTATATGCCTTTTACAAAAATAACAGTTTATAAAAATTTTGTCAGTCTATCTGTTTGTTCCAGCTAACATCAGAAACCGCTGGACGGAATTTGACGGGAAATTCACTGACAGGTAGCTGATGTAATAAGGAGTAACTTAGGCTGCTTATGTTATAGAAATATATATATATATATATATATATATATATATATATATATATATATATATATATATATATATATATATATATATATATATATATATATATATATATATATATATATATATATATATTTTATTAGAATAAATACGAGTATTTTGAAAATGTACAATGTGATTTCATATACGTATCGAAACGAATGCAATTTAGTTTACTATAGCGGCGAGCGGGTCGCTAGCTTATATATAAATCTAGTTCGAATTGTACCTAGGTAACCTATACAAACTTACTCTACTGCGTGTTGCTCAGTTTCACCAATAAAAATTGTAGGTACTATAATCATTTAAATAACATAAATATGCAACACAAATGTGACTTATGTGTAGTAGAACTTCAATAAGGATAAAAATTCATTGGTTTTTTTGTATTGATACAAACCTTTTTTATATAGATATGTTCACAAATTGTAAGACATGGCGATTTATCACTAATAATAAATACTCCGCCCTAATTGAATAACTTTAAATACCAGATTAGTATCTATTATATTCTATATTTCTAGAATAGAAAAATCGTAATTCAAGTACCTAGTTGTTACAATAACGTAATCCAAATATAAAAAAAAAACAATGGATATTTAGAAAAGCTCACATCTTTATGGAAGTATTTTTTACATAGGTACATCATACGCGTATATATTATATGTAAGCCTATTTCACCAAGCCACGTGCTACACCTAAACAAAAGCTTGCACACCTTCAAAAGCTCGACAACCTTTGTATAGGTTAACTCGAAACTCTAAACAATATGGGAAAAGCTTTAAAAATGATACAAAAATCCATTTCCCGAGAGCTCTCGACTCGGCCCTCAGTGACAATGGAGGAGCACCCGCTTCCGCTACCGCGCCCCTCGCGCCAAGATGGATACAATATTAATCAATATTTCAACAACATTAGCAAGCACGCCTACTTAAGATGAGGCAGCTACTCGGTTTGCTTAGTCGACCCGTTTTATAGCACTCATATATATACTGCCTTTCGAAACGAGTGAGGCACTTAGTACTGTCAAATCACATTTAAACATCAATCAGGTATGGCGTAGTAGCCTCAGTATACAAGGGTAGCTTTTAAATATATATTCTTGTATGAAAAGAACACATGACTCAGGTAATTGAAATATTTTCTTCTGTATACATTCTGTTGTAACTCTCTTTTTATACTAGTTAAATCTCACATTACACTGTTTCAATATTGAATTCAAAGTACCTTAGCAATATTGAGCAGTTGTAGCTCATTACATTTGGACTTTTAGATCGCGGTAGATTTATTTATGATATAAAATGGACTAGCCCAATATAGTTTTCTATCACATAACGTGAAGGTCCTCCACAGAGCACACAATGTCCTTAAGTCGACAGAAAATGAGAAACCATAGTTACCCATATAATATATTATCACATAACTTAATTTTACACTCTGTTGAGTTTTTATGATAAGATAGTCAGTTTTCAGCGTTCAGTCCACAGATATTAATAAATAGTAGATTAGTACATACCTAATTATTATAGACGCGGTGCCTTCCAAGTTCCAACTAAAACCGTAGACAAAATCACATGTGTGTCTATGTAGGCTATGTAAATTAAATATTTACGATAATTTTACATATTATTTATAACGTTATTTAATTAATAATAAATGTTTAAGCACCTTCTTATATTATATAGAAATTCAAAATATATTAACAATTTCCACATCACTTAATTATAAAAAAATCTATACAATAGAAAATATTTAAAAGCATGGCGTACCTCATCAACGCTCAATTGAGCAACGTTTTTAAAAAACAATAAAATCTCAAAAGCCATTGTTTAGTTAATAAATATGACCCCTTCGGGGTTTTTTCGAATGGCTTCCATAGTTCAATTCGGCCTGGTGGTTAGAAGTGTTTAGTATTTGTATATAAATACAATGTTGTACCGGTAATATAGAGCAACGGGAGTAAATATTATTTATGTAAATGTAAATCTGTTATATGTTATCGGACAGGCAGAAAAACTTTATGAAAAATCATTTGTATAATTACATTTTCCTTACAAAGAGACAGCATAAAAATGCTGAAAAAACGAACGCGCTTTGCCACTAAAAACCCAATAAAACACTACTTGTAAATACATACATACATACATATTAGTAAAGTCATATTATAATCATGTCTTCATCTTGCCACGACAATAACAAATTGTATAGGTAACATTTGGGTGGACTATATTAATTTCTTTTTTTCCAGTCCCGTTAGATCCTCTCTTATACCAAGCATTCCCCTACACTCCCCAAGGACTCTACATGCAAATTTCAGGTTTCTGTGCCGCTTGATTTCAGCTTCGCGCTGTACTCAGGAGACAGGAACGGATAGAAACTTGGTCCGTACCTTTTTACCCTATTATTAGTTCGTTTTCTTATCAGAAATATTAATTATTTTTCTATTCATATATACAGTTAATACCAACCAAAAGAACATATAATATTTAATTTCATTTTATAAATGGTCACTTAAAACTAAGTTGATGTCTATCTTGCTTATATACATATTTTAATATACGATGTGGTAGTGATACAGTGATCTACTTGATTATGCTCATCAATAATTAAATCATAAAACCACAACAAACACAAAAGAAAAGAGAAGCGTACCAAAAGCACGAAAGACTCGTGTCCCTGGTGTGTTTTACTAATTAATAGAAAAAGATATACAAGGTACGCTTGTCTTCCACTTAGCATTATCCCAGCCTATTGCCAGGGTCTGCTTTCCTACTTAGTCTACTCCACTTTGCACGGTCTTGAGCATCCTCAATGGTTAGTCCATTGGCTCTCATGTCGTGCGTCACGACGTCCAGCCATCGCTTCCTTGGGCGTCCGGGGGTCTTACTCGCTTGTGTACTTTAGAAACAATTTAGATTTTTTTTTTAATTATTACAAATGTATAATATTGACGTGTTCTTGCTAACAGTACAGTGTACAGTATTTTTTCTCGTCTAGTTATGTAGTAGGCTTGAGAGGGATTATGTAGGATAACTCCTTGACTACTATGGTGGGAGACGTGACCGCTGCTTATACATATATATATATATATATATATATATATATATATATATATATATATATATATTAAAGTATCATATATATATATATATATATATATTGAAAGTACCCAATATACTTCTTTTCAACTTCTCCTTTCATCTGGCATATGACAAGCTGGGGAAGACAAACCGTAGTGTCAAGACTTTCACGCTTACCGTCGAATTCTAAATATAGCGAGTGCTCGGATCATATCGTCGCGCTTTGTTCTCTCAGAGTGAAAAAATGAAAATAATTCTTAACAACTAAAGCAAAACCATACTAAAATTTTCCTTCCACTTTTTTATTTATTTATTTAATAATACCTTTATAATATTATATACTTCCTAACATAACGTGTAACACTTAACAATCATTCATACGAGCATTGGTAACACTGCGTCGTCAATAGGCTTAAAAATATTAAATTTATTGGAGCACCTCTTGAATCGTTGAAGAGGTCGCCGTTGCGCACCTGGACGTGCCTGGATACTTTTAAGTACCTATTTATTTAAATATAAAATTTTATAGAATTTATATGTGTAAGTATAGGAATTGAAATAACTATTAATAAAATGTGATTTATATATTATATGTACGAGTATAATGCTATAGTGACGAAATTGCTTTAAATATCTTGGTCTGTAAACAATGTATTTAGTAGTCTTGGACTTTAATTATGAGCCTAAACCATCAAAGATTTACGGTGTTCTGCCTGCATTAATGGGATGACAGAATGTTAACATAGCTGCAAACAATGCAGCGCTGGTACTGACGCTGGTATACGACAGAGAAACATGAGTGTGGCGGAAGAAGATTAAAAGTAAGTAAGTTGATTGAAGCTGTTGATATGTATAGTAAGTTGATTGAAGCTTGAAGGTTGATTGACATATATATTTTATAATAGCATTTAAGTTATTCATGTTTCAAAATGCCAAAATTCGTCCAGCTATGTACCTATTTTCTTGCCGTCTAAATACTTAATTGTACACATAATGTAACCGTACCTAAGTTAAATTCTATTATAAGAGCAATAAAACCATCATTATAATTAGTACGCGAAATTACATAAATTGACGAGTAGGTAATGCATCCTACGATATATCCTAGACGCTAAGTTACTTAGTGTTTTTTTAAACCGTTACTAGAACATTATTTAAATTGGATAAACTTCGCTGGACATAATATATTGATATTGTATTTATCAGTATAATGACAATAATTGAATGTTATACTTTCATTTCAAGATTTCAAGACGCAATTCAACACGCGAATCGAATTCGGAGGAAAGTGTATTGTCTTTACACTCGGTTCTCAGAGAGAAATACCTACTGTTGTATATACAAGATAGAGAAGAAGAGCACACCGTAAAGCTGGATATAAATATCCAGCCGTTTCATTTGGTTCTCTTTAAGCAACGATCGAAATCAATCCACGTTGAGTATGACTTTGTAAATAGAAATCTATAACTATTTTACTCAGTACTTGTATTGTAATACTTTCAAACTGAGTCCCGCTGACATTTGCTACTACAAGATATATAGGAAAGCCATTAGCCATGCATTGTTCATTGGAGCAGCTGGAAGAAAGCGTGCTGTTTGCAATGAAACTTTTTGTAGAGCACGTTTGTATTTATTTGCTTTAAGTCGTAAATTTACTTTAATAATACCAACTAATACAATTCACTTGAGCCACTGACTTAGCGTACTAAAGTAATTTATCAAACCTGGCAATAAATATAAAATAATAAGAATATGCGTAATATATTATGTTCTTAAGCCCAATCGTTTTAGATGGAAGCAAGAAACACTTTCCCAAATTCTTCTTCGTCTTCTTGTATGTAACATCTACTATATATATATAACTTCTAGTAATTCAAATATAGTCCGGTCAAGTTAAAAGATACTCGTTAAATAACAATCATTCCCATAGAGTTGAAATTTGTTAGAGACATACGATATACTATTACAAATTAAATACTCCTTTACAAATTAAATTAGTTCCTATGGATGAAAGTGAAATTTCAGAAGTATTGTAAACAATAAGTTATTTTTTAAAAAAATAAAGTATATCTACAAAATTTTACAAAAGATTCCTTGTCTGTCAGCCTCTTTTAATGTTCACGAATCCGAGCCGATTGTTAAAGGAATATGCAAAAGATTTTTTGTTTATTGAAATATTTTGAACTGTTTATTGTACATAGAGTTGATGTAGTTAAAACTTTTTACCTCAACTAACCTTAATCGTAGCTGCTACTAAACTAATAACTTTCCACGCACAACGTAACTTCGAGAATATTCTTTAAAACATTTTACTCCTTAATAAATAAAAACAGCGAGTACGACCGCGTGATATATCCAGTACAGTCGCAAAATAAAATTTAAATACATCCGATGAAGTCCACAACAATCATTGAGACACGTAACGGAACTCGCAGTTTTTAATTGCATTCGTTTGCGAGTATCACGAACCTGCCTTCTGATACTCACGTGTTGTTTAATAATAAATAATAATATAGATACTTTTATACCGTACGTTTTAATGTAGTAATGACTGCAGATACGGTTCTTTTAGGACAAAGATCCTGGAAAATATTTTATAATCTATATTACTTAAGTATAATTTTTTTTTATTTAGTAAAATCCGTGATTTGTTAATCTGGTAAATGCCAAATTAGAGGACTGATATTTGTTTCATGTTGTGATCAATAGAGAAGGAGAATTTTCTATCTAGAAAAAAAGAACTGTAATCTCCTTAGACTCCTTAAAAACAATAACTATGTTTCAGTTTATACATAGCAAGATAAAAACTAATTTGCCAGGTGTCTAACCAAATGCTGTCTGTCGTGTCTAGACAAAAGTAAATGTAACCATCTATTTTTTTATAAATATAAATATAACCAGCTATATTACATTTATATTAAGCTACTACATAAAAAATAGCGAGATAAAAGTTTAGCTTATAATGATTAAACATAAAAACGGGTGCACATCATAAATAAGCCCATAACTAATGGCAACGAGCCACATGCCACCCTTTCATCACTCGATTTCTCCCAATTTACAAAACAATTTAACCTATTCAACCCACACAAATTGTCCAAACGAGATTTTTGGATATTTCTTTTTAGTACATCTGTGCGTTGTAAAACAAATGTAAGTGTAAAACGAAACGTATGAATTTGTTTTTTTTTTTATTTCAATAATATATCATTAAAGACACTTTGTCCGTAGACTCCGTAATCCGTACTCTATTTGCTTTAATATTATTTTGTTATTTTACGATTAATACTAATTATTACAACTTTTATAATTTGATATTTTTTTTTAAACTTAGTAAAGATAAATTTGTAATAATATTTTCTGTGATATACCCAATAATAAAAAAAATAGTAATATAGATTCAGACTATTTCCCGCATATAACAGGGTATACAGAGGGAACCTAGTGTTAAGACACTCTGTTCTCCCGCAACGCCCAATTTTGGGACATTGCGAGTTGAGTGGCGGAACCCAACGCCGCGCTCGGACCCACAACCGTCATGTTTACAGTCAGACGCTGTGACGGTACTTATAATTATACTTGCTTCATATTTCTTTCTTTATCTGTACCAAAAGCATAAATCTCATATCTTTTAATTGCGTTGACTTAGATATTTAATTCTTAATTTTCTGTGCTCCAATTGACAGTTGATCTGCATAATTTATATTCATTTTAGCTTTTCTTCTGCAAGTTCAAAAGAAAAAGGATCTTGACAGACAAACAACAAAGTCTTCAAATAAAGGTTTGGTTTTTTTTTGAGGTACAGAACCCAAAAAATAGACTTAGTTCTCATAATTGTCTTCTTAATCATAGCAAATAACTACTACCATATTCAATTTTATTACTTTAAGTCGTTTTATTTAGTAATTGTGATTAAAAAAACAAGTATTTGTATTAATCTACGTCACGATTTTATTTTTTAATAGCAATTCAGCTTTATGATGAAAATAATTAGGTATTTCATAAATTCATTATTATATAAAAAAATTAAAAGACTTTTGACAGTAAGATTTAAAGTAAAGAATATTGTGATATTCACACCTTGCACATGCATAGCCTCGTGTCATTTAAGTTTTTTTTTTTTGTTTTTTTGCACCGACGCTAGCGATTCGATCCGATTTGCCCGCGGGGGGTCGGGATTGGGAACTAACGATAAATGTTTTTTTTTTAGTTTTGTCATTTGTACTATTGATGGTCCGACTGTGGCGGATTAAGCGTTATGTGGACCATTTGAAATGGCAAAGCGGATTACGAAGTGCCCTGAATACTCAAATTCGACCCTTTACTTGGATAAGCTTGTTCTTTAAGTTTATATTATTTGGTTTATTTTCTTGAATTTAAATACAAATACACTATTGTGACGAAATTTTTTCGGTATACAAATATTACGGATTCATTCTTAAAATTGTTTTATACATTAAGTTTGAAAAAGAAATAATTCTTAACTAAAAGTATATATAATTAATAATATAGCTTATTTCATATTTTAAACACAAAATATATCCTCAATTATTCATATGTATTTATTTCCTTCTTAAATATATTGAATATACTTACAATATACCTAGCTATTATTATCATTTTCCTGTTAAATAATTCCCACGCTGTATTCCCCCTTTGCCAAACATCGTACAGATCTCCAGAGACCTATATCTCAATACTAAATAAATCATCTGCCTACGTTCTTTGAGACGATTTAATTAAGTCCTTACATGGGACACGTGAGGCTGAATGGTGGATGGCTTTTATGACAACTGTCGCATTGTTGACAAGCAGTGGGAGGTTGACCGTGTTTCCGAACGCACCTGTCAAAATAGGTCATAGACGAATTTGTGTTTTATTTTTTATTGCTAAGATCCAAAATCGTCCAGCCTAAGTATTATACGAGCGTGGGTCTTGAATATCTCGCGACGACGTGTTAAGATTGTATTGTCGGTTCCCAACAATGGCTATAATTGATCGTCTCTACCATGCAGATGCCGCACCCTTTATTTGCGTCTCGTTACATAGATACCAAATTTATTTCATTGTTTACTATATGTAGGTTAAGTGTAAATCTTTTGACAGATGAAGTGGCTGGCGTCTGTTCACGTTTTTTCTTTAGTCACAGAAACTGACATTTCAATTTTGTGTTCTCGGAAGGCACTCCACAACATCAAATACAAATTAAAGGCGTTATACAAAACGAAGAATCGAAATAAGAAGTATACCCGCTGTTTTTATAATTGAAGTCAATTAGCATACTTTTATAAATACTAAATATAAGATGTAATATATAAAATTATGTATGTCCGTATGTCTAGTATGTCTGATAAAATGATTCTGGGATTCAGAAGATTCAATAAAATAAACAGTTACATAAGCCGTAATACGCCTACATATTCCATTATATACCTTCGAAATTAATGTAAGTGTCTTCCTGTCCAGTCCATGCAAAAAGTTCGACCACGGTTGTAAGAAAAACTGTGGCAATCTATCATGTGGATCTGTCGTCTGTTTGACGGAATTGTTGTAATCGAATTTTAACAACAACTGGTGTTTGTCAGAAGCTTTACCAGAAGTTGATATATTTTTTGCCAAACTTCTGTTCTTTCCTAGTAAGTAACACTTAAAAATTACGTTTACATTTGATAATTATTACATTTGACCTTTTGAACAAAACGTTGATTTTTCCTAATACTAGTTTCATCCACATTAAGGATAGAAAAAATACTTAAAGAAACCAAATAATTTTTTTTATAAAAATTTATAAAAATCCCGCTGCGTTCAAGTTTTGAAATTGTTAAAAACCATCAAAATATTTAATAACAATAATTTGGCAAAAGACAATGCTATTTATTATCTCTTGCCAAATTGTCTTTGGGTAGCGGAAATTAGTAAAAATCTCCCTACAGAGATGCTAACAACGTAATAAGTTGTAAAAACCATGTCAGAATTTCGACGCAGCGTAAGAAAGAACGCATGACTTAGTGGTCAGAGCGCTTGGACGGTATCCATGAGGCGCGGGTTCATATCCCGCTGCGTTAAAATTTTTGTATGTTTTCTTTAAATAATATAACAAATATGTTTTTTTTTATAATTTTAATACCTACAACAAACAATTTAAAAATAATATAATTTTAAATGTATCTTATATGATTATGAATAAATAACATATCTTAGTAATTACTATAATTACGCTGGCGTATTATCGTAGAGGCCTGCGTCCAGTAGTGAACTAATACAGCGTTACAGACTGAAGATGGTTAGTCAAATTTCTTCCTAAAAAGTCACAATTAATCCATCTAACTAACTGAATTAATCTATCTGGACTCAATGGTAGCTAAAATGTTTATAGGTCTTTGATATTCACGCATTCGAATATTGACCTCCTCAGTCAGTCGAAATAAGATAAAGAGCTCCGCTATCTGACTGACATATTTTATTTTATGGTAAAGACAGGACAAAACGTCTAACGTTAAATGCGGGAAATGTCTATTTATAATATAAGCAACCAAAAATACAACAGTAAATCTACATAAAGTAAATCAATATTCACAAACAAAATACCGTATTCGAGATCAACTACGCGTTTTTAATGAAATGTGTTTATTTATAAAACAAGTTCACCCTTTAAAAAAATATACAAATGTGAAAACAAAGCTGTAATCCTCTGCTGTGCTCTCATCATTATCACAACATTAGCGCGCCTGTCCGCGGGGCGCCAATTATTTTCACAATTATTCCACTGACAGCCCCATCGCGAATTATTTGAACTGGCAACATTTTGTCCACAGATTATACAGGGTAATGGTCAACCGATAAATTATGAACGTTATTTATTATATTTGAAAAAAATATATTTGTAAGGAAAATATTTTTTATCTATATTTAGGCACGTATTTATGTATGTATATTTTTGTATTTTTTTATTATAGAGTTTTAATGCGATTGCTACATAGAAATTATGCATTATATGAATAAATAAATTACACATTATGGTTTTTCTTTAAGAATGCTTTTATACGCATAATATAAAAGAATCATATTTTGTTATTAAGCAAAATATTTAACATCCTGTGCAGCACACATAAAGTCCAAACGCGTGGCGGCACGCGGCGACGGCCTCTACATTCTATTTTTCTACAAAATAATAATAGTGTATGTTGAAACTTACCATTATGTGTTTTTATTATAATTTACTTAAAAAAATAACAAGGATGTGCAATGAATAATATGAATTTCAATTGTACCGCAAACATAACAAGAAATCTAATTGTAGTATATAATATTTGAACACTGAGTTCTATTTTATAAGTTAACTTCGACTAGTAAATCACATTCATTCACTAGTAAATCATATAATTAATCTCGATATAATGATTTCTCAAAATGTTTATCTTTATTTTTATTTGATTGAGCTGTACTTTTATTTTTAATGTCATGTTAATTCAAATTAAATTTAAATATATCGCAGGATGTCAACTTGCACTCGTCAAGTGCAGTCCTTCTACTCTACCAAATGAAGAATGCCATCATATCATATGGACATGAAGAACGCATCGCTTAGTGGTCAGAGCACTTGGACGGTTTCCATGAGGCTCGGGTTCAAATCCCGCTTTGTCCAAATTTTTATATGTTTTGTTTAAGTATTTATTCATATTGACATCGTCAGTTTTTGTTATTAATTTATTTCTAATTTTGACTAATAAGAGCTAAATTAGGTAACAGTAAGCTTACAATATGCCTACTATTGACTATGTCCATTACATATTTTATATTTTTTTAAGATTTTATTTGTACATTTAAATTAGTTAACACTGTAGTTATTTAAATAGGTAATTTAATTTATTAAAGAAATTTCAATAAAATTTTATAAATCAGTCAAAATAAAAGCGTTCCAAATCAAAAAACAAAAATCGATTTTCAATATTCTCACATTTCACCCCGCGCCATCACAATCGCTTCACAGTCGTCCAACCAATTAGCGTGGAGTCAGCGGCGCGGACGCACACACACAATATCATATGTTTAACAAATACCTTTAATCTTCATACTGAACTTACTTCGATTGTGAAGCAAATCGCCACTAGAATACATGTGACTTGATTTCTTATAATTGTGGGAATTCGCAATCGATGTGAGAAAACGATTTTTGTGAAATTCAATTGTGATTGTTGACTATTGTTCCGCGACGATTATTGTAAAGTTACGCAAAACTATACCACGTTTAAAAATTATACTAATTGCCGTTAAGTGCTCGTGGGGATTAGTTAAAGAATAAAAATATAAATTATAAAAATAATTCATAGTAATGTCAAAAATATAGTCATATTATAAAAATAATGTGTTTATGGTAATCTTAGGAATTACTGGTTCGAATTAAATAATATTTTGTATCGAATAATACATTAATCGAGAAAATCTATATAGACTATATCAAATACCCACAGTACCTACGGTAAGAGATATCTCGGGCACTTGGAATGTGTCATCAAAACTCTTGAATATTTCTGTTGGACAGAAGGCGCGAAGCTGCAGGTAAAGGTTATTACTCATCTATATCGCTACTTTATACAATATGCATATGATACATATATATATATATATATATATATATATATATATATATATATATATATATATATATATATATATATATATATATATATATATATATATATATATATATATATATATATATACATACGGCACATATACCAAAATAACAGTTCATAAAATGTTTGTCTGTCTGTCTGTTTGTTCCGACTAATCTCTGAAACGGCTGAACCGATTTTGACGGGACTTTCACTGACATTTGACTGGTAGTATATTGAACATGTACAATAATTTCTTATAACGTATCAAAATGAATGCAATTCAGTTTACTTAAGCGATGAAACCCCGAGCGGGTCGCTACTAAACAATAAAGAAAGAAGGAGTGGATTCTTTCCGCATGCCGATAAAATATAAATTACAATAATTACCTTTACGTCGTATATTTGCAACACTTGGATAATATTTATATTTTATTCTAATCAAATCTTGAAATATAATTTTTAATATAATATAATTTAATAATTTAATTAATTATAAAATTCTAATATAATTTTGTCTCACGTGATAACTGCGGCTTCCAATCTGACATAGTGAAAATTAAAACAATTAGGTAGTCAAGAATCGATCTATATGAGAATTCATTGTTCTTATACGATTATAATATTGCTATTATGCTATTATAAGATGTTATTGGAAGATATTTAAAAAACCACCTTGTTATTTAGGTATACAATAGCCCCCTTGCAGTATCTGCCCTCACATCTCTATCTCAAAATCGTCGGTTATAACGTTAATAAGCGTTATGTTTCAAGTAGTTGATTGTGATGATAATGTTTTAACTTTGCCAAGTGGGATGTCTCTCTTAAGCTTTTGAGCCGTTGTCATGGTTACCGCAGCGGTGTCACCGCCTGAAGTACTTCCTTGTCTAGAACCCTTGGTAATAGGATCGACTTTTGCTTGCATGTTTTATATCGTTTTTTTTCTACATAATTCCGACTATAGAGGTCATTTTTTTTTGTCCCACGAATGTGATTCGAACTAACAACGATCGATGACAAAGTAACAAACCATTGCACCGCGATGTCTTCATTAAATATATACAATGTTTTTATTTTACAGTATCAATATTTACTCGCTACTAAATTACACATCGCGCCCGCGGCTCCAAAGTGTGATCCTAAATCCAAGCAAGATCTAAACGCAGTGTTTTGTTCTGCACCGCCTCAAGGCACGACCGGCGGCCTCCTTCCGAAACAATTAGTAAAAAATAGAGCGTTACTCTTGGGACCATGTTTTTTGAGTTTTACAAAATTATTTTTTTTTTTATTTTGAAGACGCATTTTATGTTAATTATGATATTTATTTTTAATATATAAAATATAGTCATATTTAAAGATAACGGTGAGATCGGCTTCATAAGTTATTTTTTTATAATTTCCAGTAAGCTCAACTATTAAGTATAATAAGACATAGGTACGTCATAATTAAACTTATATATAAATATAAATTTAAATTGTAAATTATATTTGAGAACATGTAAAATAACAGCTCAACTTAGATATATTATAGCTATATAAGAGAAAAATATATAATTACAAACAATCAACTAAACAAAGTTGTAAAACCAAAACCATTCAACCAAAATCCGTGGACACAGCGTTTAACTCAAAAATATTGGCTAACACGATTTTAATGGAGAGATTCTTTAGAGTCCGCATTAGGGCGGCCCGGGGCGCGGCTGTGGGAACGTCTCCATTGTTTTTCCACTGTACACATTGATGCTCACTCACGCCGGTATCGGAAAAATACCCTAAATCACATATGGCGAATTAAATCCATTGTTTGCAATATTTTGAGCAATATTTGTTGTATTGTCAACTATATTGGTATTGATCGCGTGTGAAATGGACGTCTCTGTAAATGTGCAACGGGCGATGTATTAATATGTCAAAGGTACGGTGAATGTTCGCGCGAATTAATCACGCCCTTTTAACGTAGTATTTAGTTTTGGTAATATGTTGTATTAGATGTGTTGATTTGTGATTTTAGATAGATAGTTATTAGTTAACTTAGTTTAGTTAGTTTGTAATATATAATTTTTTTAAACTTTAAAGTGTTTGTGTTTTTTCTTGAGGCGTATTGTTTTTTTATCTGTGGTCTAGTGTCACATGACATTATTAAATGAAAAGCCTGTATCGATATTACTATTGCTTAATATCGATAACTAGTAGAAGTGAAATAAAATACAAACGTTTTTCCTCTATCTAAAGAGTCGTTACATGATGTTGTTGATACACTGTAATTACTTATGTGTTTTATATTATTATAGAAAGGCATATAAATTACGAAATCAATTATTATTATTCTTTTTTTTTATAAAATACCTAATCTCCATTGTGACCTATCATGTAAAACTAAAAATCGTAATATATAGACTTATATTAACTACATAGTTATTTTCAACTAAATTTCAAATCATTTTTTTCAACCAAATCGTAGATATAAAATCTAACTTCACTCTTTAAAACATCTTAAAATCGTGTACAGAGTGTAACAAAAGTTTAAAAACTATTATCAAAATCAAAAGGACATTTCCGCACTTAGATGTATCCAGCACAATAAAGAACCCACACCTGCCTCTATTGCCATTCGCCACTCAAGTCCGGTGATTCGACACGCGCCTCCGACGCAGCTCGCGCCTCGCCCTGCACTCGGCACGCGCCCCATCAACGTGTCCTACCTATACCATGTCCTTGACTATTTTATATAGGCTCAATTGTTTTAACACTTCCTATTATTTTCGATTTTGGAGTGATTCCCAGTGTAAAAAGGTTTTATTTTTCGTTTTCTTTTTATTTTCTTCGTCATCTTAAAAATTGGCGTCTATATGTTGGTCCATATAGTTGGTATACAAAAACATATGTTGACATTGTCTACTTACTATATCTTCTCTAATATCTTCACTCGGAATTCATATACATATGAAACATACTGAATGAAAATGAAAAAAAAAATACCTTTAACCTTCACCACTATGCTTGATGAAGAAGGCAAGAATGAACAATGAGAACCAACTTTAAAGAGTCCTGGACCACTGGAGTCACTGCACATGAAGATAATTTAACAATGTCTCTACTTTGTCAGCTTTAACTTGGTACGAGCTTAAAACAAACACATGCGAGTTCGGTTGCAACAGTACTTTAAGTCTCATTATGTTATTATAATTAGGTATATTAGAGTTAATACAAGGCAGTGATCGAAAAATTTATTGAAATATGTAATCACATCTTTTCCAATCTCGATCTGCTATTTATAATGTGAGGACTAGCTGGTGCCCGCAAATTCGCTTACATAGATTTTATTTAAATTAAACTATTTAAGCGGACAAACAGCGTATATTAGATTTGATATTTGTTTGGAAACCCGACTTTTCGAACACTTTACAGTAGTCCGTGCCACGACTCGCAGGTGAGGTGTCGACTGAGGTGACATTCATGTGTCAGTTGATATAATTATTATATCAAACTACCGCCAACGATTTCTACGTGGCCTCGCGTACTGACCTGCAGAGTGTTCCTGCAGAGTGAACTGATCTTATGCTTCCCTCAGTCGTATTCCCTCAGTTATAATATCGTTTTTTTAATAATTACCTTCTTTCTACTTAGGTATACACTATAGAGTACCGTTGAAAAATGAGTCTTTATTTTAATCGCTTCCATTACGTGAATATAATCCCAGGTACGTTATTGTGTACAGTTATAAGTTTTCATTTATTTGTATACAAAATTCAATTTTCATGATGATTGGTTTAATAGTTTATGGCTTATAAATTAAAAAGTAACGAACAAACTTACTTGCACATTCATAACAATATTCATATTTGGGCAGAGATATATTTAGATTTTATTTAATTTTATTCCATTTAAAATCTGTCTCAAAAATACAAGCATTCGATAAATGCTGTGGTTTAGTTTCCTATCAAATTTACCTTCAAATTTTTTTTAAGACACTCAGCGTCATCTATGCAATATAAATTACTTCTTTCAATGCCCTCTAGCGAGAAGAAGCGTAACTAAATATTCTAAAATACTAGTATTTTACTTACTCATAGATACTTCATTAAAAAATATGGCCTAAGTAACAAAACATATATATTAATTATTATTAACACGGCTAACTTTTAATAATAAAGAAATAGGACGTGGAAAATAAAATATACAGTGCCATCTTACGAGCAATAGTTGTAATTCAATGTAAACGTGAGAAAACGCGATTTCAAATTAAAATCTAATTTTTTTTTATATTGAGATAAATATAAGATAATAAAGTTTATATACATACGTAGCTATTGTTAACATATACATCTCAATATTTCTTTAAAATCACTTCTCCTCTCGAATATGGGTTAAGCCTTTTAGTAAGCTAAAACCAAGTTAAAGCCTTGTATGATTTATCATGTAGATATATATGACAGTATGAGTTTATATGACATACAAGTGCATCCTGTTTTACTATTTTATAGTCTGTGCTAGAAACATTGTGCGTGGTTCCGATTTACGGGATTCTATTAATTAATCTTTTTTAAAAGAAATAATATGTAAAATAAATTATTAAATTATAAAACACAGAAAATGATTAAAACACTACACAAGTTTCCACAGATTTGCGAAAACATTTTAATAAGAAGCCATCGTGGTGAACATCTGACTGCAATCGATGGTCTTGGGTTTGATCCCTACTCGAGGAATAAAATACCCGCTAACAATTTACCCGCTCTGATAAGACAAAGTGTGGCGTTGGTTTTCACCACTCAACACGCAGTGTACCAAACTTGGGAAGAGAGTAGAGAATAGAGCAAAAATAAAGAATATTTTAAATTCCTCCAGCTGAAAATCGAGTTAATAACGTTTTCAAACACATCAGACTGCGCCGAGATGGCAATAATTTCTCAAATTATAATAAGCTACATAAAATGAAATGTTTATATAAAGCTCAATAAATCGCCTGCATAATATATATCTCAGAACGTTACCCGCGAGTCTGCAAACAAGCAATACGAAGCCCACTTACCGTAAACCAAGTAATTTCTTTCACGATGTCTTATCCAAAAACAGATGATCTCTCACAAGATGTCTTTGAAATGCGTTTTTACTCGTTAAATGTTTCATTCTCGTTGTATGTTTCTATGCGTCTAGCAGACTAGCAGTTTCCATATAAATTCGAATCATTGTTCTTTAAATGATGGAGCCTGTGTGAGACCATCGTTGTGGATTTTTTAAGTAATTTCTTTTTAATTTAATTTTTAAGTAATTTTTAAATAATTTTTAAGTAATTTTCATTTTCCCGGTATAGTTGCGTTAGTACCGCCAGTCGATACCCAATATCTCGAGATTGAGAGGGAAATGGCGAGTGGAGAGTATTGGCACTATATTCTCTATAAAAAATTAAAAGCTACTATGTACTAGGCCCACAACAAAATAGTAATAAAAAAATTAACACTAGGATATTACTATAAAATACCTTCACAATGCAAGAGTTTAAAAAAATATTATATAAATAAAAGCTCTAGTTATAAAAGTTTCAGTTAAGCTCGCATTACAAATAACGACCGGCGAAGGTCCTGCGAGGAGCCCGCAAATATTTGACGTCGGTAATTGTCATTCGATACTGCGCTTCAGCTTACATCCTGATGACCCTTAGGGAAAAACAGATGTCGTAAGTAAAAGATAAAAACATAAATAAAACAAATTTAATATGAAGGAACATAAAAAATATAAAAACTCCTTTGATGCCATCGCAGATTGTGAGTTGAATTACTAATTATTCGTATAATTAAATTATTTATCCGTTGATATGTTTTAGTAAAAAACTGCATATCAGATGGTGGAGCCAAAGTCCACGTAATGTATAGATGCCTATTGCCAAGGAAGACTTTAAATGTTCTGAAAGCAGGCACATTATTCTTATGTATTTCACTATGTAAAATTTAATTTACTACTATCAATCGAATAAAAATTTAAAAAAAAAATCATAGGACAAGATGACTATTTAATTATTATTTAAGATATTATATAAATATACTTTTTATACTGTTCATAATATGTTAAAACTTTTTAAAAATAAATCTATACGCCTTTCAAATGTCAATTTTAAAGATCTCTACGTACCTGTCATTTTTTTTAAGATACTACATTATTATATCTTAAAAATGAACGTACACAAGCTATGGGAATACAAAGAGTATATAAACATAAATGGAATTATGCTGACCAGCGAGCTCATATCACTTTTACAGAACTCCCTTACACTTCTTCAAGTTGAGAACCACTTCTGCCACATCCAGTACTGGGGACAGCTATACGGCGTTGATTCAGACTACCATATTGCTGTTGGTGTAAACAACGATGCCGTATTTGATAGAAAATATTTTTACACAACAGATTTTAAATTTTGGAACCTTCTACCGAAAGCCAAAAAGAAGTATAAGCATCTATCACTATTAACTACTTTTCCATTTCGTGGGGACTCGTCGTTAAAAATTAAAGTGTTGGACGAAGCTTTAGAGCTTAATAATCCTGAAAGATGCCACGAGATGAAAGAGGAGAGAAGAATAGCAGCAACAATTAGTAACATATGTGACGAAGCAGAAATATGTGCAAGAGGGCAGCTACTGAAACAACCGGACGGAACAATCATTATTAATCCAAACTATTACGGACTAGCTCTGCCGGAGGCGAAGCTCCTTAAATCTTATTTGCATATTCGCAAGCCCCAGCATCGTTGGAACACTAATTTACTGACACGGCAAGACTATAATTACAGTATGGATTTCTTAGATTCCGTTGACCTGGATATTCCAAGTGGCTGTTGGAATCTCTCCTTGGAGCAAAATGGAAGTGTCGTCTATTTGAAAAGCTTGTATTGGCCCGGCATGATGTATTTTCATAAAATCAAAACACCAGATGCTGGGTTTCTCTATGTCGGCAATGGAAGAAAGAATTTAGATGTACCTTTCCTTCTTTAAAATGGTTAATTCATATTATTGTCATATAATTTACAATAAATAAAATCCAATATAAATGAAGTATTCATTATTCTGTATTAGAAAATAACGGAAACATAAAAATCTCGTGTCCTAATGAATTGTTTTTACTGCCTTCCTTATTCTTCTAGCCTAGCATCTCTGCTTTCTTATCAAGGTCTGTTTTCTAACCTACTTTAAATCTTTACCTTTAAATCTTTACCTAACCTACTCCACTTGGCACGATCTTGAGCATCTCATGTCCTGTATCACAACCAACCATCGCTACCTTGAGCTTTATAGCAAAACTGCCGGCACTAATGTGGCATCGTCTCAGTATTTAAAATACGGTTAAAAAGGATCCGAACGATTTCCATGGTTTTATCGGAATATCGTCAGATCCCAATTTCCGCTTTACCGTTTTTCATGCGTCGAAGATAATTTCTAGTTTCATCAAGGGTTATTAGTGCAGTCCGAGGTTGGAAGATTCTTCCTGCCCATCCTGCTATACAAAAAATATGTACATATATTACTTATTGCGAAAAATATGTGAAACTAATAACATATTACGAAAAAATTAAATTTCAATCATTTTACAAGTATAAATCATAATCTTAATATTATGTAATAAACATCATTAACAATTTTTAATTCTGTTCTGTTATATTAAATATTATATCTTTATAATAAATCATATTTTATTATCTGTTATCTTTATTTCAAGCCGTAACCGTTTTGTTTCATCCATTCTTTTCATTCATATTTGATATCGTCAAATGTCGCTAAGAAGTGTTCGCGCTCATTTGTATATTACCGGCTTTTTAATTCCTTTGTTGTAATAAACCTATTTCTTTGTATTTGCATTAATTTGTGACAAAATTTGTAAAGATGGCAACAGATGTTAAAAATGCAAACGAAGATGCCGACATGGCCGAGCGTGAAGGAGAAAAAGTTGTAACAATGATGGACGTTTTAAAAGAGCAAGAAGATTTTGAAGAAGATGCTAATGCTGTATTAGGAGGATCCGACGATAAAAATTGCACCTATTCTAAGGTAGAGACAACACTACTAATTAATTATTAAAAACTATTTTGATAGAATTAGCATTTCATTTATATTTAAAGGTCAAAATTACACCTGTCGTTTGCTGTTGCTATCAAATCATAATAATTATTAATATAAGTAAATGTGTCAGCATATTATATTTAGTATATATATGACAAATGTATATACATACAATTAATGAAATCAAGAAAAATTAACCATATGGACAAACAGTTTAGTTATACATATATTTCATTTGTTTTTCTTAGTTTCATTTAATATTTATATATTATTCAATTTCAAATAAAGCTTGTAATATTTTTGTATATTTTCATAAACATCAAAATTTAAACACTTATTACAGGGTTACATAAAAAGACAGGCAATTTATGCTTGTTTGACATGCTGCTCTGATGCCAAAACTGAGCCTGATAAAAGAGCTGGAGTATGTCTTGCCTGCAGTCTAATATGCCATGAGAATCATGAACTCATTGAGTTATACACAAAAAGAAATTTTAAATGTGATTGTGGCAATCCTAAGTTCAATTTCCATCCTTGTACATTTACTCCAAATAAAACTGAACTTAATGAAGATAATAACTATAATCAAAACTTCAGTGGTTTATATTGTACTTGTAATAGACCTTACCCTGATCCTGAGGCAACAGAAGAAGATTTAATGATACAATGCATTATTTGCGAAGATTGGCTCCATTCCTCTCACCTAGAGTCTAATGTTCCCGCTAACGATCAATATTCTGAAATGGTATGCAAACAATGTATGGACAAAAATGTGTTTTTACATGATTACAGTGAGTTAGCAGTAAATACCGAGTGTACAATAGAAATAGTCCTAGTAAATGGTAATGATGGACTGAGTGTCCTATGTAATGGTGTTGCTAATAGAAGTGAACCTGTGGAGAGTAATACTAATGATAATGAAAATGCAAATTCTAATATAGATGTTGAAAATACAGACACTAAGCAAGATACCATATCTTCAGAAATTGAAAATGTGGCTAATAATGTAGTAGATATTATAGAAGAAAATGATAAAAAACAAGATGAAAAAAAAGATAAAATAAATACTTGTGACAATGAAAGTATTAAAGACAATTCTTTAAATGAAAACAATGAAAATGTTCAAGAGTCAGTAGAAGATGTAAAGAAAATTACCCCAAAAATGCAGGAATCACCACAGGAAGCCGATGCAAATGAAGAGGCGAACATTAAAGTTGCTGAAAGTAGTGAAATATCTGAAGATATAACCAATAAAGATGATCTAGAAAATTCTGATATTGATACTGCTAGTACGAATGTCAAAGAAGATAATGTGTCCATTGAATCTGAACCCAAAATAAGCACCCAAATTACAGCCCCATCAGATGATGATAATAAGAGCGACCAAAAAGAACCAGAGCTAATTTCAAAAGACCAAGAATCTGAAACTGATAAATCACATGAAGAAGAACACAAAAAAGAACAAGAGGCAGAAAAAATGGAGGAAGATCAACTTTTGGCTGACCCTATGGAAGAACCAGAATCTAAATCAAGCCATTTAAATACTAAAGAAATTACTAATACAGAAACAATTCCTAAAGAAGAAGAAAAAAGTCCAGAGTCTAAAGAAACTAACACATCTGAGAAAATAAACCAAAACAATACAGATAAATCTGATGAAAAAATGGAAACTACAGAAAGTGACATCTCAGATCCTAAAGCTACAAGTGATATGAATGAAAATGTGCAAGAAGACAATACAAATGAAGAAGAATCACTAATAAAACAAGACAAACCTTTGGAAAAGCGAAAATTATCAATAGAGGAAAATGTAGATAATATAGAAACTAAGAAAGTTAAATTAGATACTGAACACAAATCCTGTTCCAGACCACAAGGTGTAAAAAAAGTGTATAATGGTGCCACATTTTGGCCATCAAATTTCCGACAAAAGTTATGTACTTGTGAAGAATGTTTATCCATGTACAGGGATCTCTCTGTTCCATTTTTAACTGATCCTGAAGACACGGTATCGGCTTATGAAAACTTAGGCAAAGAAATAATAAGTGGAAGACCTTTGACTCAATATGAGAAGGGCCTCGAAGCACTATCTTCTTTGGACAGGATACAACAAATCAATGCACTGACTGAATACAACAAAATGAGGGACAAACTCCTGGATTTCCTGAAAAGTTTTAAGGACAGAAAAGAAATTGTAAAAGAGGAGGATATCAAAGCTTTCTTTGCCAGAATGAAACCCAAAAGAGAACCTGATGGTGTTTATTTCTGCAGAGAAGTGTAAATGTTTATTTTAATAGGATATATTTTTGTAACTAATTTCAGTTTTGTATTACTAAGGTTCAGTATTTTAATTTCTTGAAGTTGTATGAATAAATATAATTAAGATTAAGTATTTTATTTTTCCTTACTTTGGGAATGATGTCCAAATAGGAATCGGAAAGGAATAATACTTTGTGGAGGTTTCTTTTAAAAAAGAAGACATATTTTAAGTCTGTTATTAGAATAATTAAAACTAATTATTATTATATTTCCAACTAAGTATGTCTATTTTGTTTAATTTAAAATTGTAATTAGATAGATTGTTGCCTCAGTTTTATAAAAATTAATTAATTGTTTACAGAACTACATTGTTCAATTAACATTGGTAAACAAGCTTTCACCTCTTGATGTAATTGATAAATTATGTTTGCATTATTATGTATTAATTCTACCATACTGTGTCGAGAGTCCATCTTTGTTGGTTTTATAACAAAAACCTATATTCTAGTGTAGAAAAAATGAAAAGAGAAATCCTCCTTTATAGTTTTGTCCAGTAGTCAAATTATGAAGGCACTAATGATACAAGACTTACAATCTAAATAGTATAAAAGATGTTGATAAATAAAACAAAAGTTGAGTAAGATAATTAACTTTAATATGTATGAAATGCATGACACAATCACGCATAAAGAATATCATAGTGGCCAGGTCGGTACAACAGATGCACTAGAGGTTTAGAACCTTCCGGAAAGTCATGAGCTGTCACCTGAAAATCAATGACTTTATAAATACATAACATTTAATTTGAGGCTGCCGTGGCGCAGGACGCCGCGTCGTGCGTTAGTGCTAGTGTCTGCATGTAACCTTCTTTCTATTTTTAAATAACAAAATCATACACTAAAGTAACTTAATATGATTTCCTTGTATGACTACAACATTCACAACAATCAGTTTGTCTATTGGAAAACATTGTTCCAGTGCTATTTTTACTTGAGGCACTTTTTAATTATTATTGGTTGGTATATCACTATACCTGACTTCCTTCCCCACGGTCCATGTACTTTACTCTCACACCAGCACTCAGTGCGTTGCTCAAAGCTATAATATGGATATGGTCCGATTCCTTGTACATAGGTTCAACCTCCTGTGTAAAATAAAATTATTTTTAAATTAAACTAATAATCTCTTATATCATTTCTTAAATATTTTATTACTTTTACTAATAACATTACAGTAATAAACAATATGATTAATTTAAATTATTAATTTAAAAAAAAAAAGGAAAAATTTCCTGTAACAAGACATTTTAAGCATAAATAAACAAACCTGTCTACAAAACTCTGTAACAGTGCGTGACCCTTCTATAAAGTTTTGATAGAAGTCATGCTGAGTTTGCAGTTGACCTGATGTTATAAGTCTCAAGTAAACTACAATGTAATCTGAGTAACCCTGCTTATTGAATTTTTCGTGGAGCTCTTCTCGGAGGTCACTAAGCCCATCGGGTGAGCCTCCAGCTTGTTCACCAACTCTTTGTACTACTTCCATAAACTAAAACATATATGAATAAATCACAAATTATCCAATATGTGACACAGAGGCTCAATCTTGACCTTATAACCAAATGAAGCCAACAAAACTTCGTGATCGTAATAAATTAATTTAATTATTTAAATTATAAATGTTATGTTGATAGTCAAAATAAATACATAACCTTAAAAGTGTTAACTCACCGTTTCATAGAAATCTTCTACAGTGAACTGAGGGAAACCTAGAGCTACGAGTATTTCTTTTGAATTCTTCGCTATTTCATAAAATTTATCAAATTCTTTTTTATCAGTAAGAAGGTATTCTAAATAAGCGTAAGAAAATGCCCGAAAGAAACAGTTGCCATCCGGCCTTGTTCTTCTAATATGTTTATATTTAGCCGTGAGATCTTTCACTTTAAGCATATAGATAGGGTCTTCATTATATTCTTTTTCTAGTGAGGATATATCTTCAAGATCTCCGACCAAGGGAATGGATTCTGATATCTAAAAACAAACACAAACATCAAGTCGTAACATCGTCACTGCGAATTAAAAACATATTTATTGAACCTGAAATTCTTAACTCTTCACCTCTTTTTCTATCTCTCTTTGCTGTTTCATAATAAGTTCATCTTGATTTACTGAGCTCTCAGTAGAATTACCGGCACAAGCGCTACTACTCGACGCATCGTCCGCCATTTTCGAATTAAATAAAAATATTATTGACAGTTGACAGTGTGACAATAAGTCAGAAGATAGCTGCACGAATTGACAAATTCGCGAAAATTCGCAGTTCGTAAAGTTGCCAGATTTTGTGATTAAGTTGCCAGGATTTTTATAGACTGACAAAGTTCAATGGTAGTTGTTTTTTTTATTTAAGGATAAATGTCATTGTGAATATATAATAAAAAGAAAAACTTAATAAGTTTGAAAAGGTAAAAAATGATTACTTAAAATCAGCCTTAAATTTTAAGAGAAACTACGCAATTTTACTAATATTGGATATTTTTATTACAAGCATTATATTATCTTCATATACATTTATTATTAAAATAATTGTATTAATCAGCGAACATATCTTCTATTTTCTTTTGCACTTCCTTTTCCGTTTCTGAATTGAGTTTATCAGGTAAGTTCTTAACAGCCTCCATGTCCATGTCTGGTGTCTCGTCATCAGTGACCACCTGACCTTTGGCCTGTAAAAATAGTCATACTAAAATAAAAGTAACTGAAATTACAGGTATAGTACATATTCTATATACTATATATATATAAGGTATAAAAGCAAAGGTTTAAAGCACCTTTGCTTTGCCTGTCACAAAATACCTAGAAAGAGTAAACTACAAATTTCTATTGTTTTTCTTTATTTATTTCTAAATCGGTTAGTAAATAACATAAATCAAAATTAATACAATTGACATAGCAAAGGTATTTTTGGACTGAAGCGCCTTTGCTTTTAAACCCCATATATGTAGTTAGTTAATATTCATAGCCTATGCTATGAATATCAGATTTTTATATTTTTTTGCTGTAGAGTAGATGCAGGGTGATAAATAATATTTAAAAATACTATAAAAACAAACTACTCTTAACTAAATTATCATCAACAAAATTATATGCTTAATCATACTTCAGTGTAGAACATCATATATTGAAAAACAAAAACCTTTTCAAGCTGTATCTCCAGCTGCATAATAGCTCGTTCTAATCTATAATTGTCTGACACGAGCTGTGCCCATCGTCTGCGTAAAGCTCGAAGTCTGGCCCCGCTGGCTGTTTGAGATCTTTTACGCTCCCAGTTCACAGATGCTATTTGTTTTCTGTTGAAATAGTATTAAGACTTAATGTTACAGTTGATAAATTAGTAATGTGTATGTGTTAAATGATCTAAAAGTAGTGTCACTACTTTGCCAAAAAACATGGCTAAAGTTAGTTTAATTATATTTTTTCAAATTGTTGTTTTTAGCAGCACACACATTTTGTTAGTAGCACAGTTGTAAAGTTCATGGACGTTTAATAAGGTTAATATAAACTTCACTTAACCTTAGAAAATAAACCAAAATAAAGTGGATAAAAAAATCTAAGAAATTAATAATTCTAAGCTTCCTAATTTAATTAGCATAATATTTTAGATTCTTATAGGTTTTGAGAATAAATTTGATTATAATTTTATTAAAGAAGAATGAATTAATAAGTTATTCAAATTTTTCAACAAATTAACTATTTAAATCTTACCTCAATTGTGTATGCACATTTTGAGATCTAACAACTAAGGCTTGCAATATGTTAAGGTAGGATTTCCAAGCTTCAGTACTATATTGTAGCTGTAATTCTAAGTTAAGTACTCTGGTGGCTTGGTGGGATAGTTGAGCATGGGAATTGTCTACTGCTTCTGTCCACGCTGCTGGCTCACCTAGACGGCCAGCAGGAGGTGGGGGCAGTTCATATCTGAAATATTAAAAAATGAATATGCAGTTAAATAGTTGTATAGCATTATTATTACATGATTATATATACCTTATGCAACATTACATCCTATACTTTATGCCCAATGCTCTGCCTATAATATATCAAATATAAAATCACCTAAAAAAGTATTTGAATTAAGCCCTATCAGATATTTGTCATTAACCACAATAATATGAATATAATTAAAATACCAAATTATATACTTATATACTAAGGTTAAAGGAACAGAATAATTTATTTATTATTAAAATGTTAAAATTGACTAAAATAATAATACTATTAGTACCTACCTCTTCATAGATAGTGGCTCCATTGGCAAGCGCTGCTGAACACGTTCCATCTCTCGTTGTAATGCTAGAGTTTCAAAAGCTGTACTAGGTTCAGGACCAGCATTTTCAAGGTAATTTTTAGTAGGTCTATATCTTCGACATTCCTCTTCTACCATAGCCAAAGCCTGAAATAAGTAAGCAAATATGTAATGTTTATCATAAATTAGATACTCCTTTAATATTATAACATAAATTATAGTTACCGCCTCTCTGACTCCCGGATCATCATAACCCTGGTCAATATAAGGTAAAGCATCTACAATAACTTCTCCTGCCATGATTATTTCAAATATTCGTAGTTTGATTAAAATATATTTTTAATGCTTAATTAACGTTTATCATTCATAAATGAGTTATAGATTGGTGCTGACTAATTTAAGGTTGAACACAATTTAATGTAAAATGGAAAATATATTAGGCAATTGGTCGAATAAGTCTTCCGAATTATACTCATAAGCTCACAAGTCATAAAAATCAAAGAACTGTAATCCACAAGAAACCATTACAATTTACAAATAACAGCATTGTTTTGACATATGAGAAATGATTGCATTTTATTCACCACAGACTAACTTAGTTAGGTTAGTAATATAAATTATATTTTTGGTCATACAAAATATTAAACTTGATATACCTGAATAATATTGCAATGTTAAAATGTTTAAATTTTACACTTTTTGTTTATTAAAGCTTAATCTCAAATGAGATAAATTTTAAACGTGTTGTCTTATTCTACTCTCATATTATTTGTCTATGATTATGACTTTGACAATAGGGCTTAAAGTTTTAAGTTTATTAGTTTTTGATGTAAATACGTTAAAATTTTATTTCTTTATTTATAAATAAGCATAATTTACTTCACAAAGCAAATATATTTGTAAAAATAAATTATTTATTATGTCTAATATTTCAATTATGAATGAAGAATTTGATAATGTAGATTTAAATAAGGTAACTATAACTTACAAACACAAAATCAATATTAAAAGTTTGAGTGCTTAAAAATTATACATTATTACTTATATCCAGGTGGCCGCTTTGCAGCAAAAACGTACATTGGCCTTTGTTAATCATTTTGTGATAAGTACAGTACAATTTTTAAATAATTTTGCTAAACAATGTGAACAGAAATTGATGAAAATTCAAAGAAAATTAGAGAAAATCAATGCAACAATGGTTTTATTAGAAGCAAAAGTAAGTTTCCATATCAATTTGAAGTTCAATAAAAATAATATATTTATTATGTTATTCATCTATATTTAATAGATAGCATTTTTAGATTTTAAACTGTAATTGATAACGTGTAATATCTTTTCAGCTATCATCTATTCCTGAAGTAAACAATGAGCCAGAAAAGACTAAATCTGAAAACATTGTTACTAATGTAATTATAGAAAATGAAGAAAAACGAGATGAAAATAAAACAAAACTAGTAAATGAAGAAAATTCTTCTGTATCTAATAATGAAACAGATTTGAATGTAAATAAAATTAAACCAGAGTATGAACGATTTGTTAAAATGGTGCAAGTTGGTGTTCCAAAAGATGCAGTCAAGCTCAAAATTTCATTAGAAGGCTTGGATCCTAATGAATTAGATAAAATATTGTGATAAGATTCTTAAAGTTTATAAAGTTTGTTATTGCAAAGTTTTTATACTGGTGATACTCTATTTTTCAATGCCTAGCTTTTTAATCATTATAGTACAAGCTTGAAACTGTTATTATATATTTTATTAAATAACATATGTTAAAATACAGTCTATTATTTTTTCTAATAGTATGTTAAATTGTTAAGCAGACAATATACAATAATTTACAATCAACTACTCTTTGACAACTGAAAATTAAATTAAAAACAATATTTGAAGTCATTTACTATTTACACACTATATTTTTATATAATAGAAAATGAATAACTGCATATATAATTATGTCTTTATATGAAATTATTTACTTGCTATCATTTCGGAATTAAATATTTATTTAGATAGGTTATTTATTCTATAAAAGAAAAGTCATAAGAATTTTTTAGCTTATTTATTAGCCAGCCTAAAACTGGATCATCTGTCCCTTTCTCTTCTTGTCACCACCCAGTTCGAAGTGCTTGCAGCGCTTAAGAGCAACTTGGGATCTCACCTTGCAGTCGGCGCATTCAAGACGGAGTACGATTTTCTTTGTAGTTTTAGCCTATGAAAAGTATAGATACAAATTTACATTAGTAAAGAAATTTATACACATAAAGTAACATTAATAAGATCAACAAAACATTTAACCATTTATCAAAGGGTCAAAAGGCAATTATTATCTTACATTGATGAGGTTATAAAACTGAAATTTACCTTCTTTTTGAAGATAGGTTTGGACTGACCACCATAACCCTGCTGTTTGCGGTCATAACGTCTTCTACCTTGGGCAGCGTGCCTTTCCTTAGATTTCTTGTACTGTGATACTTTGTGTACCTTGTGGACTTTGCATTTTTTGCAGTAGGTCCTACGCTGTTTTGGTACGTTCACCTGAAAAATCACAAAAGCCACAATATAAAAATACGACCGGCACTTTGAGCATCGTCACATACTTAAATTATTCCACTATTCAATTGCTTAAGTTTTTAACGATAGAACAAGATTTTTGTGGATTTTAAAAAAATAAACACACCATTTTGGCCTTCTAAGATATCAACCAACGTAACGTCAAACTAAAAAGAATGATATAGTGAACCAATTGACACTGACAGCTCTGTATTTTTTTCATAAACAATATGATGGTCAAATTCTTGTTTTTTGAGGAGCTGTATATGTTGACTTATTTTACTATAAGACTTAATTCTTAAACTTTATAACAGAATTACACATTTAAATCCATAAATGCACACAAACCAAGCATATAAGCTTGGAATCATTCATAATTTATATATTTCAATAATTAAAATCTGTAACTCTCGTCTTAAATAGATCATGACTAAATTAAATAATTAATACAACTAAAAAATTATTAAAGCTGCTTTGTTAAAGTAATAAATTAAATATTTTAATGCTTTAACGAAGTGATTAGATTAACTGTGACTATTATATAATATCAGTATCTAGGTCAAGCAACTTAAGAACGAACTCGTTTCGCGCCAAAATAATTGACAACTTATATCTTGAAAGTTTGTTTTGCCTAAGGTGTTTATTCTTTCGAGCTTGGAATTCATATTCAATTTATTAAGTAGACTTGTAAATCAATCAAGTCATTAACATAAAAAATGAAGTTTTCTATACCTGAAATTTCATGGCATAATAGAGATCCTGTTTTAAGCGTGGATTTTCAACCAAAATGTAAAAAAAATGACCCTTTGCGTCTCGCTACTGGAGGAACAGATTCTCACGTTTTAGTAAATATTAATTTGACATAATTTTATATTCAACTAACTATTTTGTCTTATATTTAAGAATTTTATTTAATGCCTATTAAATTTTAGATATGGTACATATCAATAACAAATTCGGGCGCTGTACACTTAGAAGTAGCTGCTGACCTTACAAGACATCAGAAAGCTGTGAATGCAGTTAGATGGTCTCCAAATGGACAGTATTTAGCATCTGGTGATGACGAATCTATTATATTTGTATGGAAACAGAAACTAGAGGAACCAACACCATCTATTGAGGGAGAGGAACTATATAAAGAAAGTTGGGTCATTCATAAGGTATTAAAAAATTACAATAATAAAATTTATTGTGGCTATTGCACTATATTAAAATTGCTTGATTTTTTATAGACTCTCAGAGGACATATGGAAGATATTCTAGACTTGAGCTGGAATAGTTCATCAACTCAGCTTGCATCAGGCTCCGTAGATAATAAGCTATTAGTATGGGACGTGGAAAGAGGGAGGTATAACTCCATAGTGACTGATCATAAAGGCTTTGTCCAAGGAGTAGCTTGGGATCCAAAAGGACAATTAATAGCCTCTGCAAGTACTGATAGGTATACTTTATTTTGTCTACTTTTATTTAGTGGTTGTACTGCATATTATGATTACAGATCCAAAATTATTTATAAAAAAAAATATTATGCAGAAGAATAATTGAGTTATAAGTAAATCTTTTTATTTATTAACAAACAATGATTTTGTGCGATATGGAGAAATTTAAGATTTTTATTTTTTTCTGTTTATAGAGTGTTTCGCACTTTTGATGTATCAACAAAAAAAGTGGTGTCTCGGAGCAGTAAGGCAGTTTTACCATTTCCAAAGGAGCATCCTTTACATGGCACAAGTGTTAGACTCTACTATGATGATACTTTACAAACATATTATCGGAGATTGGACTTTAGTCCTGATGGCTTACTCATAGCTGGTAAAATATATATTTTTATTAATTTACAGTTATTATTTTGCATTTATATGCCTGCTTTTTTCATTCAAGACTTTTTTTTACTTTCAGTGCCTGCTGGCAGAATTGAGCCAGAACAGGGCAAGTTTGATATAAAACCAATTAATGCCGTTTATATTTACACAAGATATTCTCTAAAAGTGTAAGTTGAGTTATCTTATCTTGCAACTGGGCCTACTTAACTAATTGACTCAAGCGTTGTATAATATCGCGGGCAGGCCGGCGTGCGTGCTGCCGTGCGCCGACGCGCCGCTGGTGGCGCGCTGGTCGCCGCGCCGGTTCGCCGCGCGCCGCGACGGGCCGGCGCCGGCGCTGCGCGCGCCCGCGCGGCTGCTGCTGGCGGTCGCCACGCGCCGCTCGCTGCTGCTCTACGACACGCAGCAGCGCACGCCCGTGGCGCTGCTGTCCGACGTGCACTACACCAGGTCTATATTTATGTAGAAATTATTAACACTGACAACACTTCTGTGTATGTAAGTCTTTAGGTTCAGACAATTATAAGAATTTAATGCTTTTTCTATTTTTTTAATAATCATTTCTTCTAACGATCATCAAGTCAATAATTTTTTTTAATACTATTTTTATAGTTGGTTGGTTTGGTTGACTTATATCATTGAAAGATGAAATGAAATGTAACAGTAGTTTCTTCATGCCCCAGAGTAGTCTATAATGCCACAGAGCCCATGTTGATGCTGGCAACATAAATAAATTATAAGAAGAATTGATAATATGTATAGCTTAGTAGTCTTAGATGGTTTCCAAGAGACACAAGTTGGAGTCCCTTTACATAAATGTTTTTCCTAAAATATTTTTCTTTCCTTCGTATGGAATAACACTTTGAAAATAAATTAATGTGAGTATGTATGACAAATTTCCAGACTAACTGACCTGACCTGGTCTCCGGACGGACGCATTTTAGTGGCGTCCAGCACTGATGGGTTTTGTTCTGTTGTTTCCTTTGGAGAGGGGGAACTTGGAGAAGTGGTGGAAGATGCTGATGAGTCGAAAGAATGTACTGGTATGTATGTTTAAAGATCAATTTTGTGTATATAATGTAGCCTTGTTGTTGTAGCAAGTGACTTTAGAAATTAATTAAATTTACTATTTGTTACATGCATGTGATTATGTAAAGTAAAAAAAAAAAATATGCTAATTAATATCATATTGAAGCATAAAAATTATGATAAATATTCCAGATCCAACAGAAACCAACACAGAGCAACAAAATGAAAAAGGTGAAGACTCAAAACCTATAGACATTAAGCAACAAAAATCTAAAATAGATTCTTATATTAAATTCAAAACACCAAATGAAAAATCACCTAAAAAAGCTAAAATTGAGTGTAAAGATCAAAGAACACCTGTTAAAATAGATGTCCTAGTTGAAACGGCAATGCCTTCTTGGTCAGATAATTCTAGTAATGATATTATAAAGCCTACTTCTGAGCCAATGGATGTCGACAAGAAAGACGAGGTGACCGTGATAGAGGACAGCGAGGACATCAAATTAGTATATGAAGAAACCGAAGGAACAAAATCAGAGACTCAATCACCGAATGAGAAAGACAGTGAGGCTCCCAATGAAATTAAAACTAAGAATAATTCACCGCCAAGTATTTTTTTGAAACAGGCAAAAGTGACCGACACCAAACAGCCTGTTGCTTTAAAATCCGCACCGAGCCCTAAAGCTCCAAGGCGTGTTAATTTCGTCACTTTATCAAGCCCTAAGAATAGTAAGAAAAAGTGATCATTGTACATTTACTTTAATATTAATAGGTATGCTGTAAATTATAGTTTGTGTCTATTTGTAAGATTAATATGAGAAAATATTTAAATATGAATGCATATTTTTTCATTTGTCTTAAAATCCCCCATTTTTGTTGTCTCATGAGCATGACTACTGGATATGTTTGTCCATAGATACTGTTATTATTATAGATGCTGTGGTGCTGATATTTATATATTATAAAATCTAATTGTCATTCTCACGTAACAAGTTCGATTTGTTATATTATATTAAAAAGTATACTATATTAAAAAGTTTTAGTAAAACTATTTTTGGCTTCTGCTATAGCTATTTGAAAAGAGATGAAAGCTTGTTCATAGAATACAATACAATATAAATTAAAGCAAAACATCTTAGCATCTTGTAAATAATAAAGATGTTTCCAGACTTCTGTGATTTGTTAGATTTAGTCAGTTTGGTCATAAATAAAAACAAATAAGAAAGGTAAACATTTTAATAAATATTTACAATTTAGCTGAAGTTTATCACATTTCAAATAAAGAAATTATAATATAACAAAATATTATCTACTGTCCGTCCGTCTGTACTTACCTGTGCAACTCCATGTCATGATGTTGTTATAATACTTTATTCATTATTGCTCTGGTATGAGATTAATTGAAACTGACTGTCTCAAAACATCATTATATATTTGATTCTCGTTAATAGTCTTATCTACACTGTAACCTCCAATAAATTACATGTAGTTTTAGTTTTAATAATGTATAATTACATACAAAATGTATATAACTTAAAATTCTGGACCGATGCCGTTGTGGCGTGCGGTCGCGGGGCGCGGGGTCACAGCTCACCGGTAAAGACGTGCAAAGTCGCGCAGTAGTCGAGCCAACTCCTTGCATTTTTCCGCTCTGGAAGATAATAAAATCAATATTTATTAAATACTTAGTTTATATAAAATAAAAGAAAAAAAAACAATATACACAACTTTTTCATTATGAAAATTTGTTTCTATACTTGAAATTGTATCCATTTTGTAAAAGTCGATTTAATTTATAATAGTTCCCTCATTTGATTAGATACTAGATGGATGAGATAAGATAGATAAGAGCACTTTTCTTTATATCCTGTATATAACAACAAAATCACGCCACACTCCAATTTCGGGCAAATTCGAGACCCTAATGCTGAGCGGTGGCTTCACTTGTCTTGAAAATTAAAATTTTTGTATATATAACGTTTGTGCAAGTGGTGGTGGTGGTGGTGGTGGTGGTGGTGGTGGCTAGTGCGTACCGCAGCGCGTACTGGTGGAACTGCCAGCACTGGTGGTGCGTGGCGGCGGGCGGCGCGGCGGGCAGGCGCCGCAGCGCGCTCTGCAGCCAGTCCTCGCCCGCAGCCCCGGCCGCCCCCGCGGTCCCCGCAGCCCCCGCCGCCTTCTGGAACGACAGCAGCTCGTGCAGCACCTCGGCCACCTGACAAATTGGAATCATGGGAATATATTATTATAAAACCACATTTTACATCATTAAATTTACACAAATAAAATTGCGGGCGGCGACTCGTGTCTCAGATCACATACATGTAGTTGTATTTTTAACTGACTTTGAGGACAACATCTTTTTTTTTACAATATACAAGGGCTCATCGTTTTCATAAAAAATATTGTGGGTTGAATGGTGAAACCCATAGCAACATTTTGTCCCACCATCACATCATGGCGCTGTCCCGCTGCACCACATACAGTTACTTAAATAATATGATTATATATAAACAAAGTAAGTATAAGTAAACAACTCACATCAGCAATCATACAAGGATGTAAATGAAAAACGCATCCCTCCAGCAGCGAGTAGGTGAGAGGCTCCCCATACTGCATCAAAACTTTGCTCACTTGTCCTGAAAATAATATGTTAAATCTTTTTTATTTTTATGTAGATTTGGTAATTCATGAGAAAGGAATGAAAAAAATAAATAGCCTTAGTAGTTGGTAGGAAAGGGCCTAGTGACTCTGTTCCCCACTTTCCGATCAATGTTAGAGAGCGAGAAAATTAAATAATTCAATGACTCGAGTGAGAACCGAACCCACCAGGCCCCACTACCTCACTAGTTGACGCACCCTTGAGCACCTGGTCGTCCGACCGGCTGGAGTTGGCGAGTCGCGTGAAGTCGAAGAGGAACTTCATGAGCGAGCAGTTGGCGTCGCGATGGTCCAGCGCGCACGCCGCGCTCGCCACCTGGAGCACCCGCTGCAGCGCCTCGCCGGAGGCCTCCGCCCCCAGCAGCGCGTGCGGGCTGCGCTGCAGGTAGCTGGGGGGACGTTTGTTGTTTGAGACAGTTCTTTGTAATGTAATGCTTTGTTCAATCAAAATGAAAATATTCCTAATTTGAATTAAGCGTATTTTCACTTTTCATCCCCGATTTTAATATGTGGTTTATAAATATTTATAGTTAAATTTGAACATACAAGCCTCAGCCTCACAGCACTCATTTTTTGACTCACCGAACACACAATCGGAACAGGTCATCCACCGTATCCGGATTGTCCTTCAACCCGTCCTGCATCATCAGCAGCTGCAGGGCCCGGGGCAGCAGCGCGTGCAGCAGCTCCCGCAGCTGCCCATGTATGAGCGCGTTCTGCGGCTGCACGGCGTCCGGCGGCGCCAGCGCGTCCGCCAGCACCGCCGCCAGGTACAGCAGGCAGGAGTGCGGCCGCCGCGAGTACAGCTCCGGCAGCGCCGCCGCCAGCTCCGGCAGCAGCGCGGCGGCGTGGCGGCCCGCGCTGCGCACCATGAAGCGGATGCAGCGGCACGCGCGCTCCATGATGCGGCTCTCGCTCACGTACCTGCGGGCGACGGAGCAACGGGGTGAGCACGTGGCGTGACGCGGCCGGGGGCGGGGGCCGCGCGCGTACTGACTTGTCCATGACGGCGCGCACGACGGGCCAGGCGGCGCGCGCGGCCGGCAGCGCGGGGTGCGGCGGCGCGGCGCCCGCCACGTCCACGTCGCGGAACAGCGCCGCCAGCCGGTCCAGGTACAGCGCGGGGTCGGTGGCGGCGCCCGCGCCCGCGCCCGCCAGCGCCTCCAGCTGGAAGGACGTCGCCTCCTGGATGGCCGCGGTGAGCTGGTGCGGCGGCAGGCGCGAGATGGCGGCGGCGAGCGCGCGCAGCAGCGTGGCGGCGGCGTGCGGCGGCAGCGCCAGCGCGTCTGCGGCGCGCGCGGCCTGCAGCAGCGCCGCCGCGTGCGCGCCCGCCTCGCGCCGGCACGCCGCGCACACGGCCTGCGCGGACAATGTTCATTGATCACACTCAATCTATGTCGTATATACTACATTTCGTGTATTATTGGCGTATTGTATTTTTGATTTTTTATATTTTACGCTACAAAATAAATTTTACTGTTTAACACCTATGAAATTAGAAATATGATCTAGTATTTTGTATAATAATTGACGAGTGACAAGAGTCGAATCGCAGAGTAAAAACGCGCGAAACGAGTGCGAGTGGTGTTCCGATAATCGGATCACTCGAATTCGAAGTTTGGATAATCGACACTACACAGACACAGTGCCGGGAAAACGTATACATTACACTTAAATACATTTTTAACTATTTTAATGATTTTAAAGTGTTGGTCCACTAAAGATAGAAAAAATACTTAAAGAAAACTTATAAAAATTCCGCTGCATACAAATTTTTATGTTATCTTTAAACACTTTTAACTGTCAAGATCGCATGGATGTATCAAGCTGAAAGTAATATCAAATATTCAGTAGTACACAATAAAAAAACGAGCGATCATCAGAATACATTTTGTATAACATTTCGCCACGGTATCAACCTAATGCCTCAAGCTAACGTAGAATTAAAAAATATGGCAAAAAGTCAGAGAACTAACTGTATTAATAAATGAAAATTTTCAATTCTCACAAATTTTACAAAATTTGTACATACACCTGTAAATTTAAGCTGGTCAACGTCAACGTATATAGAGCAGGAATATAAAAATAAATTAAGTATGAGAAATTATCGATAATAGAGTAAAAAAATATTCAAAAGTTTTTTTTACTGTAAAAGTGAAATTTACTAGTAATTAGTAGCATTTATTTTTAAATATGTTCATTAAAAACAACATAAAAAACTAAAAAAAAAACAATACCTGTAAAGCACTAGCAGCCGCACTAGCCAACTTTGGATCTTGTAATGCACGTAAAAGAACTTGCAAACATGGCTCCAAGCACTCGGGATGTCTCTCGATCCATTCACAAAGCTCCCCGAGTAATAAGATGCAGGTTTTTCTCACTGCAGGGTGTGCGTTTTCAGGCATGGCTAGTATCGCTTCTACCACTTTCGGTACGTATTCGTATTCGTCACTGTAAATTCGTAAATTCAGGTTTTATTTAGTTTTTTATATGCAACAATGTTGACTTAAAATAAAAACTATGAAGTTAAACTTAAAATAAAGACTCTTAAAATAGTAACATAACATACGACAAATTATTTTAATACTAGATCAAAAAATTCCAAAGCGGCGGAGTGAGGCAGATTCGAGGCATTAATTGTCTTCTAGCTGTCTTTGTGTTCTTTCCATACAGTGAGACATTAGCGAAGAGAATTGTGCTCGACAGCCGCCATATTGCCACCAAACTTCAAATTCTCGAAATGGCGGGAATCTGAGTGTAATAGAAAAATACGCACGGCAATATATTTTTAGCTACTGCTTTCATCATGAATAGCGCAGCCTCAGTCTGCTCCCACGGCAGGTCAGCCTGGAGGACAGCAAACATTTTCTTGAAAACTGAGCTTGATCCTACTATGAACACAACATCTTTTACGAGTAGCATTACTTTCGATCTGAACTCCTGAAAATATATATAATTTAATATGAGTTAAAAAATTTTAAATAATTTAAAATTTTTATAATTATTTAAAATCATTATAATTTTTCATAATTGGCTTAGGATTATTCAATGAAGACATTAAATATATTAGAAGAAGTGGCTCTTCACTTTAACCTGCATAGCAGGATAGGCAGAGAGACCCTGGCATTAAGATATTCTCCCATCAGCCCATATATTTGTATTTATTTTTTTATATAAATTTTGCCATATCAATGGTTGAGAAGTGTCTGACTCTTTACACAATGGTTGTGGTTTCTATCTCCACTCAGCATTATGTAAATATTTTGATTATCTCCATTCCCTTGGCCTGACAAGTTCGTTTTGGGAAACAGATCAAAATAAAAAGCATATATATTAAAATGTTCTCTAAAACAAATATAAACTTACATAGAATTCATCTCCTTCATCAAGTAGCCGAGTGTGGTCAGGTTCACACTGACAATGCCGGGCTAGAGCTTCGATAAGCCTTTCTATGTGAGGCTTGAATGAATCTGTTAAAGGCTGGTAGTCCCTATTATATATCTCTTCTGATAAACGATACCATAAGTTGAATGTAATTTCAGCTACCTGAAAGAAAATATTTTAAGATGTGAATTTTTGTGGCATCGCCAGATTTTGGCAGTCATTGAACTGCCAAAATCTGGAGTGGAGTGGAGTTTTAAGTATATATAAATAATTACACAACATCAAATCAATGTGTTTCTCATAAGTTATTGGTTCTAATTTTTCTTAATTTTATAATTTTTTTTTGAAGGGAGGAATAATTAGTGTATTAAGTCAAATATCATTGCAATTATGATTTTTTTTCAGACAATCTTTTACTTTCATAGCAGAGTGGGCAGAAAGAACACAATGATACAAAGACATTTTACTCTCCACTCTCTACAATGTTCCAAGTCGAAGTTTCAATATGTATAATCATTTCCCTAAATAGGCAGTTATTAGACAATGGTGCTATAATTATATTATTAATCACTTATTAATTGATAATTAAATAATTAATAAGCCATTACACCCACTAATTGTTTATAAAGAACTTACATCGTAATAATGGTGTCCAACACACACTAAAGCTAGCTCCAAAGACCTTACAGCAAAATGAGTGCCACCATTTGCAGCGGTCAAAATTATTTTCTCTAAAAATGTTTCTGCCAGTTCAGTGAATACTCTAGCATAATTTGCCGCCTTTTCTTCTTCCTCATGAGCTACAGCCATGTGGTAGCTTTCTTCTAAAGATGACACACTTTCAAATAGCAACTTTTCTACATCTGGATGGTTGTTATTTTCTTCCAAACAGTGTAAGGTTGTACATATACAGTCTGATGCAGCATCATGGAGCATATTAATAGAGTTATGATCCCTTAAAACCTGTAAACTAAACCCTATAACGGCATTCTGTGGCACTTCCTCTATGCTCATTGCCCTTACCTGTATCCAGGAAGTCATACATTTAACTACTTTTAATGCTATATGAGTATTTTGAGAACTATTTAAAGATTCCTTTAGAAAAAATGTCACTATCTGAGAATTGGCTTTTAATTGAAACTTTATTTCTTCTCTACGATTTTCACCAAGTTTTAGGCTTGTAGAGTCAATTTCTTGAGGTAAAACTGTTAACACTTCTAAAAGAGCATAGTCATTTTTATTTGAAAACAACTTAATAAGGTCACTAACACAATTTGGCCAAGCAGTCATTTGTAAGGCTAAATTAGCTAAAGCTAATGAAAGTTGAGTCAGAATCGCTGGAGAAGTATCAGGCGAAATGCCTTCCAAATGTGCTATCAAAGAATTTCGAAGTGACACCACAGCTTCTTCAGGCAACTCTGATAGGTTGTGCTGCACTTTCGATCGCATAGTCTGAGCAGCAAAGTAACATGATTGGACATCTTTCTTCTCTTGCAAAAGCTGGTCAGCTATTTTCCAAGAGTGTATCTAAAAACAATAAACGTGGCCGATAATAAAACGAAATTCAATCAAAATTATTTTTATTTATTAATGAATGTAAAATTCAGCAAAAATATGGTAAATACTTACAGATTTTTGTACGTCCGCTAACCAAATAGAGGCCTTTTCTTTTTCAACTTTATTGGGGTTATCATACAAGGCACTAATGGCCTGGTATATAGTTTCCATTGACGGCGTCTCCATAGCGGTGAAAACAAAATTCACAAGATAAACTTAGTATCTTTCACTATTTATAAGAAACGAGAGATTCATTACCGATCATGTTATAATTAAAATTAGTAATAGAAAATGCACTTTACAGAATAATCAAACAACGTCAGTCAAACCGTCAAACGACAAACGATCAAATAATCGTAAGCACAGATAATAAGTAATCCATTTTATTTTATTATTAGAATAAATGACATTTTTAAGATTTCTTAGTAAGAGGGGTTTTTACATAGACAAGAGTGAACACCATTTGCCACGGTCACTATGTTTTCTATTATAACTTTTCATTATTTCTGGCATTAACTAGAATAATTTTGTTTCAATATATTTTTTTAAATCTTTGCAACAGTATATCTATTTTTAACTGTATAGTATTTAATAACAATTATTTAAATTCTCACATATTTTTTTTTGTATTTTAAAGAAAACTATTTAGCATCTGTTACAGAGATTTACTTCAAGTAAAGTGTCTAGATTTATTGTAAAGCAGTCTGTGGTTAAGTTGGGCGATAGATAAGTAAAGTTGTAAGGACGTCGAATCAAAGATTATAAAATAATATACAGCCAGTTAACCACAAATGTTTTTCACGGCCGTGACAACCGTTCGACGAGTTTCTGCATTTGCGAAACAAGCGTACGTAAGAGCAGTACACACGACATTAGCGACCATGGCTCCTATAAAGGTATATAAAAACATATACTTAGTAAAATTACATAACTTTGTTTAAGTAAATATGTTTAATTTTAAGGTTGGCGATAAATTGCCGGCTGTAGATTTATTTGAAGATTCACCGGCAAATAAAGTAAGTTTGTGCGAATTGGGCGCTGGGAAGAAAGTGGTACTTTTTGCTGTACCCGGTGCGTTCACTCCTGGCTGCTCTAAGACTCATCTTCCAGGATATGTCCAAAACGCCGACAAGATGAAATGTGAAGGAGTGGCCGAGATTTTGTGTGTATCCGTAAATGACCCCTATGTAATGGCAGCTTGGGGAGCCCAGCATAATACCAAAGGAAAGGTAGTTATTTTTTGATAATGTATTATTGTAAATAAATTATCAATTTCTTTGTTTAAATGTAAAATGTGAACTGAAATTAGTTTAAATATATATTTGCCATTGTACTTATTATTTATTTAATATATAATAATTATTAAACCTACATATATATACATATAAACAGCATTGATAATTTCAGTTGCTAACATAACATAATTGATTGACCTCTAACCTTGAGTCGGTCAGTATAATATTCCTACATAAATTATGAATGTTTCTTGAATATTTGATAAGCTTTTACTTTGTATAAATCGTTTGACTTTTATCAGTCATAGTTATATTTTTGAGTGACGACTGGAATAATAAAAACGATATTCTAACAATTTTTTTAATCAATTTTTTTAATTAATTTAATTTTTTTAATTCCCTAATTATTTTTCTTTATTTGTGTCAGATTCGTATGCTTGCTGACCCAAGTGGCAACTTCATCAAGGCTTTAGATCTTGGTGTTAATCTTCCCCCACTCGGAGGACTGCGTTCAAAAAGATTTTCCATGGTCATCAATGACAACACAGTGGAGGAATTGAATGTTGAGCCAGATGGAACTGGCCTTTCTTGTTCTCTTGCAGATAAAATCAAACTAAAGAAATAAATTCCAACTCTAATAAAACACATCATTTCTCAGTTCAATGTGATCAACACACTTAGCTTTATTCCAAACCTAGACTGTCTAAGCACCCCTTGTGATAATGTCTATTAAATATATGTATAATACTTTATAATATTATCTTTTTGTTTTATTTATGTACCTTTTTAAATTCTTACTAGAATCTAGTTTGAATAAAGCCAATATCAAAATACCTAAAAATATTATCTGAGTTGTTATTTGACAGAAACCAACAAAATCTTCACATTTTTAGCACTTTATTTATTTATATGTTACTACAATATCCTCAACTCTATAATTAGTTGAACGTAACGTAATTTACTATGCTAATCCCCATAGTCGCAATGTATACTTGGGTGATGGGTCGCAAGCCCTAGGTACTGCTCTGAGCTTCTTTCCCTACTATACGTTGAGCCGGCACCCACATGGTAACTATATATATATATATATGTTTGTGTGGGTGATAGGCATGGTACGTTACTTGCAAATGACACTTGTCGTATGTCGATTGTCAATGTCATGGTTTTTGTCAAATTTGCAAATTCGTAAGTGTCGGGGAGTATTGTTTATTTTGCAATAAAATATGTTATTATGACTAAAAGACGCGAAAATGTTTAAGCAGGTGCAATATTGTGGCACAGTGTTATTTTTTTTGACGTTAGTTTATATAACTCGAATAGTTTTAAGTGAAATTTTCGAAGATGAAAGTTCTGAGGTGGACGAGTGGTTGGACCAGAACGATCTTGGAGACTACAAAAAACTCTTTAAAGATTTGGGTAAGTATTTTTTTTATACAAAGAAATCTTGATAAATTTGAATGAAGTTTTGAATTTAATAAGTAAACATATATTCTGTACGTGCGAATTGAGCGCAAAAGAAATATAAACTAACAAATATATTAATGCTAGAAAAATGTTAGTAAGGTAAATTTATTAAAACAATAATGAATATATTAGCACTTAATTAAATATGTTTTAAACATGTATTTTTTAACGTAACAATTATCATCTAATAAGAATATAATAATGAATATGTGCAGGTAACTACAACAGTGATTATTTTATATTTTAATTATACACAATATATTATATATTAAAAATATAATCTTAATGTATTTAAAATTTTGATCAAGACTTGAGTAATTTAATGATTATGATCTAATGAATGTATATGTATAAAAAATTAATTTATGGTTTGTAAACTATTGTACAATAATTCACTTTTAGCTCATTACTATAGTTGTCTGGCTGTGATTCAATGGCTCAATTGGTAAAAAATAAGTAAGAAAATAAGTTTTTCTTTACATTCAATTTTTTTCTGTTCTTGAAATTGCTTATTAGAAGAAATTACTTAGTATTACATACATCATATTGTAGACTTAGGAGCTCAATGCAGTGCCTAGGACTTGTGAATTGTTACCTAAGCATATGTTTATGGGGCCTCTTTGACATGTGCGTTGACATTCACCTCCACAGTCAGTACTCCATTTTCTAGCTAAAATTCAAAATAATTCTACTAGTGTACTTGCTTTCAAAATATGTTCTCGAAATGTATTGCTAATAGTTATAGACAGCTAGTATTACACTAGGGTACTTGAATAGACAAAGATATTAGTCTGGATGATAAAATACTAATATCATAAGAGATCTATACTGTTTCCATACATGCCATACATGTCCATGTCTAGATCTAAAATAGTAAGGTTTTTATGGGGATTTTTTAGATGAGGCTTCTTTCACAATATCTATTGATCTTGTCTTGTAAAACTGTAACCTCTTCACATAAGCTTTCTAGTACTTTGTCATGGCATCACAACTATTGACCGGTATCTAAGATTACCCTACAGTTTACATCCTAACAGCAAGTGGTTAGATGTTCCTACTGCCTCCTTATAGAGTGGCTTTACTGCATCTTACCAAATTATTTTGATATGGAAGAGTCATTTGGAAAGCATTATTATAAGATTTTAACAGTGCTTTGGGCCAATCGTAAATGAAGGTGGCGCCATTTTAAAGTTAATAGGATACACAACTATAGGAGGTATAGTTAGCCACTCGTCATGCATTTCTAAGGTCAATGCATCCATATTATAATTATAATCCTCGTCTTCCCATTCGTACCTTGCCCTGATATCTTGAATCTAACTCCAGGGCACTTCTATCTTATGGAACAGATGTACAAAAATAATTCTGTTTCTCAGAATGTAATTTGACGACTCTTAGGTGTTTATAGAGCTCCTATAGTTTTAATCTCAAGCTACAGGATTAAAGTGCGCTAGCCACTTCACTTAATTTAAGTTTGAATAGTATCTCGCGATTATGTGGCTAACTATGTGGGAATTAACAAATGTTTAATGATTTTTAGTCACGGAACCCTCAAGTCTTTACAAATATGTATATATGTACTGTATTGGAAGGACATAACACTATGTTAACTATAGACCCGCTGAACACTGATAGATATATAATTTAATTTAGCATTTTTTGTAAAACTTTTATGTAATACTAAATAAATATTTAACGTAACTTTCTAAATTGCATCCCATACTTGTAGTATTTATGTACGTAAATGTTATTTAAGAATTGTAAATATTTTCTAGAACGACACAAGTAAACATTTTTCTAAAAATGAATAAAAGACTGATGTTTAAAAAATACATTTACATAAAAATATAATAAAATATAATTCGTACAATCATAAGGGAAAAGCTCAGGGTTTTCCTGACGTCACCGCCTACCTATCGCGATTTGAGGGTGCAGACGTAGAATTTAGGGGTGGGCGGCAGTTCAACCCTCAGGCCCCAGTCGCGATCCAACACTGTGCAGTGCGCACGTATCGAGTCGCCGCTTAACTGTATACATCATTAAATATGACAGCATTGCTTTTTTATGTGATAAAAAGTACTAATTTGCGATGTTTTAAAATATTTTTTAACTAAACATATATAAATATTGCGTTGCGTGCGACGTACGGTCGATACTCGATAGTGGTTCTGCTTAATAGTTGACAATAACACTGAGGTTGTATCAATATGTGGCAATTCGAGGATTCTGAGATTTGCTCAATCGGCATGATCCATCCTTCGCACAGCCGACACTCGGGGCTGTCTCTCTTGTCTGGCATGTCCACGTTCTCAGGTAACCGATCTAATAGGTATGTGTTAACTGGGCAAAGCAACAAAGAAGTTACATAAAGACCGCGCTTGTTTCATTTAAGGACAAATATTTTGATTGGTTTACACTAATATAGCCTTTTATTTATTTCAGTGAGAGCTTTAAGAGCAATGTTTTCTTTATACAAATTTAAACAAAGAAATTTTACGAAATTCCTCTTTATTAGGTACCTCTTTATTGCCGCGGTAACCCACGTCAGTAGGATAGATGGTCAGCATATATAGGATAAGACTAGGGTAGGATTTTTTCTTAATTTCACATTATTAGGTACTCGTTGCCGCCTGCAACCTCATTTGCGTAGATTTTATGACCATTAACATGCAACTTCCATTTACTACCTGTAGTAATTACAATTTACAGCAAATACACAATTAAAATCCTAGTGTGTGATCCTTCGTCAGATATTCCAGATCTTTAATTTTTATATTCCAATGGGAAAAGATCACCACAAGAAGAAAGAACTACTTCTTTTAGGGTAGCATTTCATTATTTTATACTATATTACTACTATGGTTATACATGGGATGTGACGGTATTCAAAATCAATTATAGCTTTCAACAAATAAAAAACATTAAACCTCTGTCGACCAAAGATATAAAGCTATATTAACCATATATCTCAATATGAGTAGGTAGGTACTAGGTAGGTACGTATTATAGGTATGTATGTACACTTATTTTGTAACATACTAACTGCACAAATAAGTTTGTAATGGTTTTGTTTTCGTCATGACCTACTGGTAAATTTCCAATATTAGGATTTTTTCATTTGTTTTTACTGGACCTTAGAAGGGTCTGATTATGCCGCGAATTTCATACAAATGTGTACAAAACTAAACATAAACGCTCGTACCTTTTGATTGCGTTGACTTAGAAGTTCGAATTTTACAGTACTCCAAGGGTACATAGACCTTTATTTTTGACATTAATTTCAACTGTATACCTACACGTATTTCTTACAAAAATGTTCTTGATAGACGGAAAGACAGACGGACAACAAAGTGATCGTATAGAGATTCCTTTTTATCCTTTCGAGGTATGGAACCTAAAAATTATAAGAAATACCCTACTATTAATATTTATTTATATTTATTTTACTGCACTTCCTATGTATTTAGGCGAAGGTTGAGGAAATCTGATGATACATCACACCGTACGATAAATCTATAACTGTATGCTGGATGCAACTGCAAAAATTCAATGAGTTAAGTCAAAGTCGAGAGAAATGTGTGTTGTAAATAAATAATTTACAATGAATTAAAATCATCATTTAAAATGAATACGAACGGACATGTGATATTTCAACTTGTAATATTAAGGTATATATTTAGAAGTAGGGCTTGACTGAACCCAAGTAGCTTAACCAGGAACAACTCGTCTAGAATGTACCTCGTTATATTCGTCCATTGTATTATTTTAGAGACTAATTGACTTTTCCACCGCAAACTAGTGTCAAGGGCCACCTCGGCGGCTCGAGACACGAATAGCAACTCCACGTGCACGTCATAGATAGTAAAACAAATAAAATATTCGTCAGCTGAGGAACCATTTTGAAAATATGTTGTGATATTTTAAACTGTTCTCTATAAACTTAAATTACTGAAGATATCCAAAAATTATGTTTCTATTGATAATGTATTCTGTACCTACAAGATTTGTATAAGTACTGTGTGACTGACTGACTGCAATATGAAACGTTAATCGATATTATACTTAAATAAATTGAAAGACATGACTAAAACTAAATGTATAAATTATATCATACATATCAGTGGTTCGTCGTTCTCTCACTAGCAAGACCACAGAGAATCGTGACAACCAGGAAAGGATGATGAAATTGATGATGAGGAAATTTTAGATTCAGCTTCTGATTGGACCCTTATGATTAACACGTATGAAAAACAAATTCAAATCTCTGATATTCTAATATATCTCTGATATATAGGCATTCCGTCATCCTGGGCCGGATATCTTCCTCTAATCTAGAAGCCTAAAGCGTTTGATCCTGACAAAACTTAAAGTTCCATGGAAAACAAATATTCCCAAAATATCCTTATAAAAGAAATCCTTAGTAGGATAATTTCTAATTCGGCTAGATAGAGAGAGGAGCTAGGACAGTGACTTCAAGAGATAAGCACAGTCTTAACTCCCCTAGACAGTGCTCTGAGTTTCTCGCCCTGTACCACAACCTACACCACACACCATGGGCACCGGCATCAGCATGGTGAATCCATGAAATTCTAAGAAGTTTCCTCTCAATACTGTTACTGTACAAGTACAGTTACACAACATAATATTTTTCATCTTCATTAATTAAAAATATAAAATTATAGAACAATGAATAAATCTTGGGTTAATTAATAAGGCTATAATGAATGAATCATCCGAAGCCATACAATTTATAAAACTGAAACCTTAGAGTTGTTTCCTAGTTGAATTGAAATCATATATTTTTTTGATACTTAAAACATTTAACACATATTTCCCTTCTACTTAGAGGCTCACGATAAGGTATACCATAGTTTGCTCGAACACAGTGCGGCGTTGGGTAATACCTTCCAAAATTCATTATATATGATAACTTATAAAATGTTATTACAAAAGTATGGGTCAAGTGCGAGTCATACTAGCACACCTAGGGTTCCGTACCAATTTCATGTAAGTCAACAGAAAATATAACTTCTGAAGTTGACAAACCTAAATTTGCTGAACTAGACATATACTAAATTTGTAATAGTTTTTTTCTGTGTACCCTTAAATTTGTAGCTTTTAAGTACTCCACTTCTTGCCAAATTCCATACCTCTAATTGCGAATTTCATACAAATGTGACAAAAACTATGCATAGGCACTCGATCTTCTGATTGCGTTGACTTTGATTTTTCGTATCCTGTGCTCTTAGGGACTACCGACCTGGATATTTGATATTATTTCAGCTTTATATCTTCACACTATTTTGAGAAAATCGTCAGACGGACAAAGTGGTCCTATGTGGATTCCGATTTTGCCTTTTGAAAGTATGGAACCCTAAAAAATGTATACTGAAAACAGTGTCAATGTATGTAAATTATATGTTAGGTATATACGCTTACAAAATATCAGAACAAACGTTTTTATTTAGTGTACTATAGTAAAAGCACAGCGTTAAATAAATAATTAATAAATTGAAATGAAATATAGACGACAGTCTTTCTGTTACCTTTCTGTTACTTTCTCCGTTCTCCTCTTATATTATAAGCCGATAAACGTATTTCATTGCGCATCCCTGGGCATGATAGCGGCGAGCTTGGACCGATGCCAAAGCACTACTGCCACAAGCACTGCCACTATGCAGTTGTGTTCGAATCCACTTCACTATAAAAATTAGATACCGAACACGTACCATTGTAAATTGTAATGACTGTCTTAAATATTTTTTTTTTGATCTGCGATCAGTCGCAAGACTATAAGCAGTTCCGCGCAATAAATGGCGATTAGGCGAAGGGACCAATGTCTCATCTACCTCTTCATAGCACATCCTTCCTCTTCAGCCTTTTCGCTGTAAGAGAGGGTTTCAATAGGTCATTGGCTAGGGTATTTGGATGAGTTGAGAGTCGAATATAATATTTCTCCTTATGTAAATTTATTTCTGTTTGCACAGTTGGAATGTCCAGGTACTGGTGTATCTCATCATTTCTGAAATACGTCGGAGCATTAGCAATAGATCTCAGAATGTTATTTTTGACTGTCTTAAATATTGTAACGAATTTGTTTATTTGACACTTTATTGTATATCAAAGGGAAGAACACTTATTCAAATACTGTTATACTACCGCGTAAGTCCCAGTCCACTTGTATCCATTTCTTCTTTCCTGTAAAAAGAAGAACTTGGAGCGGTGCCCAAGTGTAGGCTTCGGGGAGCCCTGTACAATCCATTAACTCTCGTCTCCACTCTCCAAGCTCCTTGGTCTACTGCACCAAGTTCCAGCAGAACACGAGAGACGCATGCCATCGATATCAACCGTCTGTCAAAGCAACTGTAGTACTAAAACCACCACCTCGGACCTTGCTATCATATGAAGTGGGAAACTGCCAGTGCACCCTCATATCACTTATTAACATATTACTACTTACGGAACCGGATATCAACCATTGATATCGCTAATTATGTCGAGGTCATATATAAGAGTTTTTTTTTTTATTATTACGAATTATCTGCTAGCTAAGAGCAACTTACATTAGGTAAATAATGATACTAATTAAATCAAATTAAATTCAAATTATTATATTTATTTATATATAGTTTTGTTAAATGCTATTCCTCTTTAATTGAACGATTCTTAATTGTGTATTTAAGTGATATCATTTATATTAAAGATTGGCTCTTACTCTCTATCTGATGAAGCGAGGGAAGCGTGGAATAAAAAAAACTATATATAACTTTTATTTGCATTAGATAGTTTGTGTTAGGTTCTATAAGTCAAGTAATATCATGTAGAATATGAGAATATTGAAAGAAAGATGCAATATAAACGTGATAGGCCCAGAAATTTTTGTCGATTAAATCTTTAAAGGCTTAATATATTGGATTTCGTCGCGTGCAAAATCCAGCAGCACCCACCTGGGTCGGTCACCGGCCCAGTTCCGCGCCCTATTTACAGCAACAAGTGTGCATTGATTGCGTAATCTTTATTGCACATGTCAGACTCTATTGACTGTGAGGATGTGTGAAATTAACTGAAGTACAAATAAGTGTTTAGGCTCCATTGTGACGAAAGGGAGAAAGAGAGGAAAAATTAAACTTTTAAATTAAAACACAATTTTTGCTTATTGAAGAACTCACGATGAGTATTGTCTTCTTTTGTTCGAGAACAGCTAAAGTTTTCCATAAATAGATCTTTTCATATTATATTCTGTATATAACAAATGGTTCCTACAAAAAAAAATGAATAGAAGTTTTTCAACAAAAAGTGAATAAAGTCTTTCTTGAAATGACTTAATAACAGTGTTGAGGTCAGAGCGGAGTGGAGGTTATTTCTATTGTGTTTGCTGTAAATTTCCTTATTGTATACGACATTGGTGAATGTATAAATGTCTAATACCTATTCTAGGTCAGTTTGAATAAAATGCAATGTAATTTCGCTAAACAAAATCTCCAAATTCGACCGAAGGTATTAAAGGGAAGGTATTAAAGAGAAGAGAAGGAATTGGGTAGCTACGTCATAATTCACAATGTTCTCTCGTCTTATCTCGCGACAGAAAGACTTTAGCAATATTTTTTTAATCTTAGAAAAGACCGTCTCAGAATGACTTTGATATAATAATTTCTCCTTCCAGAGATTAAAGAACTTTCTTAAATTTCCCCATCGTTTTCGTTTCGTCCAAATCATTGTACCTAACTCATAGCGTACTTGATTTTTAAACTTTACTTATATACAAGCTAGATACAAGCATACTATCAGAAAATAACTCAAGACTCGCAAAGTAAGTAATATAGTACAAAAATCTATAAAATTTCAATTAACAATAAGCTGCGTTGCCCAATTACATAAAATAAAAAAAATATACAAGGATTTCGGCTGAAGTTGACAGTATAATAAAATATATATTTATATTCAGCGTGTTGTTTGTTTTACATTTTTAACTTTCCCATTAATTCGAGAACTCTCCATTCGCCCGCGGTCATAAATGTTTCGTCCGAATTTGGCAAGCTCTCAACCGGGGCCGCAATAAACTACACTGCATGAGAAAATCTTGATTAATTTGTGAATATTTGATTTATATGATTTAGATGATGCTGTAGTCATTATATTTTATTTCAGATTCAATATTTATATATTAAGTTCTGTTATTTTTGCTATGGCGTTCCGAGTATGCCAGTTGAGACACTTTTTTTTATATTAAAAACATATTTTGTCATAATCTTGTCATCTATGTAGGTACTATATATAACTTATCTATGATTATATCTAAACTTGTTTTCAAAGTCAGGGCGCTGTGATCGAGAGTCGCCCTCGCCCGGCCCTCGAACTTGAACCAAGCTCTCGAGGTGCACTAGACCTCGGGCGTTCCAAATACTTATATTTGCATTCAAAAGAAATTTATGATATATTTTCTACAGATGTCTTTCAAATTCAAATACAAGTATATGTTAATTATAAATATATGTTTAAATCGAGAGATTTGCGCTCGACTTGAAAACTGAATCTTTTACTTTTTGATATTTTCCTTGCATTTTTAAAATCTTGTGTGGTGAATGTGCGGTGCGGTACCAAATTTTGCTAGCCCATATTCACTTCTATACCAAAGATTAATAAATGAACTAAATATAAATTCATAAAATCATTACTTGGAGAGCTGGTCTATGGTAAAACGTACGTATGGTATGGTAAAATTTTTAACTGACTTCAAATAAGAGGAGGTTTTTAAGTTGATTGTATGTTATTTTTGTATGTATGTGTATTACGCGATTACTCTTATACTTAACTACAGGTGGATTCTTATGATCCCTTTTTGTATTGTGGGTCATGTTGAAGAGTTAAGTTATATACCTATATGGGATGTTCTTGGTTTGATCAAGTTATATGAAATTTGAATTTCTGTTTTATATAAGATTACAAGTAGTTGTAAGAGCTGTCATTGTATTTGCGCACTGGTACCCGTTCGAGAATATTGAAGCCGACATTCACAAGTGGACGAGAACAAATTTAAACACAAACTAAAAAGCAGAAAATAATATTTTAATCAACTAAAAATAAAAAAATATTAAAAAAAGTATAAATTACTGAGATTTATACATTATATATTATTATTTATAATCCGTTACTTATGGAACTGGTGCCGGTCAAATTTTGTGGGTATCATAACGGTTTACATCCTCATCCTCAAATTCCTAATTTAATTAATTAATCCAATGAATTTAGTAATAAAAAGATAACTTTACATAAACTGAACTGGTCTTCAAAGAAAATAATATTTAAAGTTGGCTCCATACCATCATAATTTCTTCAAAAAACTTGCAACTGGTTTAGCGGTTATTGTTTAAATTTTTATAATTTTGTTTTGTTAATTAATTAATTATTATAATTAATTATTTATAATAATTAATTATATAATTGTGAGTTCGATTCCCACTCGTAGAAATTAATAAATTTTAATATTATATCTTTACTTGTCCGTTGTGGCACTAAAAAGCGCGAATTTTTAGCGCAGCCACACAACACACGATGTCTCGAATTCGGGCGGGATGTGGAGTGTGTTGGGAAGAAACCCGTGATGCTGGATAACAAAGATATTGATGATAAGATGTGGCAAATTTTTCATTAAGTTCTGATCGAATGCTTACCATGGTGCGCGAGATATCTACCTGATGATAAAAATGATTAAGTATAGATAAATAAATATGTATTATAATAATTATTATTAATAATATAATTTTAATACAACGGCTAGATATTGCTGGCTATTTCCATGATTAAATTTAAAAATAAGTTTGTTGTTTCCCGCCAACTCGTTCTATTTAGAAGTTGGACGCAGACGGCTGAAATGTTAAATGTTTCCATCAATAGTTGAAAAGGTCAAATAAAGTTAACAGAGAATCACAGCTGGTATCGCGTGAGGCACGACACTGTGCTATTTTCTTTGAACGACTTTCATAATTAAGTTTTGAGACTTCGTACGGTACTTTAATATTATATTATATTTATTATTTAGCTTCACGCTGTATCCCGCACGTTGAAGGGTAGGCAGAGGGAACCGTAGGTTTGAAGGAACCTTGTGTTAAGACACTCTGTTCCCCACTTTCCGCCATAGAGACATTGCGTGTTGAGTGGCGTAACTCAACGCCGCGTTTTGCCTTGCGCCAGCGCGAAGATAATGGAAATAATTAATTCTCCTCGAGTGGGAATCGAACTAATAAACCGTCGCGTTTACAGGCAGACGCTGTGCTTCTGCGCCACGACGATCCTCATACGGTACTTTTAGCTTTAGTTTTACTTGTTTCTATAGAATACACAAATACATATATTTTACTCACTTGTTGTTGTGGAAAGGCTTATGTCCAGCAGGGGACAAGGATAGGCTGATGATGATGAAGAATAAGTTGTGACATTGGGGATTACGCAAACATTTTTAGGTACACGTTAAATAAAACTATTTGCATCAGGATTTTATAGTAACACCTACCATATGCTTTTAAATTATTTGTGGCTAACTTTTTAATATTTACTTAACTGACTTAACACGAGGTCTAATTGTTAATTCACGTAGAATATTCATAATGACGTTTAGATAATAATTAGTAGTAGTAGTAATAATAGTAGTATATATATATATATATATATATATATATATATATATATATATATATATATATATATATATATATATATATATATATATATAATACAACAATAAAACAGGGGAAAGCAACCTGCAAGTTCACAAATCAATAATTTCTTTACATGTATTAATTTAATTTAAACTTTAAAGTTTTATCCCTGAACCTGTCCCAAAACAAAATGTCTTCAATCGCTTATACTTGACTGTATTGTGCTTGCGTTATAATTTTATCGTATAAGAATTTTCCTTTGAGTGCTATTCATTTATTATATTAGACTATAGTATCGTGACTATTGACAGTTTTATTTTTCTAGTCAAATATAGCGAGAGCTCTTTGAGCTCATCTCCAAAGCTCGTATTATCAATGTCGTTTGAGTTATGTAATCTTTGTGTGTATGTTACACATCGCGTGTACGTGAACAATTAATTAACACCATAACATCAGCTTCACGCTGTATCCCTCATATAGTAGGATCAGTAGACACTCCGTTCTCCACTTTTTGACAGAAAGGAGAAATTTTTCAGAGCGGAGAAATGAAAACAATTCATTCCCCCAAACGGACATCAAACCTACAAGCATGGATTTCACAATCAAACTGTTCCACTGCGACACAATGGCCTCTCTAATCAACTAAGTTATGTTAATTGCATTTTGTACTTTGCATGTTAATTAAAATTTGGTTTTGGTGTAGGAGCAGCGATATACTCACTCAGTGTATCTGTTCAGAACACATAGTTATAAATATATATTGTTATATAATACATATCTATCTATATCGTGATCCGTGAAACACCTAACATTAAAATACATATATATTAAAATTGTCCTCACTAGAAAGCTTTAAACGTATAGAGAATCGTCAATAATTCGAAGTAGGAGGTAGTTAGGTACGTTAGGAAAGAATCGTTAAAAGACAATTTAATTGCCGATTTATGCATAAAGGTTCTTTAAGAAAGGCAACTACTCGTATACCTATAGCAATAATAGTGAAGGCCGCTCGTCGCCTGGATACTAACTAACAACTAACTATAATTACTTTGGACTGTCTATCGTCCTTGAATATATAACCACACGTCATATGCATGTAAAAATAATAGCTGTAGCCTGTAGCTGTACTGTAATAACACGTAAGGCATTAAAAATGAGCTCTATGCTCACTTTCTTCACAACACACAAGTACAAGTAAATTAAAAAAGTTATAAAATATTTTTATTAATATTTCCTTTGTTTTAAATGGATTATTATTAAAATTATTAAGCTGCATCGATATATTGTTGATATGATGTGGTGGTGGCGGCCTTTAACCTTTTTTTTTTTAGACCAGTTCTATAATTTGTTATTTTAAGTAAGGTCATAGATCTCTTTCTAGAAATGTCTTATAATATTTTCCATACATTTTCATTTTCCATTATAATAAAAGTTATGATTAAATTTACTTTGGCAGGAGAAGTCCCACGTTTAGCGTCTTTATGTAATTGGTAGGTATAACTTACTGCAGCTAACGCTACCAGATAGTTATTACATAGGTAGAGTTTTGAGAATAAAAAATAAATCTATGCAACGATGACGTTTACAAGCAATTTGTATGTCATATAAAAAAGAAAAAATATTTTTTTTTATATATAACGTGTCGTTATATATATAAAAAAAAAAAATATGCCCATTTGTTCTGGTTATTGTTGCTCTTATGAGTAGTAAGCGGAGAGTATCGTCATAAAGTTCTCTCCGCTCACTCGGTCAAACGTGAGGGCGATTGTGAGAACCAAAAAGTGTTAAGAAATTGTTAATTGTCAAGTAATTCACATTTATAAGCTTCAATTTCGTTGAATTTCATAACATTATTTCAATTAATACTATTGTGTTGTTTTGTGTTTAAATGTTCCATTAGAAATAATAAAAATTATAATCTGATTTTCTCAAAGTCGCAATTTTGTCATCACCACGCTGACGTCAAATGTAAATCATATTCCTGTATATTTCTATAATCCACAGGAATATCAACATTGTCCGGATGCGGCTCGCCGGAGAACATGGAAAGACTGCCGGAGATGCCCGCGTCGGAGGAGCGGAGGCTGCGGCGCGCCGCTCACGTGCTGCAGCAGAGACTCGTGTTGAGGCAGTGGTTGGCGACGCATAAACTGCAGCATGCCTATTCTAAGTGAGCTTACATTTTTTACTACATACATCTATATACATATATAATAATATGTTTGTCGTATTTTAAGTGTATATAATAGTGATTAAAATTAGGTACGACAACATTCTTTCAATTCTTAAGAAATAATTGGGTTCTGCCATCGTTTTAATAAATATTCTTTATATAGAAATGTTGATGCCGGAATGAATCTTCACTGATGAATATTTATTAGTATTAATAATACAGGCATTTGTCCGATTTCATTATACAATGGGCTGCTTTTGATGTCAATCCCTATGCGGATTGTGTCTAAATATGGCGGGTAATAGAGAGTGGAATCATTTGTCACTAGGTTATTCCTGCCTATTTTGCTAACAGCCAAAAAAATTAAAATGGAAGCAAAATAATTGCTATTTAATACACATTTTAGAGCAACGAGGCGACGACGTGAATCTGCTCCATTAAGAGAGCCTTTCACGACTGACAAACAGACTCATTATCGCATATATAAAAGTCTGAATGGAGTCGTTTACAAATGCGAATAACTTTTTTTAATAGAACGCTAAATATATGAATATTCTTTATTTTTTATTTCGGAATAATAATACAAAGAAACTAGAGATAAGTTACTTCGTGCAAAATATATACATGCGAATATGGGCACGTCCCAACTACGGAAATTAAATATATATAACTAGACCTGATTTAATATGTACGTTTTTAATCTATATATCTACCGATCTATTAAATAGTTAATAAAAGCTTAAAGTCCACTCAGCAGAATTTTTGTCCGTAAAAGCTACTTGCCAAAACATGGAATTTGTTGAAGTTCAGTATTGCAAGTTTCCTTAAAAAAAATTAAAGAACGATAAAGTCAAATTACTTTCATTATTGGTATCTACCAAAGAATGAATAAATTTTCAATATAATAGCTTAAAACCCAAATCAACATATAGAATAGTTGTCGTCCTGGCGTTTAATGAGGCTTTCGTAGAAAAAGATAGACATATTTCAATTACGTCGATTACTAGCAAGTGAAGCTAAATTATATAAAAGATTTTGTCCAATAAATTACTTTTTTGTAAGCTTTATTTAAGTTCACATAGCTTTTTTTTTAGTATAATATTAATAATCATTGTCAATGTTGAACGCCAAAGACGGGCGGTTTACTTAAAAAGAAATTAATTTAATCTTTCAATTGTGGGAAGTGGATATTGTGTTTTTTTAGGCGATGATAGAAAAACTAGAACATAACCTGCTTACAGAATTTATGTTAATTACATATACTTTTACGTTTTACTATATACATACAAGACACATATAGGTACATTGATCGCGATTTTTAATAATAGACAAGAGTGATTCAAAAAAGAAGACGAGAAAATTGAAGAATTGCATTGTGATGTTGGTATAAACATTTAAAACAAACAAGTCGCTAGTAATATATGTATACATATATTATATATATATATGTTCATGTATATATATATGTTCAATGATAAAAGTTATTTTTGAAAACACTGCTTCAAAATTCTAAGAAGGCAGGATTAAAACAGAAACAAAATTCCTACATGGGTATGAGTTGAGTGGAATTACAAATATAGATTGCGCATTGCGGAGGGCCTACATTAAGGTTTTGCAAACTAAGTTTGTACGACATCGTGGAGCAATTTGGTTGGCCTTGATCGTGACTATTGTAAATAAGTACAAATTACGGTGAATATATCAAATTAATAATCGTTATTATTAATCTTAATTAATAATTATTATACTTGTACAAATTTGAAAAGAGGCGTTGACTTTTTAAATGAATCAATGCGATTTTCTATTTACCTGTTATATATATATATATATATATATATATATATATATATATATATATATACCAATTACAAATTAACTACTATAACTTCCATAAATCTGACACGCCGTCACTGCTAAACGCCACATGAAGATAAATGATCTTGACATTGATATGATAAATAACATTTTGCCTCGTCAGCTTAGTCTCTGAGCGCTTAGCGAAGTGAACGTTCAATATCGCTAACTTAAGTTAAACGTGAATGATTATGTGGCAGGCTACCATTGCCATATGAATAGTTAAAGCAGTTGCAGGTCTTAAATCTCATGTGCATGGTTGAATTTAGGTAAGGTAGCGGGTTTGTATCCCACAAGATGATAATCTTATATCTGTAATATGTTTGGATATGGTGTATCGTTGGGTACCACCAGCTGCATGCCAGCATGTTGGGTAGGGAATCAGCGTGGACAGCCGTTGTCACCTTTTGTGAGACAGTCATGTCTCAGAAAGAGGCTGCAGAACGAGATCGGGAGAGGGAGAATCCTTCTCTCCATAGGCAACGTCGCCGTGGTGGCACGCTCGCTAATTTTCCTAGTGTTATATTAGGTTAGCTTATTTATTCTACCGCGTGTGGTGAAAAGAAAAAAAGAAAAAAAAAAAAAAAAAAAAAAAAAAGTCTACTCTCTTTAAAAGTGAGCTCCTTAGAGGAGCATGTCACGTGAGAAGGGCTACGGATGCGGTTCCACCGATTTCCCGGGCCCTTCCGTTGTGTCGAGGACGGCAATCGCAGGGGTTTTAGTGGGTGAAAATCCCACATAACCCAGTTCTTATAAACGGACTGGGTATCTTTAAAAGATTTCCCCTGCGTCAAAAAAAATATATATATACATCATACAAAAAAATAAATATATATATATATAGAAAATGTAAGTGCTTTATGTAACACATAGGTACTAGGTAAGTGGGCAAGCTTTATTGTAAAACGCTTGTAATGCACCGACAGTGTAATGGTGCTAAGTCGTCTGTGTATCTTGTTTGTTAATGGGTAACAAGGTAATATGATATACGGAAATACATGACATAATTATGTCATGTTTATCTTTATTCTGACGCTTCCCGCCCTTTTAATATGTAGGTTTAATAGTCTGTGGAAACTAGAAAACACTGTACTCCATTATTCGTCCAAATAGAGGCTGATTGACTGGTGATTGGTGGAACTGAACGCAAACTTTACATAATATGGAACCTTATTATATACCCATCTAAGTTAAAGGTATATAGTAGTTTTGATGCAATAGCATTCAAAGCTACAACCATATGTGTACTTTATACTTAACTGTAAACCGGTAATGGTTGTGGGATCGGAACCGTCTCAGGGGAATTAATTATTTTCATTTTCTCGTTCTAGTAAGACAAAGTGAGCGTTTACTTCTGACAAATGTCTCGATTTCTGGTGTAAGGTGGAAATTGGATTGTCTGGGCACGAAATTCGCTGTGCCCACCCCACTGTACGCGGGAAACTACGTGACGTTAAAAAAAATTGGTAGAAATTAACTCAGACTGGAATCAACAAATATGCCCACTTCAGCTATCTATTAACTTATAATAAATAACAATTGCTTTATATAAATATATATTAAATTGCTTTATACTGTAGGTATAGGAGGAGAAATATCTGTCCGAGGTTTTATCGTGAAAATAGGTTTTTGTTGCGACTGACAGACGAACCAATTGTTTGCGACATTTTTCATTAAGCCAACTCGCTTTCATCGCTCGCGATGGAATCATGTACAAGCTTGTTTTTTGGAATTTGTCATGGAAACCGAGCCCGGCTTTGTGTCACTGTATATTGTATGCAGTGTTCGTTTTGAAATTTTTGTGTAACAAACAATATGCATCAATGCTATGTGATTATAGACCAAGGAATGGTAGCGCGGCTGAGACGTATTTAACGATACGATGATTGCAGGTTTTAAATACACTTAAAGGGCAGGTATTATGCCTACTCCAATCTTCATATTAAAATTATATTATAAAAGATTCAATTTAATATTGTATGCAATGGAAATGTGAGTATTTTTAACAAGTGGTACTTATCCTTTATATAGAATGTATTCGTTGCGAATCGATGTTGACTTAATTTTTTTTATTTTTAAATTAATTATCACACAACAATTTTCTAAATTTTACGGGAAAGATAAAAGAGGACTTACTATTATACTACTTCAGATTTTATAGATATCATTTGAAATTATTTATCATCTGTTTATTGTAATTTAATTTTTATAAAAAGAATAAACACTCAGATATACCTATATCTATCTCCGCTTTATTCCATCCATGGGGAATAGTGAAGAATTAAATATACTCTTCTTGATATTAAATATAATCACAAATGTGCGCTATAGGTATGTACAGTAATTGCACACACACAATCAAATATGTGCGCTATAGGTATGTACAGTAATTGCACACACACAAGCTCAGAACAGTGTCGGGTACTGGCGAGTGCGACCCATGTATAGGCTCAAGGGCCCTCTACTATGCATTAACGCTCGCCTCCGCCCTCTGAGCTCTACTATTTTTGTATATAGGGTCTTATATGTTATAAGATGTAAGTACGTATATATATGAATCCTTATAAGATAAATTGTTGTCTGTTTGTCTGTCTGTATGTCCGTCTGTCAGGACCATCTTCTCAAAATCGTGTGGTGATTGCAAGCTAAAACTAATATCAAATATCCGAATTGGTGTTCCCTTAGAGAACAGAAAAAAAATAAACTTTTAAATCAATACGTGTAAATGATATGAGCGGTTATACTTAATTTTTTTGCAGTTTGTATGAAAATCGCCTCGTAATCAAACCCCGGTACTTCCCGTTAACTTAGAGTTATGAAATTTAACAATATGTTAGAGCTAAGGTACCTACTACAATAAAACAAAATTTTTAATTTATAGGTATATCCCGAACAATTCACATAAGAAGAAGAAGAACAACAAATTATATCTGTAGTTTATTTATACAAAAGGAGCGCATACGACCGCAACTTTAAGTTTGTCGACCGTAAGAAGCAGTATTTATTTCACCTAGACTTATAAAATGAAAACTTACAGAGTAAATAAAGGGAAAAGTCTAAAATTGATAATTTCTTAAGTTTACCAAAGAGCACCACAAACTGTAGGCCATTACAAACCGTATTAACAATAAACCATAATATCCTTAGTTCATTTCAAACAAAATGAGTGGATACGTCCGAAAATTTAAGTTTAAAGTTTATCAATTTTTATAAGTTGTACTGCCCGGTTCCCGTAGACTTATAATCATGAAATACGTACGGAACCCTCGGTGCGTGAGTACAACTCGCACTTGACCGATATTTTAATGAAACTTCAATCGTACGTGTTAATTGCCACATCATTATGCAATATTGTAATCTAATTATGAGATATCAACGTAAAATACATACATATACAATTGATGTTAAGCCAGAAACCTTTTGGATTCTAGAATATTCATACAATATCGGGAGTGCTTAGGTATTCAAGCAAATAAATATAAGTATGAAATAGTTAATAAAGGTATGCATAGACGATATTTTTTTGGTTCTCGTCGGTTTCAATTTGTCATATAAATTTTTTTTTATGGTATTCTTTGAATTATTTCTATTTGATAGTAACCTAGTGAGCAGAGATGTTTTAAAAACCTATGTTCTTATCCAGGGCCTTGGGCACGTGCTAATACGTATTCTAGTTAGAAAGCAACTTTTACGGCTATTTTATTATTTTTAAAGTTAAAGTTAACCCACACTGAGGATAGAAAAATACTTACAGGGAACATATTAATTGGAACGCAGCGGGAATTGAACCCGCACCTCGTAGAAACCGTCCGAGCGCTCTAACTGGAACCTTAACTTTTCTGGCTACGGCTGTATTGTAATATTGTCAATGTATTCTTTTCTGCTATAAATAATGCTATAGTGACACCGTTCTGGCGATATATTTTGGAATAATTTTGTTATAGTAACATTGAATTTGTCTTCTCTCTTTAAGTCAGTGTCAAAGGTCAACGCTAAAAGCGTTGCAGGTCGCCAAATCGAATCACGTCCTTTGCAGACGCAAGGCGCAAACCAGACCAGACCGGACAAATTAGGTATTTTAGAGTGAATGCAGTATTTGTGTATTACCTAAAGAGATAAATGTGCTATTTTTCACGTTTTGATAAAAATAATAACTATTTATTATGTTATAACTACACGATTATTAATTTAATCAACTGAATTGTGTTCGTTCGTTCGTAGCTCACTCCCAGTGACTGACTAATATGACATTTTTGTTTAATTTTTATATCTTATGCTCCATGACCACAGACGTCTTCGGCGTCTGTGCATTAGTAGTTCGGCTTTTCTCTTTATTTAATTATACTCGTAGTTGGAGTTATTCGATTTCGATAAGTTGGATTTTTTATTCTTTTTGGCTTGTTAGTAAAAAGTAGCGGTTCTTTGTGCTTTTTTTTGTTAGGCTTCCGGATGTCTTCATATGTTGTGCTTCCAGGTACAATGATAGAGACTTAATTGCATCCTCGTCTCCTTAGAAATTACCTGTTACCCGCGGCTTCGCCCGCACTGTGAATGAAACATAATATTGAGGCCGCGTTTTAAAAACCAAGTGGCACCATCTATCGGCACAGTCATGAACTAATTTTTAATGGTATGAATTTTGATGTTTTAACGTGGTGAAAAGTAGCCTAAGCCACTCGTCAGCCTCCTGACTATCTACACACAAGAAAATATACCATAACATTGCACCGTTGCGACGTGAAAGAAGGACAAACACACAAATGCACTTTCCTATTTATAGTATTAGTATGGATATCAGTTTTACTGTTATGATCTCTACTATATTAGTTACAGAACTTTCATTTGCCCATTTGGCTTCTATTAGTTACTCGTACGAGGTACTCGTGTATAGACCTCCACAAGTATTTTTTTGTTTATATCCAATTAACATAATTGACCTTGTTTCAGTTTCATGGGAAATAGTCAAAGATAATTCTTACCTATTCACACTTTTTCTATGCATTGCATATTGAGTAACTCAACGTCAACGTGTCCAAGTAAATTAGATAACAAAAAAGTTTAATGGTATACGTACAAGCATTATCCATAAGTGAGCTTTGTATATGTAATTACATACGTATGAATCGCTCCAGCTCCAAAAAATTATTATTTAAATAATTAACCTAACTAAACATTACTGTTCTATACTTAATTATATAATATTATGAATATTCTAAATCGTTAGAATATTAACGGAAATATTAGTTAACTTCAATAGATGAATTATTTGTATATTTGTTATATCTTTATTATTTCGTATTATAAATAACATTAAAATGATATCAATTATTAATTTAAGCACTTTGAGCTTGTATTAGGCCGGGTCGATATTGAAATGTCATATTGAAGTGTTAAATAATCCGCTTATTTAATTGAATAGAATAATTGATTTTTCGTACTTGATTCCTTGTACTAATACTACTAATAACTTGTTTCGGGTAAATTATAATAAAAGGAAGGTACAAGCTTTGTTCTTATTTAAACTAGCGATCCGCCTGCGGCTTCGTCTCTTAAGTAAATTGAATTGCGTTCGTTTCGATATGTTATACGAAATCACATTGTACATGTTCGATATACTCGCATTTTTTATAATATCATTTCTTTTCTAAAATAAGTTTTTCTTTAATACATCAGCTACCTGTCAGTTAAGGTCCCGTCAAAATTGGTCTAGCCGTTTCATAGATTAACCGGAACAAACAGACAGACAGACAAAAATTGTAAAAATGTTATTTTGGTATACGAGTATATACCGTATATATATATTCATATGCTACATGCATGTAAAAAGGTTATACTAATATTGCAAACAGATACTAAAATTTTATTTATTAGTTCTCTTGATTATTATTGTTTAGTTATAACTCGGGAAATTAAATAGAATAATATTTGTGCTTAATATTAATTAAAATATTAGATATAAGGCCAGGTTTCAAAAACGTCATTACTATACGTATACTATCCCACTATCCGACTTAGCCCAGCACTCCGGAGTCCGTAGTCCGGGTAAAGTGATTTGGTAATTGGCAATAGGGCATGGAACTCAACATTGAAAATACAATAACCATCGAAAATTAAAGAAGTATATTAAATAAATGTTTGCTTCAATACTAATTATTGCAGTTATTATTACAACAAACAAACAAATGAAAGTAAAACAAATTCATCATCTAATATTATAGAAGCACATTAAAAAAAGTTCTTCTGCTACAATACTAATCGTTGCAGTTTTCGAATGCTGAACACTCTTCTTGACTCCGGTGAGTACCAATACGACATTGTTACCAGTTTTACGTTGGCTGTTCATCTTCTGCACAGACATTTCACCACAGACAATATACCTTACATCATCAAATTTCTTTACTTCCGTCTTCTTGTTATTCTTTTTTGTAGTCTATGTTTCACTAGCTGTTGCCCGCGGCTTTGCTCGTGTGGAAGTTGAGTATATGTATTTACAACTTAATTTAAAATACATATTATGTTAGTTAAAAACCTTAAAAAATCAAAGTAAACGTTTAACCCCTATTTCATCATTTATTAAATAAAATTTCCAAAATTCCTGAAACATGTGTTTACGTAAATAAATACGTAACTTAGTTTATTTTACTTTAAAAATGATGAACTTTCATATATATTATCATCCCCTATTATGACCACTTAGAGAAAATTACCTACGTAACAAATTACAATAAATTTACAGTCCGGATTTCTTGTATGTAGAGTTTAGTTTAGAGTTTAGAATTATTGATAGTTTGCGCTCGGCGATGATGAATCAGTCAGTCAGTCAGTCAGTCCATTTTATTTTATAGGTATAGATAGCAGAGAGTTGTGATTTAACAGTCTTCTGAGAAGCTTTAGTCGAAACATATGTACTATTTAATAATATACGTAACTCCAACACTGAATGCAGATAAAACAGTCCCTACCTATGGATAGATATAGTATATACTATTACAAAAGATGTCAAATTTATGAACTACACAAATAAGTTTATAATGGATTTTTCCTTTTTTACTATAAGTTCTAACTTATTGTCAAATTTCATAACCCTAGATAAACGGGAAGTACCGTATAAGTTTTGATTACGCAGCGAGTTTCATACAAATGTATGATGTTTTAAAAAAATCTATATCGTTAATTAGCTGAGTGACATTTTTAATGTTTTTGAGAATAAACGACTTAAAACCTAAACCTTAAAACCAAGCATAAACTTCGTAATCTTCGCATAACTTTCGTATATTTTGATTGCGTTGACTTAGAAGTTTGGTATTATCTGTAGACTATGGTCCAAGAGACTATAGACTATAGCCAGAGAGCCAGTTGGGCATACAAAGTGATCCTGTAAGGGTTTCATAATTTCCTTTTGATATACGGAACCCCTAAAACCACATTCAATTTGCTGTATTCATTTTGTTATTTATTGGGACCGCCTCAGCGTGAACATTATGCAGTCACTATTGAACTTTGGCCTACATTTAAAACAAATGGCGGAATAAAATACGTATATTTTAAGTATAAGTCCCTCGAGTGCGATTCGACTGTACTAAATATCCATATACCGGTCTGCGTCAAGGTGACTAATAGAAATAACATGTGGAACAGTTAAAATATGTAAATGATTATTAAGATTATAAATAAACATTGAACACAGATTATAAATGAAAATCTGTAATATTCTTACATAGATTATTGGTTACTCTAGATTCTAGAATGTTTTTAATTTTATCTATAAAAAACATAAAATACCAAATAATTCTGTTTAATTATCATTACAAGTATTTATTAATCATCTATCAGTAATCAGTTTTAGGTAGTTAATAAAAACTTAGATAAGGAGCTCAAGCTTGGTATTTTTGGACATTTGCAGAAGATTTAACATATAGATTTCAGTAATAAAAAAATTCTAACAAAACCTTTTCTCAATTCAATGATTATTTCGCAACATATATGATTTACGTTGTTTTGAACCATATATACTTACTTTAAGAATAAATATTCACATGATTCTTACAAAATAACAACTAGTAGTATTATATTATAGTAATATTAGTAGTTGTTATTTTGTCTATGTTTCAAAAGGAATACAATTTCAAGTATACATATATGTGTATGTATTGAAGCGAAGCCTTCTCAAACATTCAAAGGAAGATGTAAATAGTGTCGGTGGCGAATATATGCCGAGACGTTCTCGACCGAGATTCGACGGAACAAGGAATTGTTACAAGTAGCTAGTAGCTAGTAGCTAGTAGCTTGTGGGACAAGCCACCTGCGGGGTGCAAACAATATGCGCGGTACACTGGTTAAGCGAGCGTTTTCGAGAATACTTCAGTATTTACCTTTACCTGAAAAGGGAATCTATATTGTTTCACCTATTGCGTTTGTAAAATAAACATATAATTTATTAAAGAAAACTATAAAAATAGAACAGTTCACCGCAGTAATAAGATATTCTCCGTCTTCCACCCGATAAGGAGATACTCTTGTTTAGTTATGTTACTCATTAGTAGAGAAACATCAAAGGAAAAATCCCATCGTCGTCACTTTGTTTGGCCACTATATATTTTTTATATCTTTAAACGGTTTTATATGCATTTTAGGAAAATGTTGAAAATATTACATTTCACTAACATTACATTAGTTACACTCTTGTTACATTTATTTTAAAGCTCTTTACTTTGAATAGTGTGCTTATAAACTTGTCGCTTCAGTCGATCTTTCAAAAACTTATGTTGTTTATTGAACCAAATGTATGGGCGGCATCTGTGCTTACAATATAGCCTCGTGTCTTTGTGCGTCGTACTTACCTACCTAGCTGTGGAATTGACGGAAGTTTCCTGTTATTTAATACATACATATAATATATGTATATTGCTTCCGTCCATCTTCATTACGCGCCTATTTTATAGACATTCTAAGAGTATACTGACTATGTCTAAGTAATAATAACTTTGAAATAAATTATTGTTTTCAGTACGGACCAAAAAAGGTCTACGATAATACCTACATTTGCGTTATATTTCTTTTGTACTTGACCTTCGTTTCATCTCATCCGCGGGGATCGTAAATGTAAATCTACCATAAAAATGTTCGCGGAACAACTTACATTAACTTCTTATGTAAAGGGCCTCCTTTCTCTGTTTGATTTGATCTATATATATATATATATATATATATATATATATATATATATATATATATATATATATATATATATATATATATATATATATATATATTATATATATATATATATATATATATATATATATATATATATATATATATATATATATATATATATATATATATATATATATATATATATATATATATATATATATATATATATATATATATATATATATATATATATATATATATATATATATATATATATATATATATATATATATATATATATATATATATATATATATATATATATATATATATATATATATATATATATATATATCTATATATATATATATATATATATATATATATATATATATATATATATATATATATATATATATATATATATATATATATATATATATGTCCCGTTGTCCTAGAGTTATGAAATTTGGCAATAAGTTAAAACTTATAACGTTATAACGTTTTTTCCAGGAAAAAAAACCACAACAAAGTTATATTTGTAGTTCATTTCATACAAAATTAGTGGATATTTACATTTTTCTCGATTAATACCTACAATCATGAGCTTAGCACAGAACCCTCGGTGCGCGCGTAAGTGCGAGTAGCACTTGACAAATATTTTTTATATTATTATGAACTTATATAATAATATTAGAATAAATAAATACGAAAATTTTTATAAAACAGGATGAAATTATACGTTATTTACATGTTTTCAATGCATGAGCCGTCAGGATTTTACCGTCCATCTAGTTGTTGTGAGTTCGTGGATTGCTGTTACAATTTCATTTGTTCAAATCGCACGAAAGTCGTTTTTGGGTAAATTCGTAAACTATTCAAATTAAAATCTGAATTATTTATATATTTACATTTTTTTTTCTAAATTTTATATATAATTAGGTAGTAAAAAATATCGGTTGCAAGTATGCCAAGTCAAAAATCTGAGTAGGCTTGAGCCTAGAGCTTAATCCTACGCAACCTGCTTGTTAATCTGCTACCGACAGAGACTTAATTCTCTCTTGCTACTTTGCATAAAAATTGTAAAATTCCAGGTTGCTCAGCCTGGACGTATCGTCCCTGGAAGATGTCTACTGGCTGGAGGACTCGACGGCGCGTCACGTCATCGAGCCCAAGGACTTCAACGCGTGGTCGGCGGCGCGTCAGAGCCTGCCCACGGGCAAGGACGCCTTGCAGACGCTCAAGTCGGATCTGTGGAGCACCGTGGTCAAGAACAGTAAGCATCAGGATGCTTGGACTTGGGGTTAGTATTATTAGTTCGTAGTCGTGTTGAGGTTAAACTTGAAGGTGTCTATTATTAACGAAACAAAAATCATCCGATGCCATACCAGATTCACGCCTAAGACTTTGATTTAGTTGTCGGAAAAGCCATAACATACTTAGCTAATACGATATATCTACTAGTGTTCATATGAGCAATATTCACAATTAACGATTCCAGGCGGTATGCTAGTGGTGTCGATCTCAGTATGCGGGCTGGTGACCCTGGCGGCGATGACGCAGCCGTCACTGGCGCCCGAGGCCAAGCACTCGCTGCTGCAGTACGTCACGGGGAAGTACCTGCATCCGCCTAGTTGTAAGGTACGTGACTGAAATATCTATCGGTCCGTCGATGAATGCTTCGCAAGTAATTCATCTTGCAAAAATCTATTTTACTGTCAAGCTTTATATTACTTATAGCAGAGTACGCAGAGATAACCTGTCAAGACATCTACGTGCAGCGCTTTTTGTCTAAATTCACAGCGGAAATTACTGCCGCGCTATTTCATTCCCCCAAGTGGCGATCCCCACCTGGAACCACAACCTGCTGATGTCCCAATGCTAGAAAACATGATGTTCATGTTTACTAGTAGTGTGACAGCGGCTGACTGAATCAAAAGTTGAAAATATGACAATGCTTGACAGCAGAATACTTATTTCTTTATGTAGATTATACTTTCACTTGGACTCTCATAATAGATACAAAAGCGCACAGCAAATACACAATCTCTCAGGATGTTGGTATTTACGTGTACCTGCTGGCACAGATACTGGGTGCTTTGAATGTGTAATGTGTCATATACGTACAACTTTTAGGTATTTCCATTTAGTCTCGGGGACGAAGCTGCATATAAAAGCTAGCTCAGATTAAATACCCATTTGTCAAAGGTGGAGTGGGGGTGGGAGGAGCCGCAGGCGGTGGGCGAGACCATGTGCTTCACGGTGTACTGCTACCAGCGCAACGGGCAGCCCTACCCCATCTGCGACACCGACGAGCTCGTCGTGGATATAGCGCTCGGCACCAGGAAGGTGAGAGAGTCACCGAGTAATGTTTACACTGGCTTGGGACGGCCACGACTGCATGAATGTGACGTGTGTCAGATCGCGGCGGTGGTGGAGCTCGGGTCCGGCGACCCCGCGCAGGCGCACACCGCGCGCGTGCAGTTCACCGTGCGCGCCGCCGGCGTCTACCACATCAACGTGCTCATAGGTGCGTGACGACCCCTCCCCTCGCCGCGCCCCTCCTCGCGTAACCTCCTCTAATGTAGCCTCGCGTGTGTGCGGCAGGAGGGCAGGCCGGCGCTGGCGGGCCCTTCCGCAAGTGGTTCGTGGCGGGGCGCGTGGAGGCCCGGCGCTCCCGCGTCGGCCGCGCCGGCGCCGCGCTCGTGTGCACGGCGCAGCGCGCGCGGCGCCTGCTCGTGCACCCGCGCGACCGCTACGACAACGCGGCGCCGCCCGACCGCGACTGCAGCGACGACGGCTTCTCGCTGGACGTGACGCCGCTCGACGCGGCCGACGCGCCGCCCGCCCCGCCCCCGCCACCACCCCCGCCGGCCCCGACACCCCCGCCCCCGCCCCCGCGCCCTGCTGCCAAGCCGACTTCGAGTACGACCCCGTCAACCAGCGCGTGAGCGCGTCGCTGTGCTTCGCGACGGCCGGCGTGTACCGCGCCGCGCTGCGCTACGGCGGCGCGCTGCTGCACAACGGCGAGTTCGACTGCGTGGTGCTGACGCCCGGCGACGCGGCCACCGTGCAGCGCCAGCTGGGCGCGCGCCGCGGCGCCTGCTACGAGGCGCGCCTGCTGGAGGGCGGCCGCGCGCGCCGCGTGCTGTGCTGCCTCAGCGCCAAGCGGCTGCTCGTCAAGGACTACGTGCTGCGCTTCATCCCCAAGCGCATCACGTCGTTCCGCGTGTGCCCGTCCACGCGCCTGGCGCTGGGCGCGCGCGCCGGCCCCGGGAGCCCCGAGGGCGCGGGCGCGGCGCCCGGCGGGGAGCTCACGCTGGACGACGGCGCGCAGCCGCCGCTGCGGCTGTGGGCGGCGGAGCGCGACCTGCTGGCGGCCGCGTTCGCGCAGCTGCTGGTGGCCAACTGCGGCGGCGAGGACGGGTTCAAGCACAAGGCGGAGTTCTTCTACGCGGCGCTGCGCCGGACGCACGCGCGGCACCCGCACTCGCGGCTGGCGCTGCGCGTGCGGCGCGCGGAGCTGCTGCGCTCCAGCGTGCGCGCCACGCGGCACTGGGCGGCGGCGGAGTGGTGCCGCAGCCTGGAGGTGTCGTTCGCGGGCGAGGCGGGCGTGGACTGGGGCGGCGTGCGGCGCGAGTGGGTGTCGCAGCTGTGCGCGCAGCTGTTCGACGCGCGCGGCGGGCTGTTCGCGTCCTGCCGCGACTCGGCGGCGGGCCTGGTGCACCCCAACCCGGCGCCGGAGCGCCCGCCGCACCTCAAGCTGAAGCACTTCGAGTTCGCGGGCAAGCTGGTGGGCAAGTGCCTGTACGAGAGCGCGCTGGGCGGCGCCTACCGCCAGCTGGTGCGCGCGCGGCTGGCGCGCTCCTTCCTCGCGCAGATCATCGGCCTGCGCGTGCACTACAAGGTGCGTGCGACTGAAATACATTATATGAATTATACGATATGAGGCAATTTAATCGTGATTCCAAATTTCTGAAGCGGGTCAGTATTTTCCCCAAGATATTTAAACAAGTTCGCCTTCAAGCAAAATCATATTAAACTCTAAAAATAAAATATATACTACGTGGCATATTATAACTAGTACAACTGGGAGATCGAACACTTATAATAAGCCGGTAGAATTAAGAATTGATAATAAAATAATAAGTAAAGACTTAGAAATTGCAAATATTTTTGAAAATGTCTTTGCTGAAATACCGGTTAAAGTAACTTCCTCATTAAAATTTAGTTGCAAATCAGTTCGTGCAAAGTAATACTAGTTGTTGTAATAATAATTTTACTTTTGAGCATGTGAGACCAAAAGAGATTGTTAAATTTTTTAAAAGCAAAAATACTGGTGATTTATATTTGGGTTATTATATCTGTAAAGCTACTGAGCTCTATCATATGTCACATTGCACCTCAATTGGCTAAGACAATTAACGAATGTGTTGGCAAAGGTATTTTCCCTGACCTTATGAAAAACAGTAAAGTAGTTCCGTTGTTTTAAAGTGGAGAAAATAAAGATCCGAGCAACTATTGACCGGTATCTGTATTGCCATCACTGAGCAAAATTGTTGAAAAGCAATTCTGAATCAGCTAACAAGCCGTTTTACCGAGAATAAAATGTTTCATAATGCACAGTATGGTGTTCTAGGGATAGATCTACGGTACATGCAGGACTTGTCTAAGACTTTTAACTGCGTAGACCACGACACATTATTACTCAAACTTATTTATTATGGAGTCCACAACAACGCTCGTAATCTAATTGCTTCATATCTCACTAAAAGGATTCAGCAAGTTACTGTGAATAATGTAAACTCGTCCGGTTGTTATCTTCGGATGGGTGTGCCACAAGGATCAATTTTGGGGCCTTTCCTATTTTTGGTATATGTAAACGATCTTCCTTTTTTTACTGTGAATTTATGCGAAATTGAATTATTTGCTAATGATACTTCTTTGATCTTTAAAGTAGACTGGAATAAAGATAATTTGGACGTAGCGAATAGTGCACTGTCGCAGATTCTTCACTGGTATACCGCTAATAATTTAGTATTGAACGCGAAAAAAAACTAAATGTATAGAATTTACTATGCCCAATGTTAAGAGACAGAAGCTTAACTTAAGTCTCAATAATAAAATTCTTAATTTCACTGACTTCAATGAGACACCCACCTGTCTTTCCTTGCGAGTAGACTGAGCTCTGCTGCTTACGCTGTTAGAAAAGTGAGACAGCTTACAGACGATGCTACTGCCCGAATAGTTTATTTTAGTTATTTTCATAGCATCTTGTCCTATGGAATATTTCTTTGGGGCATGCTGCAGATATTGAATCAATATTTATAATTCAAAAAAGAGCAGTGCGGGCTATTTACAGCTTGAGAGCTCGGAATTATTTGCGAGAAGTTTTTAATAAATTGGGTATTCTTACTTATTATTACTGTAGATGTATTGGGACGGTTGCGTCCCAATACATCTACAATAATATTTTGTTTGTACGTTATTACTAAATATTAACAATTATCTAAAGAACAGTGATAAGCACGGTCGGTATAAATACAAAGAGTAAAGATAAGCTGATTGCACCTCGTTTACACCTTCAGAAGGTAAATAAATGTCCAACGTAAATTAGGTAAATAATGTCCCAAGGTATACGCATGTATAATAAAATTCCACAAATACTTACAGACTTACCCTTCGAACAATTTAAAGTCAAGATATTGTACGGATGTTAGTGTGTAGAGCTAAGTGCTGTTGATGCTCATTCGGGAGGTTAACCACAATTGTAAATATATTGTAAATTTACATTAAAAAAAAGCAACTGTTGTGTTTCTCGCCAGGTCTTCTCAGCACAACTGCCCTCCGAGCTGGTGGTAGCTTCTAGTAGGACTGTCAATACTTATGTTAGTTAATTGACGATTCGAAAGTGCTTGTAATAGCCTATTTGAATAAAGAGTATGTTCCTAACATAAAGTGGTGCGGTCGCAACCAGTCGTCCCCCGCGCCTGCTCAGATATAAGGCATAACGTTACTTAGTTAGTTGTAACTGTGTAATCATTGTTTTATATACCTGCTTTTCATTACATTGCATAAATTGCTTTTCAAAGCAACCCTTCTAAATAGAAAGCAGCTCCGCCACTTCATAGCCTAAATTAACACACGTGAGAAGTGACGCGCTCACGTCTCGTGTACGTCTAATACGATACTCGTCGTCGTTGCAGCACTTCGAGCAGGACGACCCCGAGCTGTACCTGTCCAAGATCAAGTATATTCTGGAGACGGACCTGGACGCGGGCGAGGCGGTGCCGGAGATCTACTTCTGCGACGACGTGTACGACCGCGCCGGCCGCCTCGTGCGCACGCAGGAGCTGGTGCCGGGGGGCGCGGCCCTGCGCGTGCGGGACTCCGCCAAGCTGCAGTACCTGGACGCGCTGGCGCAGTGGCGGCTGGCCGCGCGCTGGCGCGCCGAGACCGACGCCTTCCTGCGCGGCCTGGCGCTGCTGGTGCCCGACCGCCTGCTGGCCGCCTTCGACGAGAACGAGCTGGAGCTGCTGCTGTGCGGCACGGCCGAGCTGTGCGTGGCGGACTGGCGCGCGCACGCGCTGGTGGGCGGCGCGGGGCGCGCGTGGCAGCGCCGCGTGTCCTGGCTGTGGGCGGCCGTGGGCAGCCTCAGCGCGGAGGAGCGCGCGCGCCTGCTGCAGTTCACGACGGGCTGCTCGCAGCTGCCGGCGGGCGGCTTCCGCGAGCTGCGGCCGCGCTTCCAGGTCACGGCGGCGCCCACCTTCGGCGCGCTGCCCACCGCGCACACCTGCTTCAACCAGCTGTGCCTGCCCGACTACGACAGCTACGAGCAGCTGGTGCGCGCGCTGCTGTGGGCCATCAACGAGGGCGGCGAGGGGTTCGGCATGATATAGACGACGATAATAGGGACAAGCTGCTAGACATTCTCGGCCGAGCGACTCTCGTTGCTTTACTTAAATAGAGCGTATAAAGAATTTTCTCGCTAGATTCCTAAATATTATATAATTTAGAATTATCTTCACATTTATCGCAACAGGGCGATTGACACATTGACCTACGATTGACACATTCTAACACCGAAGTGCTGATTTCGCGAGAGTGTTTAATTACATAAAGGCGATGATAGCAATAAATTTTATTAATTTTATAGATTGCAAGCTTTAAAATTATTCGTGCTAGGTTTATTATTTTCTACATTAGCTGAAATATAATACCGTTTAATATAGCAGTTCAATTCTGGTCATTTGAGTTAGAAGAGTGTAGTAAGTGAGTGAATCTCGTATGTTTCATATTGAATATAGAGAACAATGTACGTAAAAGCAATATGGCCTGAAATAGTTAATTTATTAAATATCAAATTAAGAAAATTTCTTCTATACGGGTATGTACATATATTATTGCTTTATTTAAGTAATTATTATGATTATTAAGTATTTATCTCATGTTGTGGAAATTTACATTCCTCACTTTTATTAATTAAATTTCAATAAAAAATATATTTATTAAATTGAATTAATAATAGTCATAATTTACATTATGATTATTTCTTAAAAGCGTTTTTTTATCTATTATAACCACGAACTAGATAAGTGACATTAATTTCGTTAAATAAACAAATAATATGCGAAGTGTTCTTAATATGTCTAATTCTACATAATATAGTCTAAATGCAAAAGTGCAATATCTACAAAAAATCTATATTTGTCCAATAAATTGAAATTCCTTATAAAAATCCGCAGGAATTGAATCCGTGATACTTTAATAGGAAGGATTGTGAAGACACTAGCTCATTGTTGTTACAATTGTTGCTAACTTAAAGTTTCGACAATTTCGGGATTTCAATATATTGGTACGTTTTAGTTGTAAGTAAAGCCTTATCACCGACATAGTTCTATATTGGCTCCGAGTGGCTTATATTTAAGACTTCTTCGAACAAGAAGAGTAGGATACTTATATTGCAACAACGTGTGTTGTAATACTCATTCTCATACTCTCTCACCGACGCCATTGACGTTATCTTGATACTCGTGTGACAAGTAGGTTGTATATGTTTGATTGTAAAATAACTGGATATGGTAATATTTAGTTAACAAATCGACGACTACGCGTAGTAAAGCCATATCCTAAATCTTTCACAAATGTTATATTACGGATACGGATACGGATATGTTACGGATTAGGCAATAAATTCTAGTACCTATCCTTCTAACGGACAATACAATTCTATGCATATTCAAAGTAGTGTTTATTAGAGATACTTAGGTGTTACGTAATATAGAGAGACAAGTCACTAAGAAACGTGTTCACGACTTACTAGTCATTATTGTATTTGGAAATTACTGTAGAGATAGAGGCTTCGAAGCAAAGTAGTGATAATATAAGACAAAAGCCTCGATTATGGTATATTTTAAGTTCGATAAGTAGGTATGGTATTAACTACCATCAAGAGACATCAAGAGGATGTGAGGGTTTCAACAATTATATTAATAAAATATTTCCCTCCTTTAGATACGAGTACTGTTAAGAGTTTATGAAGTCTATGGATTTCATTTATGGAATATCTGTGTTTACTTTAGTACGGAGGTAAACAGCATTTGAGTACTTAAAATATTTAAATCAGCAATATTATTATTTATTATCAAACGCATATATAAATTAGCATTTGCTGGTGAAGTTTTGGGCCTAATTATAATTCTAACACAAATAATGTATATTATTTATAATTGTAAATGTTTTATTTTTTTATCTGTAAATTATTTAGGACAGACTTAGGTAAGAATTTCCAGGCTAAGTCAAAAGTAGAGAGAGAATGTGATTAAACATAAGGCCAAAGAGATCTAATTCAAGGAATTTCTAGTAATTTAGTGACTATTTAAATCTTGTCCAGGCTGCCCCAATTACGATAGATAAATATAATTATTAAAGTTATGCGCACAAAACGCATCACTAGCAATCTCCATATAAGTTATCCAAAAAGTTGTAAATACTAACCCAGGGAGGTACAAAAGTTACTCAAAATCAGTGCAAATACCGCAGAGATCATCCTATCTATAAATGAACGCCCTTGGAAAAGGTTTATATAAATATTGTAGTATGTCTTACGTCAAGCTAGGGACTACTATCTATTAATTTTATGTTGACTCAATAAATGAATTTAACAAATAAATATTGAAGGTATATTTTATAAATTTATATTTTTTTTAACTTACAAGGTTTTTAAACTAGCTGGCAGTACTATTATAATTCACAACGTTCAATTTTAGGATTAAACTGACCGACTAAAAATGTATGGGCATTCAATTTATTATCAATGCGGAGTCGAGTGAGCCGGACTCTGATGGAAAACTCGGAATAATGTTTGTATTATATAAAATAGTTGTTTAGAAAACTCCTCAACATTTATATTAAGTTGAAAATCCACATCCTAATTTATTAAACACTATTTTTCTGCATCAATTACATGGCAGCATGTATTTACCAACATTGTTCTATCAATCATTTTAATTATTTCCATACTAAGATTGATTTAAGAATTTAGTTCTAGTTCTGGTAATATTCATTATTATTATTATTTTTATGTATTTTCTTTGTAGTATTTTCTGCCTTTACTTGACCAACGACTGATCACATCATTTGTATGTGCTTGTGGAGTGTGAGGAGTGTGGGGCAATGGAGGGGCGTTCATTATAAGTTAGGACTATACGTTAGTTACCTAATTGTTAAAAAAACGTATTCTCTAGGTCTGAGGTAGGTCACATACGTCAGATGTAACAAATTTAAATCTACCTAAAAGTAGTTCAATGCTGCCTTCAGCGTCCGTTCAAGCTAGAGCTAGTCAAGTACCATTCCAGTTGTTGCTATATTATAGTAGTTTGTTGAATAGAATTATTGTAAGACTGAAAGATTAAAGTGAATATAATAAAAATGTTTTTTTTTATGTTCGTACCCTTGACATTTTATCACATTTTAAATGCCCAATATAAATTTTTAACGTTGAAACCAAAATACAAAAAGATAAATATAATGTAAGAAGAATTGTATACAAAACAAAATAAACAAATAGAAATATATATATATAAATTTATTATTTAAAATCTATAACAAACTTGCTTACAAAAGAGCTGCTCACAATTACATAGGTAGCCCCTACCCCTAAACCTACTCATACCCCTACCCTACTGAGTACTCACCATAAAGTATATACTAATTAATATAAAATTAACTAATTATACAAAAACATACTTACCAAACATCTTATTAGACACAGTATAATCTCTATGAAAACAATTGTATAATTGTCATCGACTTATACACAGAGCAACACCACGAATGACATCAGTATACAAATATATATTTAGCCTAGATTTTATAAAAGTCTCACATACAAAAACTTAGAAAATGCAAACAAGTTTAATTTAAATAGTGTACGCAGATATTAGTCAAGTCACTAGTCAATCTTCCACTGTCTGTTTGTTCACAATTTTTATTGCATATATTAAAGCCAACCATGTCTTGATTTTATATAATTTTTATAGTCGTGGCATTTATGACGATAATTCTAACACAATAATATGAATGAAGCGTCGGTACTTATACTCGTATAATAGTAAGTAAGCATATTATGTAGTTTTTAATAATAAAAATAATAATGTTCTATATTCTATAGAAATTAGTACGAGTATGTATGTGGTCATTGCTTTACATATCTTATATTAAAAATGATAAACTATATTTTACTAAAATCAATTATAGATCAATTTATATTACTCATTTTCCCGCCAAATACCAATTTATCTATCTATTTATCTATTTATTAATCTACCTATTTATTAATTTATCTATTTATTAATCTACCTATTTATTAATATTATATATTTATAGCCCGCTAAATTTCATTACGTGTTTTTTCAACTTAATTCATTGCATCATGTTTACTCAAATTCAACTACGCCAAGAGATATCTTATATTGTTTGTAAACAGTTCTAAGAAAAAAAATACCATATAAGATAACAATGATCCAATTTTAATAAATATATTTAAATATTAAACAATAAATTTCTAAGAAAAATTCAAAATGTTTAAACAGTGATAAAATGAATATAATAAATAAAAAATAAAATATTACGGTAACTTACCTGCGTATATCCCGCGAACCGTATTCTTAATTCTAGTGGACACAAACTAAGCAATTATTAAATTATCCTAATTTAGAATAACTAACCAATGTTAGAATAGTGATATCATACATTTCCTACTTAATTCATGTTTTTTTAAACTTTTCTTAGTAGCCCTTTAAGCAACAAGACTAATAGTTATATTATGCTTTATAAATTTGGTAATTTTATAATTTCAACCATAATATGCGAGCTTAAAATATATTTTAGATATAATTATAATACAATTTATACGAAGATAATACCTCAGCGGTAAACAGTTCTTAGAGTTTAATACCATATGTACTTCAAACAAAAACTAAAACACAAGACATGGTCGTACGTAGCAATACCTTTGCCTTTTCAAACCAAAGAGACGAAAAATGAAACCTTTATATAGGTTTTCAATGTGTAGCGAATAGCGAATAGCGATATACTGGAGTCTGGAAGTCGGCAGCGGACAGCAGTCGGGCGTCAGCAGCCGTGCCGCGCGGGCGCCAGCGACCACAGCGCGGCCGCCGACAGCGCCGACAGCGCGCCGGGCCGCAGCAGCGAGCGCGCCGCGCCCGCCAGTCTGTGCGACACGCGACACGCGAGTCACATACACGCAACGTGTTTGACTACACCAATAATAACGTGTACACTAGTAACCTGTGCAAGGGCGGAGGCAGCCACCGGCGGCGCTCCGCGTCCAGCTCGGCGGCGAGCGCGGCCAGCTCCCGCGCCTGCGCCTGCGCCGCCTGCGCGCGCGCCCTGGTGTTATGTCCAGTAGATGATATCATGTCGATATTGTATCGAAACTTCTGCCAGAAGGTGCATTTGGCATTGTTCAAATTTTTAGGAATATATCTTTATGTACATTACAACTACAACAAACAACAAGTACAACAAACGAAGTTTCCAATTTTTTTGTTGATTGAATAATGATTTAAAGATATATTAATTAAAGAAATATCCACTACCGACCCGGGCCGGGCCGGGCGCGGGCGCGGGCGCCGAGTTGACGTCAGTGCTATGACCTTTAATCATTTTGTTCTCATCATTCCTCACCGCGGTTAGACGAACTGACCCACAAAAACGTCCCTATTTAAATAAATATATTTAACCTAAGATTTGCACCGAAAAGCGGTGTCAATCTGTAAAAATCAGTCATGATCGGAAACCATATCTTGCCCTATCTAGTTAAGGATTATTTCAAGAACTTAGGTATCATATTAGGTTTTTTTTTGACTTCCCGCCGCATCCCCCGCTCGTGGCAGGGTAGATAACGAAAAACATAAAATAATTCACTCTCCCTCAGTGGGAATCGAACCCAGAAATCCTCAGGTACATAATATCTTCCCAACACCTGTGTAATAATAACTTTCTGGGATCGTCTCACAAAGTAAGTATTTGTTTATCTGGGAAACAAAAATATAATGACTAACTCTTCCGCCCGGCCGAGGTCGCGCCGCGCCGCCGCCAGCGCCGCCTCCCCCCGCGCCGCCTCCTCCTGCAGCGCCGCTATCTGTGCGCGCCGACGCGGGAATTTATTAATTTAAAAGTGTTAAAAGAGAGCTTAATTTCGGGTGAACAGACTGTTTCCTGAATGAATAAGTATAAAGGTGTCGGAGGCACCTTGAGCTCGGCGGTGTCGCAGCGGCCCGCGGCGGCCGCCAGCGCGCCCCGCTCGCAGAGCAGCGCGGCCCGCACGCACTCCAGCTCGTTGCGGCAGTTCCTCCACCCTGAACGATTTATATTCCTCTAATGAAGCATCTTAATCACACAAACTAGCATCTATGAGAAAGTATATCATAATTGTACACGTCCCATATTAAGCACACTAGTAGTACCTACCCTGCTCGAAAATTAAATGCCCACGGAAAAATAAAATTTAGAAAATACGTCTAAAATAGAGAGCAGTGAGATAGTAGCGCAACGACTCATCCATAGATAGGTACTAGGTACTAGAGGTACTAGTCTTGAGCATGAGGTATGTAAATGTTACTGTATTTTACCAGCTTTTGCTCGACCGCAGACCGCAGACTCCGGTAAAACAAACTTTAAGGAACAATATTGGTAGCTTCCGTTGAAATGTGTAATTTATATGAAAGCTTTGTCCCACAAACAGCTGGATAGACGAAGAGAACCTACTGTCAAGTCAACTTTTGTCAAACTACTCAAAAATACAGTATTAAAGTTATGGAAATAATTTCTGTTGTTTTCTTTAAATGTTTATACATCCATACCAATAGATGATTTTATTTATTTCTATAGGATTAACTCATTTACAATTTAAACTAACCAATACTCGTCTCCGACACGCGATCCTCCGCAGCACAAATATCTTGCTCCAAAGCATATTTTTCCTTAAAACCGATTACTTGTATGTGAAAATTTTATGAAATCATAACATTTTTTTTAAATAAAAAATTGCACAGAAAAAAATCCACATCGAACATACTCTTGTATGTTTTGAAATTAAATGCAGTAAGGTCTTTTCTCTTATGGTACTAGATATAAAGTTATTGTTAATTAATTCTCTGCCTTCATATTAAATGCTTATTGTATTGTATAATGCAAGTATGTATTTCCGCCAACAGAAACATATATGTAAGTAACCAAAGTTCGAGTCCTGAGTATCTTTAAACTTATTTATATACAAAATTTTAATATTCTAAGTACTACACTGGTTTATAGTATATAATTAGTTACCTTTTCAAGCACGGTCTTCTCCATCTCCTTATCCCGTAGCAGCTGCTTGAGTCTCTCCAGCTCTCTCATGGCGAGACGCACTTTAGCGTTGTCAGAGTCCAGCAAAGATTTTAGGGCTGACACTTGGATTCGAAGACGTTCCGAAGAACTCACCTAGTGTCCATTTGGTACAAGATATAAAAGATTTTTTTAGGTTAAATAAACAATACAATGCCAAAATTAATTAATATATTTTATACAATATTTTTTACAAATCTATATAGTTGTATTGATATTCTTAAAACGATAAGTTCATAACAAGGTCATCGCGACGCACTAGAGGCTATCTGATCTCAAAGGTGGTGAGCTTAAGTTAAAAATGTACAGTATGTTATTTTTATTAAAATTTAAAAAAACCGCTTGCATTTTTGCTGTTATACATAGCAACGTCTCTAAAAATAAAATACATTCATACATACAAATCTGCACGCTTTATCCCTAACAGGGCGTCAGTGAGATCGAAGTGCCAAACGCAGCGAGTCCCTACTTGCCTCGTTCACCTCGTCCACTGACATCAACCTCTTCATACATGCCCCCCGGGGGTCCTCATGCTACTAACATGACCTGCCTCCAATATCTTCGACACTGTATTTCATAAGCTGTCAACTGTCAACCGAGATCTCCCCTTACCCATCGTGAGTGTGAGTGAATGGCACTTTTGCTTCATATGTAAGCGTACTTGTTATTTACATTCTTCAATCCTTCTTTCGACATGCCCACGCCGTCTGAGGACGTTCTTCTTCATCATCACTGTGACATCTTCGCTGGTACGTACCATTCTATGTATCTCTTCGTTGCGGATTCTGTCAGTTAAACTAACTTCGCATATCCTCTGAAGAGATTGCATCTCCCCAGCATTCATCTTTCTTTCATTCTTTTTATACTTCTTCCAGGTCTGAAGCCTCCTTGGGCCTCCCTCAACAGTGTGTGGAAGTCAAGTGTGATAGCCGAGCAAACAAACTACTTCAAAATAAAACCACCTGAGAAGACAATACAGTATAATACCTGACCCTCCAGCGTCTTCCTGACGCAGCGCACCTCCTCACGCTTGCGCCGCCACGCCGCCAGCAGCATGAACACGCCGATGCGTGCCGCCGCCTGCTGCTCCTCGCCGTGCAGCGGCGGCAGCGACACGCAGGCCTCCCTGCGTGCGTGCCTGCTATATCGCGGACAATAAACTAGAATAAACAATAGTAACAAACCGATATCGCCCCGCCGCTGTACTTTCACCTGATGCGGACGGATAAAATTGTGTTCTTCCCGCTGGCGCAGAGCGCATTTTGCATCAAAAAACTAGGCAGGCCCTTTTCGGCCAACCATGCACTGACAGCAAAAAATATCTGCTCAGTGCGGTATTATGCCGCCTGCCTGCCTATTTACGTATATTGCAGGCCACCGACGCAACAGGTCACCAGCGACCCAGTGCCGGACAGAGTGAGCGAGCACCAGTTTTGAGCAAAAGTGGAAACAGGATTTTATAGTTATTTGATTTTACTATTCATAATTACCTATTCTCTCATGAATTAATACACATAAGAACACACATGTCTACCAAAAATCTTCTCTTTTTATAGAACCTATTTATTAGTTCTTAACATAAAAATGTGACAGAATTTTAAATTCACACCGAAATTGAATCGAATTTGAATTTCAATTTGTAACAAAAAAAAGAAAGTAAAAGATATTGCGGAAAATATTGTGTTTTCACAAAATTATACCATTTTTATCTATCCTATTGGCGCCGGGTCGCAAAAGGCCTGCCCCACACTGGCGAAAAGATTATAGGGGACGCATTTCGACCTGCCGTCGTATCAGCTCAAAGCTTATGATTTTAAGTGGCGCAGTGAAGGTATTAACACACATGAAATTTCACACGTTTTACAGGCTGAGCGTGCATCATTCTAAGCTCTAATTACAAATTTTTCATTTGTCTAGACTGGTAACGGAACAGAACCTTTAATCTAACCTGTGAGAAGTAACCAATATAAAAAAAATACTTTTCTCCTGGTTAAGATTCGAAACTAACTCATAAGTCATAACTATTGCATTCACTCAAACATGCGCCTATTATACTTCGATAGCATCAAAATGCTACACATCATAATTACATTGCACAATAAAACATATTGTTATACAACATATAAACTTACACTTCTCTTTTCACCCTCTTGCTTGGTGTCAAATCTTCCATCGACACGGCTTTTGGACCAATTTTCACAGGCCTTGCCGGTGTCTGGGTCAACTCGTCTAAGCAAGTGCGTATGCGAGACAAGTTCGAAGACGGCGAAACCCTCGCTGTGAATTTGTTCACCGGAGTAGAAAACTGTTGCTTCTTTAGATGTGACCTTTGACTGCGTCTGAGTGTGGACATATTACAATAATATTACTTAATAATTATATTTATTCATTATGTATATTGTAATAAATAATATAATATAATTATGTTAGATAAGTATGATTTGTTTATGTATTTGAGGCTTTCTGTGTTCAATATGCAAAAATAATAAATAGCTTTCATATTAGTTTGTACGTTTGTTCACACATTTAAAATAAAACTCTTAATAAATATATCGAAAAATAAATAATATGTATGAATCTAGATATATTCCAATATTAGAGAATAGTCGCAAGTATTATCGAAATCGGTCCAGTACTCTTTTTGAGGCATGAGTATCAACGGTATTTCTGTATGGACGATACATAATATATTTAGTTTGGTAAATAAGTTTTTCTTCTTCCTAGTTGCGGCTCTGCAGAGCCCAGTATCAATGCGGCCATTGTTGATCTATTTTGATATCCACATACTACAGTTCACAGTAGAGATTGGTTTCTGCAACTAATTGCGGTATTGGTAGTCTTCACCTCTTCTGGATACATTTGACGTTTCCCCAGGATAGTATAACGCGGTTGCATTAGTGGTGAGCATTCAGTGAGAAGATGAAGAGATGTTTCTTCATCCTCATTGCATATACTACACATCCTTTTGCTGCTGATGCTGATGCTGCTGCTGTACATGTGTCTGTTCACACCACAGTGACCAGTCAGCACCAATGTACGAAGCAAGTTCTTACTAAGAGATTAGGCCTCAGACCTCAGTGGCAGCCCTGTTGTTAAAAAGAAAAGAAACAAAAGTAATTTAATTTATTCAAGACGATTTTATACAAATCAAACCGTCTTAAAATACCTTATGTACTTACTACCTATTTGTCTTATATTTTGAATTGTGCGGTCTGTTTGTCTAAAATAATGTATATCTAATTAATATTAAGTATTTTAAATGTATTATTAATTTCAAAGACTAGAATAAAAACTTAATAAGTATATTATTGAAAATTAACATGAATATAATAAACTTCGATAATTAAAACCAACCAAAACTAAAATAAAAATGCGCTCTGCCAAAGCCTCCTAATATTTTTTTTTCTTTTTAATGAAATATTTCTTCAAACACATCATAAGACGATTAACATGTTCCTTTTCCTTCTATTATTAATAATTCTCACACATATGTATGTACTTGTCTTTCGATATTTTCGTAATAATTTACCTTATACATATTTTGCTTATATCATGTTTAATGACTCTGCCGGTTCCCCATGACGTGGTCCGACGTACACAGCCAACGATCCACATCTACGTGGACTACGAGGAAAAATAATAATACTATAATATTATATGCCCGCGAGCTGACGACCCAATAATGCTCAATGCTCCACCGCGGTGTTATCGATATGTCGTGTACTATTAACAATACTTAAGTAAACATTGGTTTTTCAAGTGTGTTCCGTGCTTATTTTGTGTGTTATATTGTTATAAGGTATGTGAGGTTTTTTAAGATTATGTTGAAAAATTAATACAGGAACAAAAATATATGTGAGTAATAAATGTGTGTTAATAATACCATGAGTGTATGTATACTTTTTATTAAAATATATAGGCATTATGTGTATTTAAAAATGGAATGTTTTTTTCGTTTTCGACTCAGTGTTACCAATAGAATAAAATAAATAAATTATATTTTTTTTTAATATATATAATAATTATATAATAACTTTTTTGTTGTGTTAATTGTTGTCAGGAGAAGGATCTTTAAGATAAAAAGGTAAAGTTTTGTGGACGTGTTCCAAAAAACCATTACAAACTTATTTATGTGGGACATGTCATAAAAAAATAGTGCATACGACCGTATATTTAAATTTGTAAATTTTCATAAGTTTCATTTTTCGTTGAATGATGAAATTGCTACGCAACCGTCAGTGCACGAGTATCACTCTCACTTGACCTATATTTATTTTGTTTTTATTTACAAATTATAAGTTGCAAGCAACCCTACGGGAAAACACATAATATGTTAAATATTATGTAGGTAAAAAGTAATTTCAACATAATATTTTTTTTAATATATATAATTATTTACATGCTACACAAACAAACTTTTATCAAGTGTTTGAATGTCTGTGGAAGAGGCTATGGATCAATTTAGGCTTTCTATTATTTTTATTTATATACATATATTTTTTATTATTTGTCATAGACAAAGTGACTCGAAAGGAAAAAAGAACTTGCATTATTACTATTACTTATTATTACTTTAAGATTAAAAAAAAACATGTTTAAATTGGGGAAAAAAAAAACAATATATTTCGTGACGAAAATTATAGATTCATCTAAGTCACGTAACGAAGAGGTGGGGGTCAAACAAATTTATTTGAAAGTAGGCAAATGGATTTCACCATCTTTTAGAAAAAATATTCACGAATAGTTTTTGAACACAATATAAAATTTAATTTTATAGCTTTACACATTGTAGATGTGATGACAGAGAAACAGATAACATAACATATTTTAATAGCGCTATTTCCTTATTCTGTGAACAAGTTACTCGTATTAAGTCTAGTGTAAACAGCCGCGTTACTATGAGAAGTTGCTATAAGATTCTCCATAAATAAAAGAGCTATTATGAATACCAAAAATCCAAAAATTCCTCTAATTATATCATTAATAAAATAACAATAAGAGCGGGAAAACAAAAATAATTTCTTCATTCATTCATTCGATCGAAACTACAGCCATTGCTGATTCAATATTAGTAAAAAAAATATTTTATGCTCTAATAATCACATAAATACTAGATATTATCTATAATCACTACAGATGTGACACAAAATGCAATTCTCACGCAGGCGGAGTGAGCAGGTTGTGCCGCTCCCTCGACAGCTCTCGCTCCGAGATGTCCCCAGCACCCGCGCTCGCCGGTGAACTTTGCAACATCTTCCGCCCGTCCGGCATACTGTTCCTGTTACAAGACAAGGCCTATATATTGCAAGATAGACCACATAGGAATAGTAATAGGATTAGTAAGGGTAAGCCATTTTTAAAACTATTAAGAACATAGCAGACCGCCAAACGATGGTTATTTCTTACATTAAATACATATGTATGTAATCTATGAACGCAAATAATGTATTTTTTATTCAAGTTTAGTTTTATTAATTCATCAATATTATGGATATTTAATTAAAAATTCTTCAGATGTGACAACCTATCTACCACTGAAGCTAATAGTCACAGAAACCTGATATTTGGCATGTAATAGGTGCTTGGCTTTTTCGGGAAGCGAAGAGGTGCTTAGGGGTGGTACTAAGAGATGGTTTAAAAAAAATGGAATCTACGTCAGCAAATTTGTAGGCTATTTCTGTTCAAAGTAAATGCACTAAAGAAATTAAAGGAACGAATGAAAATTGAAAAATATACAAAATATGTAAATTTTTAATATATAATAAACAAGTAGAGTAGTAGTTTCCCTGCTCTAGTAAGCACTGAAAATGGAGCGATTTTACAAAGTTCTTTCTTGCGACGAAGTAACATGCGTGAAACAGAGACAAATTCGTAATCCGTTAATAAAGTAATGAACTGAAGTAACAAAGATATCAAACTGATAAATAAAGCTTTCTTACCGTTTGTAAAAGTGTTTCGAAGTGTTATTTAACAATTGATGAGAAAAAAATAAATCAGATTCACAAATAATGTTACTCGTGGTGATGTACGTGATGATACTGACAATAGTGACACTGGATAATTTGATTCCAATTTTAAAAGATATATTTTCTTTTCATATGACCGCCATGCGTTAAGACTAGAATATACGTAGGTATTTATTTCAAAATTAAAAATTTAGTTTTTATTAAATAAAATATTTTATTTAAAGAAAATGTATACCAATATAAAATTTTTAACTCAGCAGGATTTTAATATTTTTCTATAAATATTTTTCTATTCTTAGTGTGGACTGTGGATTAACACTTTAAAAATAATAAAAATATAAAATATATATTTTTTTATTCAACAAATTTAATGTATTAATAATTGAGTAATTATAAAATGAAAATTTTAACTACTGCTCTAAGCTCTACATGTGTCTGTAGTCTGTACAGTGTATACTCTATAGTAACTAATTCGCTTTAAACAATTTTCTTTAACTTGAGTGAAACGACACTAACCTCCAAAGATTTTATATAAAATTAAGTAGGTACCTTACGTATTTAAATAAAAACTTTGTGAATTATAAAAAAAAACAACTAAACAGGTATTTTTGGGCTTAAAATGTTACGTATAATTTTTTTATTACCATTTTCCGCGTTTCGGTCCACGTGTTAACACACGTCACCTTGGCCTAATTTTTAAAATATTAATTAAGTAACTAATATAATGCAAAGCATGGTGACGAGGGTTGATTTGATAGCATCAGGAATAATTTAAAGGTATAAGGGGATAGGGAGCGGCGACGCGCGGCCGGCGCCGACGGCGGCGTCGCGACGGGGCAGGTACGCTTTACGCCTTACGGGCTTTGCTGTTTGTAATGTGTGCGTGTAATATTCTATTATATTACTTAATTTACTACGATTAATTAAATCAAATTTAGTACTTTGTTTCGAAAATATAAAACTTTGTATCTTTGCCTATTTCTTTAATAGCCAAAAATAATGACAAATTCAAGTTAATGGCATTTTATAATACTTTTTACCGGAACTCTTCATTTATCCATTTTCTTATTTTTTATAGTTATTAAGTTATACATCAGTTATGTTATTTCAGATCCTTGATATTTATAAATCAAAATATGAGTGAAAAATATACATCACGGTGAACATTTTTTGTTAAGGTCCTTCCATCCTTATTTTATATAGTGTAGCTGAACATTATAGTTCGTCTTGGATTTTCAATCCATATGTCAATGAAAAATGGTCATCACGTCCAACTCACTACTTTTGATAACGAACCATTTTCTTATTTCTTATAGCTGATCTATTATAGTTCTATATCAGTTGTTCCAAATCCTTGAGTTTTATATGTCAATGGAAAGTGTTTTTCATGTTCGATCATTTTTATTATGGCATTACATAATTTCTTATAATTCAGCTGGACTGCTTTGGTTCTGCATCACGTGCCCTTATATAATGTACATCATTGATTTCAGTAAAATCATTAATAAACTTTTTTCTTACATTTGCACAGATTATGTATTGAGATACAAGTGTCATCTTGATCCTTAAATTTGACTCGAGGAATACTTAGTTAATAATATAATTTTCTTTATGATTAGTACGACGTTACTATAGGCCGACACAAAAATTAACATAACAATAAATTTCAGATAAAAATTTAGAATAATTCATTATTTTGTTAATGTACCTGTTGACCTATACGTATATATGTTTTACTCTTATATAGATGTTTTGTTATGTATATTAAGCAACCTAATATAGTTGCTGATCATTTAAAATGATAATAAAACGTTTATTGACTTTATTCCGTTTACTTTTCTTTATTTTATTTTACTTAAACACATAGAGAGAGAGCTTTACTTAAATGACAACATCTGTTATTATTAATGACCACCGAATATCGAATCACCGGCACAATACTGTAGTATATCGATTGGAAAATGCAACGAAATCCTACTAACCCAACTAGGTGTAACGTTTGAGGCAGGTCAAGAAACTCACAATCATTCGTTTGTACGCATATATGTATGTAAGTACGCAATTTAAATAGGGTGGCTTAATAATAAGGAAGGGTTGTTTCGAATCGAACCTGTAGTTTGGCGCCACACGCAAAGTGGCAGGACGCGCCGCGCTGCCGCGATGCCGCGCCGGTCTGCCGACTGCCGACTGCCGACTGCAGACTGTCGTCGACCGACTCGTGACTCATGAGTCATGAAATTGTGGCAAACTTTCTAATTACGATGTATGTATATTCTATTGCTAACAGGAAAATGTAGATTTTACACTTTAGCTTGAGTTAACGCAATTATAATCAAATATACAACGAAGACAACCTTCCATTCTCATTATAGTATTGGCTCAATATTTTAGGATACCATTACAATGTCCACGAATCGGGAAATAAATGATCTAAACTTAAAGAAGTTTACATTTGGAATACTTACATTGAGTAAGTTTAATATTCGGAAACCACGTGATTTCTATTCTGTGTCGCCATAACTTTATTACTCGATTACTAATTAACATATTATACTCTTATTATTTTACCTCTTATGTAAGATTAATTAATTAATTAAAATGTAATAATGGATGAGACGTTTATTCATAGCCTTTGTTCTAACGTTAATTATGTTGAGTTTATTATGATCAATAATAATTCAATATATCAATAGCAATATTGAAGATTAGAAAGCAAAATAATTTATGTTAAAAAGAGTACGGACTAAGTGTCTGTAGTGTACATTATATTTCAACAAAAAAAAATGAATAAATAAAAAAATATCTTTATTACTAACGGAAATTACTAATAAAAGTATATAATCGACTATAAGCAATAAGAAAAACATTAGTGATGTTATTTTATTTTACATAACTTGAAACACCTTCCAAAGTCAAACATAATGACTGTTAATAAAGTGTCCAATTTCTGCATTACATTAATATTCAGAGATTTTACATGCAACATAGTTAAACAATATACGCAAAGCTTATATCAGTTTTGAAATCTGGTATTTTAAGATATACCCATCATAACTTGAAACGCAAATCCGATAGAAATTGCTACTCTGCTTAATGTAAGCAAAGTTCAGCTCAGCTTAGTTCAATGTTGGTTAAACTTATAGTACAGTACAGTATATAATTAAACTCTATACGGCAAAAAGGCCAACCAAGAAAGTTTCTAACTTTTAAAAATATTGTTAATAAGTATTTATAATATATCCTATCCTCTCAGTACAAAATTAGCAATTCACGCTATCCTCTAATTCGAGATTGGAAAAAATTAAAAAGGTTGATACAGTTCGAAGAGCTTTAAAAAATGCCGGTTTTAGGTAACTAGGAGGCTAGAAAGTATGTAACTGGAAAGCATTGACAAAAGAGAAAAGAATGTTTTGAAGAAAGTGACAAGGGGAAAAGGTGTAATCTTTACCGACTAGAGTAAATTTAACGTTTTTTAAAATTGAAGTACAATGAAAATCTTGAATCTTAAGTAGTAAGACACACAGCTGGTGGCTAGTGGTTTGATCTGAGGAGTCTCTCAGCATTTGGGTGAGGTAACTTTGCGTTCGTTGCTTAATAATAGACAAGAATGTGTACCTGAAAATTGTAAAGTTAAATTTATGGAATGAAAAATGGTACTTTTTAGAAGATGTATGAAAAACGTTCCTAATGGAATTTTTTTTTCTTTACTGTGGAATAACACTATAAGGATAGTTAAAAATATGGATCTTGATATTTCAAGTCCATCCAAAATGTAAATCCCGCAATGTGTAGGAATAGTTTCTGTATCTATAATTGGCCAGCACCACCTTCACAATCACCAGATTTCAAAGTATAAATTCCGATATCCAAATAAATGTTATAAGACATCGGCTAACGTAAAAGTTTACAATTTTTTATTCAAGCAATAATATTCAAAGACTGTTTCAAGTTAAGTAAATAAAATTTACTTATTTAATTTTATTGTTTAATATATACGTATATTATTATAATACTTAAATACATTTGTTAAGTTATATCGATATAGAATGAAAACCACAAAGTTTCCGTATGTATTTTCTAGTAAACGATCCTCGCGTCCAATTTGTTTCAAAGCATTACGCTTATACATTACAGCGCCCAACGCAGAACTTATTGGGCAGCCAAGAGAAGTAAAGTAGAAGTTTTAGCCGAGAATTGTATTCACAAGCATCGTGTAAAATGTTCATAGTAAGTACTTGTCAAACACTTACCAACTGACTCCGACATAATGGTGTATTAGATTGCATTGAAAAAGTAACTAAACTGTGAGCTGAATTTTAATTTATTTATAACATTAAAGAAAATATTTGAATTTTCTATATATAAGTAAGATTTACTATATTTAATTTTACGTATATATTATATTTATTTAATTTTACGGCTTAACAATTTTGATAGAGTACCTCTATTAGAGTAGAGTATATGTATTAAACTCTAAAATTCTACTACACATTATATATTTGTACTAATAGTACAAACGATAATGAATCGAGTAACACAAAATTTGAGAAATGAATTCCAAATTTACGTCGATTTCTTTACTTTTCTTGTGTATTATTTTATTCATGCTAACGCTAACTTTGCAAGCCGAGCCTATAAGCAAATGTTGTAGATTATAATCACTAAATGTTTGCGATTAGATTGTATATTAATACAACTTTTTTGGGACAAAATAATACGCTATGAGTCATTCGAATCTACTGAAAATGTAACACCCACGCTCTGAAAATTGGGATCATCCCATAAAGCCTTCTGAGTCATACTTTTCTTATTACTAAAATATTGGTAGTAATCCTACATATACAACTGTATTCATGACTAATTTTTTGTTTCTAATATTTATGAATATATCAATAAATATGAAATTTATTTATTTATTTATTCATAAAATGAATATGTCTGTAGAACCTACGGTACTTATAATTAAATAAAGTGTAAATGAAATATGTTTTTAATTATATATTTTCTTAAGCAGCAGTAAGCATCATTCTTACGTTTAGAAAAATATACAACATAAATGATAAATTGATAGTAAAAATAATCGTATATCCATTAGCATTAGCAAATGTAAGAGAATATTAATTTAATAGCTAAAAGTAATTATAGTATAGGTTTTTATATATAGTATATTTATTTACTATTAAATTGACTTTCAAATATATTGCGTTTGAAGTGTATATCTTATATATAAAAGTAATCAGTAGTTATTATATATTTTATTTTACCACCCTATTCAGTCGTAGTTTAAAAGTTTAAATTCTGAGCGCATGCGCAGTTCGTAACATGTCTGCGCCACGTGACGCGTCGCGGCCAATCGAGGCGCATCATTGCTAGTGTGTCGTACGCTCTTATTGCGAACACACGCGTTATCACACGACGTTGACTTTTCTAAAGTTAACTTCAGAAGTCCGAACTAAGAAGTTCTCGTGGCCGTCTTCGAGCTGTAACTGCCTAGTTACATTTAATATAATTATCTTATCAATATTACTTTGTGCGACAAAAGTGCTCTTACAATCGCTGTTCGCGATAACCTGTTTTTTAATTCTTGGAAGCGTGCATGCTGCGATCGAGACGAGACCTTGATAACTAGTTCCTTGGACGAGCGAAGAGACAGTTATTATAGGATCATGCTCGAAGAGGTACGTGTTTAGTTTACGTTGCGAGCTGCCGTGCGTGTTTATATTGTTAACGTCGTAATCGGTGAGGTTGAGTGCAAAGTTCGCTTCCAGGACTAAATCTGCCAAGTGCTATACCAGTGATATGATAAAATAAATGTGTGCGCCGGAAAGATCACTGTGAGGTGTCTGGACGAGACACGCTGCAGTGCGATGGACAACGGCGGAGGTAAACCGTGTGTACTGCATGAATTGTTACATTTCGTGACAAATTACGACAGTTTGATGACACCTTCGTCTGGCACTTTGCACGTAGTTGAAACATTCCCTCTATTACTTTGCAATTTCTGTTATATTTGTTGCGAGTTCAATTCATTAGTACGTTTATCGTTTGCCGCTGTAAATAATAGCTTCCTTCTCAGTCGGTTAGTCAGCTACAAGTGTGTTGTTCTATAAATATCCCAAAATCTGGCCGCAACACGACTATAGGACGTAGCGTGGACGTTAGTTACTATCAAGTATTAAAATTGTTCAACTTCTACTGTCCTAAAACTAGACGTTACTAGTTTTTTTTTTAAAGAAATATTTATAATATCATGCACATCACACACGCTTTTAGATATATTAAATTTTTGTAATCATGAAGAATTAAACATATTGGATTAATAAAAATTAAACTATTTTATCATTATCATAACCTCAAATTGAACCTAAAAGTCATTTCAGAGAGATAAAAATATAAATAGTAGTCTATCTAATGTAGTACTTCATACATTTATAATAATAATAACATTAATGATATTGTTGTTGACAGATATATAAATTGTAACCATAGCTGCTGCATGATGGGTGCTGCTTTTAATATAAATTGTGCTTTCTCCATACTTAGTTGAATAATAATTCCTGCTTTCTATTAGTATCCTATTAGATTTAATTTGATTTTTTTTTTTTTGATAAGCGTAGGCTATTTATAAAATATATTTGTTAAATAAAAAATATCAATTATAGCCTTTTAGGTTTCAATAGGTCTGTTAATATAATAACTGTTATATCACATTCATTTTGCAACACAATATTTAAATAAAAAACTTTTATTATATTGATTGAAATATAAAAAAAAACACCACTTTGCTACAAACTAAGCCCTGTCCTAAAATAATAAATAATTTATATATTACAAGGTATTAAATATAAAATTATAAAGAGATAAAATGGCATCAAGTTTCATTGCAAACAAGACTTTTTTTATATATGTGAATATTACAGTAGCCGCATTCTTAAGAATGCAATTGGCACTGAAATATATAAAAATAACTCTTCTGGCTGTATATTTTATAAAAGAAACTTAAATCACTTTTTATGGTTTTACTTGTAAATAAAGTTTTCTATGTTTAACATGTATTGTATGTCCATATGTTAAGTTTTTTGTCTATTCTCTAATTATGGGATACGAAGAACTGTTGGAACAATTTAATTATATTCATAGTTATAACTGATAATTTGGGCACACAATATTGTATACAAGCTTAAACATTTTGGAGAGTATATTAATAGAAACACGTAGAGCTGCAGTACAAACTACATATATAATATTTGTGTACTTGTCAATTTGTACTTTTGAAAAAAGTAAAGATTCTGAGATGTAATAAGAATTCTAGTCATACATCAATATACACTTTGCATTTATCATTATTTTCATTTTACACTGAAAATGTTACATAAATGTTTGCTGCTTCATTCTAAATATTATTTACCTTACCTTCTGTGTTATTGCGCGGCTTGTAGGAATGTATAGCCGGATAACTTTTGAATTTATAGATCAGCAAAAATGTTTATATTTCTGTGTATTTCAATTTTTTTTCTAAGGTGCCATTCCCATAGTTTTTAGTATAGTTAACCTGGTCTCTTAGAGTTTCACCAAATATTCCAGCATATTCTATAATTTTTTTTAAAGGGACAATTTAATTGTAACAATCGTAGGAGCGTATGAGTTTTGATGTAGCTTGACAAGAATGTATAGCTCAGTAGTCATAGCACTTAAAGGGATTCCAATAGTCGCGGATTTGAATCTGGCTGCGTAAAATTTTTTATGTTTTCTAAAATAATAATAATAATCTATTTACTTAATATAGTTAACATACATAAATAGTTATAAAAAAATCCCTACAGTCACTACACATTTTTTTGCTTATGGTAAAAACGTATAAAGGAAATACGGGCGGACGATAATTACGTTGATTTATTCAAATTCAGACATATTACGCAAATATAATGTCGATAATGTATAAAGCACACCATGGATTATGTTAACAGTCAATTTATTTTTGTCAGTTTTTATTACAATATGTATTTATAATTTTAGACTAATTACATACTTATACAATAGAAAAGTCAAGAGATGCAAAACAATTTTTGTTTCTATGGGTTTTCTATACTTTAGAATGTTCTCCGAAGTTCTCCACTCTCTCTTGCGCTTATGGGCAAGATAGATAGAGAAAGTTGTACCCTCAAAGACTTCGTATTGTGGATTTCACCAAATTCGTTAGGCATACAAAAAATGTCATGTAAATGTATAATCTTATCGATCCAACTCGAGGAAAAAAAATTACTCGGGATTAAAGGTCACAAAAACAGGTTCTTCGCAATTTTCATTGAAACAATAAGTTTTATCATAAAATTTGCCCAGAAAAAAATGTGTTGATAATATGCACGCATATTGTAGTGTAGGTCTGGGTAATAGGGGGTTTCTTTTAACGTGGTTTCCCCAGTAGGCCTATCTCTAATGATAATTGTTTGTTTATAATCTAAAATCTAATTGTTTAATGTTTCAGCCTAATAACAAATGCGATCATATAGGTATACATACGTATAATATAATCAAGTTATAAATATACATACATAAAAATATATCTTTACGCTATATCTCTAGCGGGGTAGTCAAGAGAGATCCCATTTACCAAATCTTGCATTCCGTCCTTTCTTCGTCTCTTTAAAATACGTGCATTCAGTCTTAGACCATTATTTTCACATTCATCTTTCAAAATGGCGACCAATGCCTGCAACTCCCATTCAGATGATTCAATAAGCACTGCATCATTAGCGTATAACAAGCAATATATCTTAAAGTAACCCACTTCTACTCCCATGTCGCCTTGTTTTACTTTTTGGAGACAGCTATCCATATACAAATTGAACAGCTTGAAGCTGACATGGCGCAATCCTGTTTGACAACCGATTAAATGCCAAAACGCACATAGGCTGAGTGGTCACTGTAAAGAGGCGCAGCTTCCAGCGAAGGTCCTCTCATATTGTACCGAGGCAGTATCTCCTATAAATTCTTTCTTACAATACTGTCAAACGCTTTCGGAGAAGGGTCGAAAGATCTGATCCGTGCTTCCTCTTCCAAGTCTAAATCCTCGTTGAGCCTCCCACAACAACCTTTCGGATGCCTCTTGCATTCTTTACACTAAAATTTTTGCATACAGTTTACCACCTAAGCTACTAAGCTCTGTGAACATTTGCAAGTTATAAATATTATATACATTATAAACAGTACCTCTTTTATTAGTGCATTTAAAGTTACCGTAATATAAATTTTTCATTATTATGATAAAGCGTTCAAAAAGAATAATTTCAATGTTTGAAAAATAAATAAAATCATTTTTTTCTCTAGTAAAGAATTTAAAGAAAGGATTATATTTTTGAATAAATTTAAAATGTATCAATCGCCTTTGCATCTTAACTTGACTTAATTATCATTTATGGTTTTGTATAGTTTCATTATTTAAACATTGTTCAGAGATTACACGCTTGCAGTGTAATCGTGAACTCTAACCTAACCACATATTTTGATGATAACGGCTACATTACTATTTAATGGTATATTTAATTATTCCTGTAACGACTCGGTACGTGCTAGATGTGTTGCTGTACTTCATATTTTCATTAATTTTTTTTATTAATATTTTTTATTCAATTAATTCAATATAATTTTGTAAACATTATCATATTATAGCTTTTAAGAAATAATATGAAGTTCTATTGGAACGAGTTTGTATCAGGTATTTAGTAGTTTTTTTTATTATTTTTAAAGTTTTATATTATAATGAAATATTTTTATAATTTTAGTTCTGAACCCGCCTCTCTTCCGAACCGTCCAAGGTTTTTATAAATATAAGTATTTAAATTTTATGTTATGTTTATCTCTTTATCATTTCGTAATCTTTAGGTATATTAGATTAACATATCGTCTTACAACGTGGTATATATAAATTCCCGCATATAGCAGAGTAGGCAGAGGGAATCGTAGCGACCTAGTGTTAATACATCCCCGCTTTCCGTTTATATATATATATATATATATATATATATATATATATATATATATATATATATATATATATATATATATATATATATATATATATATATATATATATATATATATATATATATATATATATATATATATATATATATATATATATATATATACATATATATATATATATATATATATATATATATATATATATATATATATATATATATATATTATTTTATTATGATTTTTTAAATGTATGTGCAGTACAGAAAAAAATAAATGAAAAAAAATTATGTCACTTAAAATTTTATAAGAAATTCTTAGTTAATTTCAACATATTAATAAAATTTTATAATATATCAAGTAAATATAACTACATAATATATATTAAAATTAAAATATCGTTTACGTGTACATGTTCCGCTGAGGAAAATACTACTTTATATACAAAAAAAATATACTAAAATTTGCGGTCGTATTCCACGTATTTTGTGTGAAATTAACTACAAATAGTTTGTAATGGTTTATTTCTGTGTTAAACTCATAAATTATCAATTTAGACATATGTACTGTAAGTTCTCACTGCTCGTCAAATTTCATAATTCTAGGTCACAGGGAAGTGCCCTGCAGGTTTCGATTGCGCGGATTAGATTAGATTTTCATACAAAATACAAAACAAACAGCATAATCTTTCATATCTTTTAATTGTGTTAACTTAGAAGTCTTTTTTATGCTTCAAGAGGTTGTTGACTTAGATATTTGATATTAATTTCAGCTTGATTCCTCCATGTGACTTCGAGAAATGTTAGAAAAGTGACAGACACGCCCACACTGTGGTCTATAAAGTGATCCTATAAGGGATCCGTTTTTAGGTACGGAACCTAAAAACCTGTTTCTTTTTTTATTTTGTCCGTAACATACGCATTTGACACAAACTTCACAAATCTTATTTAAGGGCGAGCGGAGGCCTTTATTTATCTGTAAATGAGCTATTATAACAGAATATATTAAATAAAAACAAAAACTAACAACATTTGTTCTTTTTCAACAAATTTTGATACATTTTAAATTGTGAAATGTGTTGTAGTCTTTTCATAGATTTGCCGTTTTAACGAAATGGTCCACCATGTTGTTGAATCGTCAACGTTACGCACAGCATCATTGATCTTATTTGACCACATCGCAAAATAATTAGCATTTACCTATAGATGGATGTGGTACAAGCGTGTGTTTTTGCAAGTCAACGTTGCGGCCATTAATACGTAAGTCACAAATCTAACAATGTCAAATTAATAAATGATTTGTAATTATTTTATAGAATAATATTTAATAAATAATTTAGTTTCGGTAAAGCACATTAAATTAAATAAATCTGTATCAATTAAATATAAAAATTGTAATTTAATTTAACTACTTCACATCAAATTAATCAAAATCACAGAATGGGATTTTTTAGTTTAGGTTAAACTATTTTAATTTATACTATTATCTAGAGGCTAAAAGTAGTTTTGACAAAAACCATTGTTATTATATACGATGACAATAATCTCAAAAATATTTATTTTATCTATTTTTATTAAATATTCTATGGACACATCATTTCACGGTATGACCAAACGTTGACACTGGCTACGAAATATACATTTATACAAGTTGTATTATCGTTTTCGCTCGAAATTTTATCCTTTATTATTTAGAAAGAATGGGAGAAGACCTGACGTTACTTAAAGCTTATAAAATTTTAAATATAATGTATATAGTAAGGTATTTTTCAATTTCACTTCCTTGTAGTTAGTTCGCCTTACAATTTTGCTTTTAGCTTCGAAAGCACTTGTAGACACTAAGCATTACTTTAATTAGAACTTAGAACCACACTACTTCTCATCACAAAGTACCTACGCTTTATTACGCATATATAAGGCTATGGGGTTATTAGCAAAGCCACAAAAGTCGGACGTGACAACTTAAATCTATGTTACAGAGGGCGCTTTGCCTGTAGACCACGTTGAAGGGCAGCCTCCCAACCTCAATATAAGTGATGTCAGTGAGTATCGAATCACTTAATTTAGTATGGTGTTTTAAGGGGTTCTGTCTCGCCTTCGTACAATTATAATAAATATAGTTAAATAATCTAATGATTTATTTATACACATAATAAGCTTCATAGAAAAAGGTGAATAGTATAATATGTGCTATGGTTAATTACTTATATGAATATTAGTTTTATTAATATTGCAAATACATATATATGTATACCTTTAAATAATAATTAACAAATATATGTTTATTTTTAACAATCATATATAAGTACTTCTCTTGGGCGTTTTGATCAAATATATTTTTAAAAACGTGTGCCTTAGCTATTAAATGTTTGAACTCAACCTTATCGTAAGGCCAAAGGAAGTAAATACTACTAGAAGAAAAAAAAGAATACTCAGAAAATCATTTTCCATTTGATACATTCTACTGGCCTTTTTTACACTAAGCAGTTTCCAAATATAAACAGGCTTATTATCAGAATGTGTGTAATATAGGTACTTGTGTATTACATTTTATTTATATTTAAACAAGATTAAATTGTTATAAAAGATAACACCATTTAAATAATTTCTGCAAAGTCACTCTTTACGTGTACTGTTATTTGTTTATATGTAGGTACTGTTTTGAAGTTAAATCTTCTAATGGCGCGTTAGATGTTTTTATTAGAGAAAATTTTATGGATTCGCGTCAGCGTCAGCGGGATTTGAAACCGCATATTGTTGTCGTCCAAGCCCACAGACTGAGCCAAACGTTCTCATCAAGCAACGTCGAAATTCTTTTACGCCTATTACCATTGCTATATCAACATAAAATTTATAAATTGATGGTCTTCTTACACACATAGGTCAGGCGAAATGCTACGCTATGAGACTATCTAAAAAGTTATAGATGCTCATACAAAATTAGTAAATTTGGGAAATCCTTGAATTATTGAGGATCGTCGTGGCGCAGAGACATAGCCTCTGCCTGTAAACGTGACAGTTTCCGGGTTCGATTCCCACTCGGGGCGAATGAATGATTTTCATTTTCTTCGCTCTTATAACAAAGCAAAACGTGGCGTTGAGTTCCGTCGCTCAATGCCTCGTAAGGCGGAAAGCGGAGAACGGAGTGTCTTAACACTGGGTTCCTACGGTTCCCTCTGCCTACCCCTGCCGTGTGCGGGATACAGCGTGAAGCTTTAATTTATCATAACAACGTATTAACAAAGTATAATATAATCTCTGCGAATCTACCGTATCATGTCTTGTCTGTAAAGCGATATACCTATTGAAATATCAGCAGATTAGGCAAACTAGCGTATTTTATGTTAACGGGTTTTTTTGTGAATGAATGAGAAACAAATTAAATGTCGTTGCTTATAATCACACGTTAGTGAAATGTGCCGCGTACGCGTCTACGTACTTTCTTTTTATAGAATTTTAATTACGCTACAAATATATCATCATTGCGTTAGAAACACTTTGTTATTGTATATTATGTAAGACTTAGAAGATGGTATATTGATGAATAATTTTTTAAAAAAGCCTTTTCAAGCCTTATTCCACCTTAAGGAAAAGATAATATGAAAATTTAAACGCAGTTGGACTAAAGTACAAGCGCTCTGACGCCTAAGCCATATGTTCTTAACTTTAAAATATTCTTTATTGTACTAAAAAAAACATATGAGTAACAATAAAAAAAAGTAGCACACAAAGGTGGACTTATCCCTACAAGAGATCTCTTCCAGCCAACCTATGGTAGTGGATGAGTTTTAAGCAGCGGGTCTCTCTTTTTCATTCAAACATTTTATTATTGTTGAAATATCTGCGTGTTAAATAAGACTAAGACTCATAAACAACTAGCAAAATATTGCAAAAACTAAGAAAATCTTATTTATTTCATTATAAATGAAACCACTTGAAATCATTAGGTTAATCGAAGTACCTATACGATATGCACCGACATATCAGTACTGATAACATTTTATCTATTATTTAATATAAAAATGTACAGTTTCATAGGTCCATGTGTATACCTATACATATGTATGAAACTAACATCAACACTGTTTTTTATATTAATAAATATTGGTAAAATGTATAATAATTTAATGTAATTTTCTACTGCTTACTAACTTTTGTGACTAATTTACACTCGAGGCCCCCGTGGCGCAGCAGCACAGAAAACGTGACGGTTGTGGGTTCAATATCCACGAGGAGAAATGAACTATGTTAATTTTTTCGCTTTGGTTACAAGAAAACTGCGCCACTCAACACGCAATGTCTCGAAAATTGGGGGTAGAAAATGGGTAACGGAGTGTCTTAACTTAACAATAGATTCCCTCCGCCTACCCTGTTATATGCGGGCTACAACGTGAAGCTATTTATGTATAATTTACTTAATTCACAGTAGTAAGCTGTTTATAAATATATATATAGCATACTTCTGTTTAAACGATTTTCAATACAATATAAACACGATATTGGTAACATATTATCACTAAGGAAACAGAATGATTTAGAAAACGTTAAAAATTTTGAACGTACCTAGACTCGATCCTGTACATTTTGGATATTGTCCAAGACTATCAAGAATGACATTTAAAAAAATACATTCAGATGTAATATATTCATCTTACAACATTGTTTTCTTCACATCGTTTGAAATACGAATAACTACTTTATACGTGTAGCAAATATAACTGAAAATATGGTACGAATAAGGGGACAAGGGACGTGATGCGTTATTTAATACTACCACTTAGGTTTTTTTACAATTTTTGTCTGTTTGGCGAAATTCAATATAGACCAAACATAGTAAAATAACCTTTGTAAGTTAAACAAGTATCTGTTAACACCTACATAAAACTGTTTAGTAGAATATGATTTTGAACTCGCAACTACAGCGTACACTCAGGCTCCGAGACTATTGGGCTTTTATCATATATGTTTATTTACAATTCCTTATACAGCTCCCAATTATTATTACGTTTGCAAACATAAAATTTCCATAGACTATAAGTGAAAAATTTAATATATAATAATGAATTTTTGAAACGAAGCTTACCTATATCGGTAAATCAGAAATAAAGTCAAAATTTGGGTCAAGTGCGAGTAATATTTGCGCTCTGAAGATTCTGTACCTATTTCATGATTGTATGTATTTGGCTGCAGAAAATATTACTTATAAAAATTGACAAACTTAAATTTGCGCTCGTATTCACTCTACTCGTACGAAATTAACTACAAATAAAAGATTTTTTCTATGTTAAAGTTATAAATTATAAATTTTCAGATTTTCTTCTTTTTATGTACTGTATGTTCCTACTTACGAGTATCGTCTAATTTGATAAGTAAATGAAGTACAACTAATAAGAGTCGATAAACTCAAATTTGCGGAGTCGTATGGGCTCATTTTGTATGAAATGAACTGCATTATAAGTTTGTAATGGTTTTTTTTTTCTGGGATATATATATATATATATATATATATATATATATATATATATATATATATATATATATATATATATATATATATATATATATATATATATATATATATATATATATATAAATTTTCAATTGTCGTCATATCCATCTGACATCCAGACAGACAGACGGGCAACAGAGTGATCCTATATGGATTCCGTTTTTTTTCCTTTTGAGATACGAAACGCTAAAAATATAATCAAAATTGAGAATGAAATTTTAATACTTAATTAAAATCACTCGTCTTTGTATAAGCACATCGAACTGTCCTACTTCTCTATAAATACCAATGATAATAATCACTTTCGCTGCATATTGGTTTTTCCCCGAAGATGGAAACGAGCAATCCGCCTCATAATTGTATTGCCATCTTGTTCATTTTTAATATTCGTTCCTATTAAACACTTAAACACAGTGTATTGGACATCACTACCCACTATGCTCTAAAATATACAAAAAGAAAGTGAAGTAGTTACTCTATAGGTTACAACCAGCATGATGTGGAAATTGCATGAATAAAAAAAATGTTTTTAAATCTTAACTTTGTGCGAGTTTCTTGGTTGAAATTTTTTAAAGTTTTTTTGGTTACTGAAGTTTATTTATTAATATTTTTTATATTTAATCATCAATGTCGTAATCATTACCAGAACTCTTAATTTTTTTTCCATTGTAATCTTATCTGTAATTATTTTTTACAATCATTAATAAAATGTTTTATAGCACTTGGTCATAATTCATTCATACATATTTATGATAAATATAATATTTGACGGCATACATACTTAGTGAGTCAAGTAAATAACCTGCTATTTATTAACTATGAAGTCGTTGTAGTTCTTAGTGAAATTCCTACTCATGAGAATGTTTACATTTAGAATATTTCACATTTCGGCGATCTCGTTAAAGTTTCACCACTTTTTAAGCAGTTTCTGGCAAATAGGCGATAATTAAAAATACATTGATATAATATGTTCTCACTTACCTACTGGTTACTCCTCAAAATATTAAGTGATGTATGTATTTAAAAAAACATCGAATATTGATCTAATAATCTCAACTGAGTGTTTTTATCTCTAGTCGAGGCGATCTGCAAGGACCCGTTGTACGGCGCGGGCGTAGAAATGCCGCGCCCGGCGCCCCATCCGGGGCTCCCCTACGTGCAGATTGTCGAACAACCTGCTGGCAAAGCCTTAAGGTATACAATATTGTATTATTATATCACCTACTAGCAATCATTTCAATGTTCTAGGACTAGGTTTTTATTTTATCTTTTCCAAACACTTTGTCTTAGAAAAATGTATTTGCAATTGCTTTGGTGCAATTCTTTGGCAACATTATTCAAAAAACAATTACAATTACTAATAGCCCGCGACTTAGACCTGCCATTAAAGATAACGCTGGCGTTCAAAGGATTAATAAATATCACACAATATTATATTAGTAGTAGGTAAGTACCTATTGCGTTCTGGTCGCGTCAGTAATCACAATGTACAGATTTAGAGGTGACGTCACGCCAACGGTAAATTGTCCATTTATCTGACGCGTGTGTTGTGTATGTGTAACACTCTTAGTTTTAACCAGCCATATGACTTATTGGCGGTAATTCCAAAAATTTATTGCTAATAAATTTACATTGTATATTAAATACTTTACCTACATATAATCAAAACCTAGATCTGGTTTGGAATTTCGTTACTTTTGCACAATACGTGGAAATTCGTATATAAAATAAGGAAGTATATTTAAAATTTAATACTTGTACCATTAACTTTACATAGTTAATTTTACACTACATCTTGTTTCATATTCAACGATATATTAAAGATTAGTTAGACTATTATCAATAAACATGACTGACAAGTCATTAATTGACTATAGTAACTAACATTGAATAAAACTGAGCGTTGCACAAGACTTATGAAATGAATATCCTTTGACTGCGCGTCGAATACAGGGAAAACTGAGGAAGTAAATGTAGGATTATAGAAAAACATCACAATGTGTAATTAGAGTATACAGCATGTCATTGTTTCTTTCTAGCACTATGCCAGTTGCTTGTAAAACGATGTACATGGCAGTGGCGAAGTGGGAAGTGTTGATTAAAGTAAGCCAGAGTCGAAAATGTCATAAAAACATACGTCCAATCAGGATAATATAAAAATTGACCCTAGCTTACGTAGTTTTTGATTGAGAACTTTGTAACTATAATTTGGTAATTTTTATTTAATATTTACAAAAGGTTAACCGACGGGAATCTTGTTATATACACACTTCGCCACTGGTACATTGGAATTATTACGTTCTCCGATATTTTATTTACGTATTATACCTAATAGTCGCCGCTCAGTAGGAAATAGGGCACACCCACACGTATTGTACGTATATGGAGTTCAATGCCTGAGCGGCTTCAATGTGTATGTTGATCAATATATGGTTACTTATTACTTAAAACATGCATAATATCTGATAACATAGCTTATTTTCTTATTAATTATATTAATAATGAACAGAGTATCTTAGCGTCTACCTACAAAGCCATGTCTAAGTCTATAGTAATGCTTACAGAAAGCAAGCACTTAATCTTTCTGCCGCTTTATTACATTTTTTTTTTATATATAAGACGTGCAGAGATGCTAGTTGATAATGCTAAATGCTATGTTGATAATTAACTAAATAATTTTACGATCTGTATATTTTGTGTAATATTCAGGACACTCATAATATTAAAAAGTACTTTCCCATCATATTTGACTATACATATTGACGTATGGAACATGTTTGCCAGGTTTCGATACGAATGTGAAGGCCGGTCAGCGGGCTCTATACCCGGCGTGAACAGCACGCCCGAGAGAAAGACCTATCCCACCATAGAAATATGCGGGCACAAAGGCCAAGTTGTGATTGTGGTGTCCTGCGTCACGAGGGAAGAACCCTACAAGTGAGTGGTCTTTAATGATTTTGGTTACGGTAGCTCTTGTCTTTTTTTTTACCTACTTTATAGTCATATTTATTTTAATGTATTTTATCATCGTTGTGCGTATTGTTATACATATTATGGTATAAATCGATACACACAGTTTTGTGACTAAGTTAATATTTATATTTATGTATTTAGCTTCACGCTGTATTCCGCACATAGCAGGGTAGGCAGAGGGAACCGTAGGTTTGAAGGAACCTAGTGTTAAGACACTCCGTTCCTCACTTTCCGCCATTCGATTCATTGCGTGCTGAGTGGCAGAACTTAACGCCGCGCTTTGCATTTTTGCCAGTGCGAAGAATATGATAATTCATTCTCCCCGAGTGGGAATCGAACCTACAAACCGTCGCGTTTACAGGCAGTCGCCGGGCCTCTGCGCCACGACAGTCCTCATAAGTTATTAATTAATGAAATATTTCATATGATGATAAATACATAACAATAAAATATATACTTTTTTTATATTTCATCTTAAAATTATGAAGTAGTGGCTGCACTTTTAAGTTTGAATTTACGTTTAGGAGACACTAATCCTTCATAGATATGTCTAAAAGTCAAAGACTAACCAAATATTACGCATTCAAGCCAACTCGACATTTTTCAATGAAAGTTTAAGTACTATTTTGTTTAAAAAAATATGAATCTATTTTTTTTCTATTACCAGGCCTCACCCCCACAATCTAGTCGGTAGGGAGCGCTGTGAGAACGGCGTGTGCACCCTCAAGACCACCATTACGGAGGAGAATCCGCAAGTGTCCTTCAGCAACCTCGGCATACAATGTGTGAAGCGGAAAGATATCACAGATGCCCTTAAGATGAGGGAGAAGCTGCGGGTGGACCCGTTTAAAAGTAAGTTTATGTTTTCAATACTCTACTATCAGTACTATAACAACCCAACCCGGCCGAGGGAGACTCGCCACTCTCGTCTGAGAGACGTATTTTATTGCTACTTAAGATTTAGATAATTTATTCTTTTTGTTTATTAAAATGGCGTGAAGCTTATTAGGCTATCTCAATTGCTATGAATTAATTATGGTTATGTTAAGTTCACTTAGTTATCTATCGACCCGCTATATAATGTCACAGACCTTTTATCGAGCGATACACTCTACTGTAGCGGTCACGTACAAGAACAAACTTATTATTCAAGGCATTATTACTTCTTTTTTAAATGTAATGTCTTTAAAATAAGTGGAGAGTGGTGAACGTAGAACGGATTACTTTTTTAATGAATAAAAAGTAAAAAACGAGCCACAATACTCAATAAATAAGTAAAAATAACTTCGATACTTAAAAAAGTTCGTTCAAAAGCAGTATCTACACAATATTATAGAACCACATTTACAAAACACCTGTTAATCAGTCCGCGTGTTTCACCAAGAAATACTTCCGTTTATGTTACATAATTATAATACAACTGACGGCTGACATTGAATAAAAACTAACATATTCTTTTCTCGGAAATATTAAACGCCGCGCCGTTATTATTATATAAGTAGGTACCTGCACACAGCTTGGTGCTAAGTTTTAGATGTTCTCGAATTGCGACTCGTAAATAGTACTATTTATGTTGTTATGATTTATTTAAAAAAAACATGGACATATCTGACCTTATATATTGAAGAAGAAATTCGAAAAAAATACATATACAAGTACATATTTTTAATATTAGTTAGAGCCATGCTATTTCTGCTTACCCTGAAAATATCTATAAATATATATATATATATATATATATATATATATATATATATATATATATATATATATATATATATATATATATATATATATATATATATATATATATATATATATATATATATATATATATATATATATATATATATAAATGTTTGAAAGCTGAATGTTTTCACCTGTCGTCACACAAAACTCTACACTCCTATACCTATGCAGGACAAAATGTGAAGTTCAGAAAAAAATAAATTCTGTTCAGGTCCATCCTAATTGATTGTACGGCATTTAAGCAATCTCACTGACAACAAAAAACTCAATTGTAAAACAATTATATGGCAATACTACAACCTATTGAGATAGAACAGACAGACGTCTATTTACGATTAACACCGTACACAACTGTTCTTGAACTGTAGCTACAAAAACCGAGACGTGCTTAATATACCTATATTTATATAATTGATTGAAAATTGTAATACGATTTTGCTTAAACATACAAATTGTTTTAAATTTAAGCAAATTTTTAGTAGTTTACTTCACAAGTAGTCCGGTCCTCACTTAATGGGACGTTAACATTTAAAACGGATACGGAAGATATATTAATATATCAAATTGAGCAAATATAAGTATAATAAATAACATAAAGTAATCAAACAACCTAGACCGTACTGAGTACTGACCAACAACACCAATAAGTGCATTGACTGGAACTGAAGGACATGCGCGCTTAATGCCAAGTGCCAACCTGGAAATACAATGATAACTCATCATTATTTGAGGCCGTCGGGACATATTGTGCGGTCGTGTGATGGGTGTCAGTTCGAAACCCACCCGAGGAAATTATTATATCTATCTATATTTCCACTTCCTCCAGTCTGTTAGTCTGGAAATTAGATAGAAAGTGGAGAGCGAAGTGTTACAACACTAGGTTCATTTTTATACTCAGCTAATTGTATTATGTACACACAAATGTTGAACGTTATTAAGGTATGATCGTCGATTGCGAAAGTAACCAGCGTCGGGCGGAACGTCTAAAATAGCTCGCTCGAAATATCCTCTAACACGGTCAACTTGCGGGCTAACCGCTATTTCTATGATGTACAAATTTTACAAGTTTAAACTGAAAAAAAAATGGAAAGATGCATATACATACAATACAAACAAAAAGTATATAATATACCCTATACAAACAATAAGCCTTTATTTTTATTATTACAATTTATATAATCTATAAACTTATATAATCTATAAAAAATATATTTACAGTACTAGGCAGATATTGTCTTAATTATTAGCTGAATATAAAAAAATTATATTTACTATAGTACAAAAAATAAATTATACGATGTAGTAATAAAATTGCCGAACAAGTTTCGAACCGAATGTAGGTGCCATGCCAGGTTTTAAACTAAATAACACTACTTACATATTATATTTTATCTGGTAAATTACATTCGTACCTATATGTCTCGAGTCTCGACATATAACAATAAATAAAAGAAAATAAGCTTCTAATGCTAATTAGTTTAACATTTAATTAAAGCGGTCGTATTTCCTAGTCCGCAGTTGGTTCTTTCACTCTTCATATATTTTGCATTTGTCTTCTATTGTTCTGGATACCTGTTTAAGGTCATTTTTGAGGGTACGAATGAAAAATTTATTTGGTACATTTCTCTTGGTATTTTCCACGAGACTTGACTTTTTCACTATCTGTCTATCAGGTGTTAGGAAGCTGAACGCAGCGCCTCCCAATGTCTTATGAACAAGTTATAAATATATTATTATTTGCCTTTATGATATTTGAACCCAATACCATCGCCCCCAACTTTCCATAACCATCGCTGTCAAGAAAGTTCGCCAGATGGTGTGCTATTTATATAAGCTAACGTAATGATTATATTAATTTTATTTAAAAAAATAATTATTTAAAATTTATAGAATTTTGAATTGAATTGGTTTAAATATAAAACATATAAATTAAGAGCATTTTTTAATGAATAAACTGACTTGGCCCATAAATATTTAGTAAGATGACAATTTATGTCGATAAATAATGTGTTATGTATAATTGGAACACGACATTTCGTGGGAATGTTCTTTGAGACAAGAAATCCATATAATGCAAACATTTTCACCGGCTTAATCACGTATTCTGGTGTTCAAAAATACATGTTAGAAACACTCACATTATAAACAGGTTATAGGTCCAAAAAAAGGTACAAGATCTGCCTAAACTTAGCTTGGCTAGTAATAGTGCTATTTAAAAGAGATACTTGCAGAACCAAACTTTTCATTATATGTCATCAGTTTCGTCTATTCACCAACGGTACAAGTCAATTAAAAATATCATTTGTATATTTAAAAATCTGAACAAGAAGGATGTTTATTTAATCTATACTTCATCAAACGCATTACAGCGGGTTACAACCACCGCAATCAGCCCCAAAGCATCGACCTCAACGCCGTCCGCCTTTGCTTCCAAGTCTTCATCCCAGATGAGAGGACCGGCAAGATAAGGCAGTCCTTGCAACCGGTCGTCTCGGATGTGATCTATGACAAGAAAGCGATGAGCGATCTCGCCATCATGAAGCTGAGCCAGTGCTCGGATTATAGCACCGGAGGGGCTGAGATTATATTGCTTTGTGAGAAGGTGAGTTCTTATGTTTATTAACTTTAAAAGTATTAAAAAATAATTTTTAGCCTTACTTTTAATCTCTGGAATAAATATTGACTCCTAATATTGACGAAATTCAAGAAAGGCTACTAAAACGCTGCGTGTGTAGGACGAGATTAGTTTATATGTTTTTTTTTATTATTGTTACAGCTTAAAAGTAAATATTCTTTAAGCTAGTTCATAACAAAATAAATAAATGCAAAAGTCGATCATGCACCATACATTGTGTATTCAACACTCGTATCACCTAGCACTCGTTAATTCCGTGACTGGAAATAATCTCGACTGCATTTAATATATATGTAATGCAATCGTACTTTAAGTGACTAACCCTCGAGTGATATATGGCTCAGGCCATTCGAGAAACAAGTGCACCAGCCCCTCGTGGCGCAAGTGGATCATTATGAGTTTGATTCCTAGTCTAGGAAATTAATTATCTGCATTTACCTGGTCTGTAACGACCTGCAAGCACACGTGTTCTCCCCCGCGCAGGTGACGCGCGAGGACATCGCAGTAGTGTTCTTCGAGCAGAAGGGCGAGCGCGTGGTGTGGGAGGAGTACGCCAACATCGTGCTGGTGCACAAGCTCACCGCCATCGTGTTCCACGCGCCGCCCTACCGCGACGCGCTCGCGCCGCACCACGTGCAGGTAGGGTTCATTATATCTAGTGCTTCAAGTGGGTATTCATTATTGTTGCTTGAAATTACTTTTATTTATGCAAGTATCAATGATTTCTTTCAGGTGTACCTTCAGTTGAAGAGGATGTCCGACAATGCGAGGAGCAACGCGATGCTCTTCGAGTACATCCCAAAAGCACAAGGTACTGGAAGAAAACCTTTGCCCGACCTCAACGTGTTCTCTCTCCTCCTTTCAGAGCCCCCTCCCCCCGCCGCCGACTCCCCCGCGTCCCCCGGTCCTCCCACTGACAGGAACAACAATACCCCCGAGAAGCAGGACGTGGTGTCCTCCACCAGCGACTCCCCCGACCCCCCCACCATAGAGGTGCACGACGCCTCCGACGACGCGATGGCCGTCGACGCCAACGAGAGGAGCCTCGACGACCTCCTCGACCAGGTCGCCGAGCTCGACGAGATATACTCCGAGAACCGCACGCGGCTAGAGACCGCCGCGGCGACGGACGACGCCGACGCCGAGCTCGAGGACTTCGACGACGCCGGCACCTACACCAGCTTGCAGCTCGCCTTCAAGAACCCCGTCCTCATCGCCGATCCGGCCCCCCTCGCCGCCCCCGCCGCCCCCGCCGCCTCGCCCGACGCGGAGCCCTACGAGGACGTGCAAGTGCAGGTGCACACGTACCGCGGCCCCATCGTGGAGTACGCGCCGCTGAAGCGCGACACGGACGAGGCGGAGGCGGAGGCCGAGGCCGAGCGCGCGCCCCCGCTGCCGCCCAAGCGCGTGCGGCGCGCGCCCGACTCGCTGCGCGCCAGCCACACCTCCGTGGACAGCATCCTCAGGCCCGGCAAGCTCGTCCCCATCACTCGCGCCTCTCGCAACGCGGAGGTGGCCCGCAGCGAGCCGGCGCTGCCGCCGCCCCCCGCCTCCAAGAAGCGCTCGTTTTTCTCGCGACTCTTCCGCCGGAAGGAGAAGTCTCCCGCGCCCAGCGTCAAGTCCGAGGGCCGGCGGGAGACGCGCGCGAAGCCCGTCGGGCGCTCCGTCAGCAGCGTGTCGGGGCTGCGGCCCTCGCGCTTCGCGTCGGCCTCCTCCGCCGCCTCGCTGCGCGACAGCTGCGCCGGCAGCGTGACGCGCATCTCGCTGCACGGGGACGCGGACGAGGCGGCGGCGGGGGCCGTGGTGGGGGTGGGGGCGGGGCGGGGCGGCGGGCCCCCCTGCGACGCGGGCACCATCCTGGTGGCGGAGAGCGTGCTGGCGCTGGACGCGAGCTCGTTCCGCAAGCTGCAGGACGACCTGGAGCTGACGGAGGCGGAGCACTACGCGCTGTACATGGCGGTGGCGCCGCACGCGACCGCGTCCGAGTTCGACGAGAGCAGCTGCTACTACTCGCCGGTGGACGCGTCCAGGTTCCACAACTAGCGGCCGCCGACTCCGTACACTGATTCCAATTCGTGCACAATCCTACGAGCCGTCGAGGCTCGCCCGAGAATCGAACCCGCGCCCCCGACGGTGTCGCAGTGAAATATGTATTTAACGTTTTGGCCTGTTTCTAGATCCGGGTTACCTAAAACATAAGCGACAGAAGAGGCTGTCCGCGGCTCTGCCGACGTACGAGCAGGACAGTAAGTGTCTCGATCTCTCTCTCGCAACACTGTTGAAGCAAACTCGGTTATTGAGTTTATTTTGTTATGTAACCGATTTTGTTTTTATCGTATACTTTTTATCAACAAATATATATGCATGGAAATATTTATTATTCATCGGAAAGAAGCGATCTTTTTCATCACCTGTTTATATATTTGTCTCTGACTATGTGTATGTGTGGGTCCCACACAGTCCCGGGTCGCTAGGTGGTGGTCTGCTTCTCATCGTCTATAACAATAATGGGTTCTTCTATTTTTATAAAACAATTTTATATATAATTCATCAATAATTTTTTTACCAAAGAAATTTTGCCTGAAATTAGTCTAAATTATAATATTATTAATATTTTGAAATGTGCTGTAAGTAGATGTTACTTTTTTTTTTATTTATTCTCTTAGTCGATAGTTTAGGTTGTTGTTATTTAATTTATTTTCTAAATGTTTATTTTTTTTTAATGTTTATAACGATTTTTTATCTATTGAATGATGTTACTGTTTCTTAACTAAATGGTGCTTAATAGAAGAGCATATAAATTATTATTATTATTGTATAATGGAGTCCAACTCGTGTGTGTGACATTTTTACAATTCTAAATTTTCAGTTGATATCTATCTAGTCCAGTGCTATTTATTTATATAAAATATATTTAAAAGTATCCGAACTATTTTGATGTATAATATTTTATAAATACAAAAATAATTAATAAAAGAAATTAACTAAAACTATGAATTTTGCAACTAATAGAGTTATACGTCCATTCTATTTAAATATATCCCACAATTGACTATACTTTTATTTATTATTATATAACATATAACCTATTTGTCTCTATGTGTGGCATAGTATTACTAAATAGGTAATTACAAACATAGAGTATGCTAATGTGAATATGTGTGTCTCGCTGTCGTCACGCAGCTCTCTCCTACGGCTGGCTCTGTTTTACTTTAAAACTGTTCAAATAGGAGGTTATATATATATATATATATATATATATATATATATATATATATATATATATATATATATATATATATATATATATATATATATATATATCGTGTTTAGATACATGCGTCTCAAATATATATATTTTATGTTTAGCTTCGTATATTTAATCTTTACTCCAAAGTATTTGTGTGCATTTTAATTTAATACTTCTGTTTCAAATATGTACTGTTTGAATCCAGTCCAAGTTGTGTTATCAATATTATGTTTTTGCATTTAGTTACAGTCTGGCTGGTGGTGGTTTATGCAAGAATGGTTGACTAATTTTGTATAACTTCTATTTAAATGTCAAAACTTCTTGTACAATACACATTGATCATTATAAAATAGGCTTCACTGTACTTCATGTTGGACAGAATTTTTTGAAGTTTTTACTATATTATAATAATTATTAATATTCAATTGTTTACGCATAAGCCCTTACATTTTTATAATGACTAGTTAAAAGGACATATCGCATTGAAAATGTGTAAAATAACGCTTTAGATGAATTTACAAATCTGTTGATATAGAACATTTTGATACAAAATTATATTATGGCCGGCATTTTAGTCACAAAAATTATAATTTTTGCGATTAACATGTAAACAAACTGTTTTGTATATCTTTATTATGGGAAAGGTATTATATTATGAAGCGTAGCTTGAAGGAGTGTAAATTATGTTATAATGCTAATAAAGTAAGAACAGATTTAGATTTTTCTTGTCTCCTAAAATATCTACTACATACATAGCTACTTATTCGAAATTTCAAAAAGGTACGGTCACTTTTTTATAGCATGTGTTTTTCTTGTTGGTTTTGTTGTGAAGCTGGTCTCGTGGCTTTTCTTTTTTTTTTTGTCATAGGAATTAGTGAGTTACTCTTCTTTCCCTAGTTGTTATGGCGGAACTTAACGCTGCTCTAACTAAGCGCTGGAAACAATTTTAATTTTTTTTATATTTCCTCGAATGCTCTCCGAATTTATAGCCATCGAGTAGAGTCGATGTTGTCGTTTGCTTATTTTTATTTTAGTCAACGTTAAAATTTGGTTCTTTTTTCGCTTCAAATGTTATTTTGTGTAGGCTTTTTAATTTTCTTAACACACATATGTATATTAGCATATTTTTGTTTGTTTGGTTGCATGATTGTATATTTATATCTTGTTTAAATACACTTTCTTTTTATCGACTTATTGGTTTAAGGCTGTATTCATAAAAAAATAGATGCATGGCGATGTAGTTTTTCGTTTATTTTTTTATGAAAAATAGCTAATTTATTTTGTCTAATTAATTTTTCAATTAATATACATATTTTTTCAGGATTTGCGAACGACCCCATCAAAGCAGAACCACGAGGTGTGTATTGACTTATATACTGCGTAATAAATAAATAAATATTGAGTTAAATGTAAAAATATATAATAAAAATGTCTATCGTAAATTATAATATAAATAAATACTATATATTATTACTATATAATATTACTATTTAAATGAACGCTCCATCAAGTTTATAAATATTATGTTTGTAAGAAAATCTAGGTCGTAAGTAGGCGCAGGCGTAGCGTGTCGGTATTTATTGAAAAATTAAAATAAAAAAAATAAAAAATAGGTTATTCGTTTTCAAAATTAAGTACATTATCATGGTGATCGGAGCCTCGTGTTAAGCAAAAAAAAGCCTGTTTCCGGAGAACCCGCTCTTCCATAACATTATGTTCATGGTGTACTAATTAATAGTAGTATAAACAGTTTTTATTTAAAACAAATTAAGCGAGTTAGTTATATTTTTTTCACATGCCACTAGTATTTCTTCTCTAATATATATATATATATATATATATATATATATATATATATATATATATATATATATATATATATATATATATATATATATATATATATACATATATATATATGTATATATATATATATATATATATATATATATATATATATATATATATATATATATATATATATATATATCTTCTTCTTCTTCTTCCTGGCATTAGTCCCGGCTTTTGCCAGGGTCTGCCTTCCGACTAAGCCTACTCCACTTTGCACGGTCTTTAACATCCTCAGTGGACAATTTATTGGCTCTCATGTCTTATGTCACGACATCCAGCCATCTCTTCCTTGGGCGTCCGGGTGGTCTAACTCCAGGGACAGACATGTCAAGGCACTTCCTTCCGACATAGTATATATATATATATATATATATTTATATATTGTCTTCTAGCAAATATGGTTTCAGTATAGGGAAATTAGATATTTTGTCTATTCTTCTTTTAAGGATTGAGTTAGGGGCACAGGGTTGTGTTTTATGCATTTTCGAAACCGTTTTAATAATATATAATTTCCGCACTGATGAAAACACCGCACTGAGAAACAGATATCTAATCTAATGTTTCGAGATCTATAAATTTAGTCTTAGCTACACCCCCCAAATTGAGATACATTTAGTAAAAACGGACTGAACCAGAGCTATGCATATTTCATTGAGTAGGTCTTTGGTTTATTTGTTTTTGTGGGGATACATTTTGGTACAATATATAAGTTGTTTAAGGGTGCCAGAACAGTCTTTTATCTTATCCACCCCTAAATATTTTCTGTGTTACTTTTTCTACAGGCATCCATTAGAATCTTCACGTGTATGTACTTTTATGTTAAAATCAGAATTTGGTTTAGTAACTTTTGAAATTGTAAAACATATGTAATTAGTTTTAGCCGTGTTCAGTGTTAGTAGATTATTATTGAGCCATCTAGCTATTTGAGACATACCCTCCTCAGCACTGGCAGCCACTTCACGCCAGAATTTTCCGGTAAAAACGACCACATTATCATCGGCTAAGAAAATACTTTTGCAGTACGTATCCTGATGCCACTGAAGTCATTAATGTAGATCAGGAATAGAGAAACGTTTAGTGTCAAACGTTTTTTTAGGTCCAGGAATACTGTAACATATTTATGACCCTTATCCTACGTAAGTGCAGTAATTGCATCTTCGGTCGATACACTAGTAATAGGTCTAGGCCTCTCTGTCCCAGCCTTGTATACTGGAATTATAATTGATTATTTAAATGGCACAGGGAAATGCTTTAATGAAATTAACAGAGTCAGAAGAACTTCCTCTAATGTCAAACACTTGTACTCTTATATTTTCTTTTTAATTTTTTAAGAAGGTTATTACAAAAGTTACGGTATCAGCAGTAAGTTAGTTTTAAAATTTCATTAAAATTCCGGACATTTCTCTGCAGTTTATAGCGATTTTTTTACATCTTAACATACCAGTAGCTATCCATGATTTAATGGTTCGCTTGCTGAAATCTATTCATTTTTTTTGTTTATTTGTTGTGACAGACAAAACCCCGCCGCACCCGGCGAGCAGTCCGCGGCGGGTGTTCTCTCCGCCTTACGACGAGCCCCTGCAAGAGACGTCATACCAGGTAATCTATACGTTTGCCGGTTTCCGGTTATATTCAGAGATATTCTTTCGCGGGGAGGCGTAACAATCGTTTGAACAATACAAAAAAGAAAGTATCATTCTCATAATATGCATGAGATATATATTATTATTTACCTTTTCTTTCCAGTGGGAGATGCAACCGAGCATGTCAATGGGCGGACCCAGTCACGTGTCGTACGGACAAGACATGTTACAATGGAACCAAAGCTACATGCAAGTGTCCCCAAACATTCAATCCGTGTCCCCCAATTTACCCATTCCCTCCATGACCAACCTTCCGAGCATGCAGGCCGGCTTGCAAAACCTGCCTGCCAATATGCAGTCGCTGTCCCCGAACGTGCAGGCCGTGTCCCCGCTGGGGCACGCCGCGTCCCTGCACATGCAGGCCATGTCCCCGCACGGCCACGCCATGGGCATGGGGACGATGGACAGGCTCTCCCCGATGCACGGCGGCGTGTCCCCGTCTATGGGGCACATTTCCCCAAATTTAATGCAGCAAACGGTAAGTGTACATAATAGATTATACTTTTTGAATGTTGTAAAATTAGGTATGTTATTATTGTGATCCATTCTCCTAGCTCATTAGAGAATCTTTTTTGTATGAAATGTTTAGTACTTACACTGTTTATTTTTCAAATATTTAAGAAAATATAAAAAAATTATATGATGTCTAATAAATAAATAAATAAATAACTATATAATTAAAATAATGGTCTAAGCCTGAATGCAAGTAAGACAAAGGTTCTCGTATTTGAAAGAGACGAAGAAATGACGGAATGCAAGGTTTTTGCAAAAGTGCTCTGGTGGTTTGGGAACATCCAAAGAATGAGTGATGAAAGAATGGTAAAAAAGATATATGAAGCAAAAGTGAATGGTAAGAGAGGTAAGGGGAGGGAGACCTCGGTAGATCTGTTGAAAACACAGTCTCGAAGATACTGGGGGAAGGTCACGTAAAAAGCATAAGGACGCCTCGGAGAGTATGTATGAAAAGGTTAATGACAGTGGACGAGACGAAAGACCGCAGCGTTTGGCGCTCCGTTCTTTCTGACTACCCCGCTAGGGATAAAGTAAATAAATAACAGTACATTTTGCACGATCGCAAGGTCCCGCCGCAGGATCTGATGGAGACGGGGGGCACGGACTCCGCGTCACTCATAGGCCTGCTGCAGGACCGCGGCGAGGGCATGCCGCAGCTGAACTCCGGGGAGCTGTCGGGGCTGTCCTCGCTGCTGGAGCGCGGCCCCGACCTCAGCGACAGCCTCAACCGGCTGTCCACCAGTGACCTGCTGCAGTGACGGCTCTTACGACTCTTACGACTCTTACGACACTTACGCCTCTTACGGGACATCTTGAAGTGAAACTCTTACGGGACACCTTTGGGTTACCAAGCTGTGTGTGATTTTACTGACACTTCGGAAGAAGTTACTGTTATGTTTTATGCTATGTTTACATAGAAATATGATCTTGAGTGAAATTATGGAATTTATTTTATTACGTTTGTAGTTATTTTGACAAAATCTTTATGAAAGATTTAAAAAATTCTAAACTTCATTATTCATAATATTTTCGCTATATTTTGTAAAAATCTTTCATTGACTACATAAATACGTAACTAAATTGAAAGTAATAAAAATTATTTTACTATCTAAGAAAGAATATACATACGTATATTAAAATTATATATATATATATATATATATATATATATATATATATATATATATATATATATATATATATATATATATATATATATATATATATATATATATATATATATATATATATATATATATATATATATATATATATATAAATATAGAAATATTTAAAATATAATTTCGATGTTATTGTGAAATGAACATTCCTAAATCAATTCTACTACGTTTAGAAACGAATATTAGGAATGAGGTGTATTTTTATAAATTTATCTCACGGCCATTTCTTAGACTGAACGAATGGAACAGCTGTATCTGTAGATACATGTAGGTACATACATTATTTTCCTGGTTAATATTTAAAATACATTTTATTTTGTTAGATAATTTCAAATAAAAATAAACTATAGACGGTTAATTATTTAATGATATTATAATAGCATTTGATAGATTGTATGAAGAAGCTTCACGAAATTAAACATCACAATAATATAAAACTGTTGTTACATATTTGACAATTAACAAGAGATTTTAATAATTTAAGAGATTTTAAGCTATGTTTTATACTTGTTTTTTCAAAACACATTATTTCTTTAAGATTAATATAAGAATTGGAGATGTAGCGATTATTATTATTGATTCCGAAATAATGAGGTTTAGTTGTGAATCGTTCTGCACAATCCTGTCTCCTGGCGTCTAAGTGACATTCATGAAGAATACTTGTATAAAAGTATTCTGGGAATCTCCAGGAAATTATATTAGTTACAGTCACAATATATAACGAAGATTTGGTCCAATAAGATCGACAGTTTCGTGAAGCATCCGCGCCTTTACCATTATCTCTCTTTATATTATCATTGATCTCTATATATATATAAATAATATATATAAACAAAAAATGTATATATATATGTATATAATATACATGTATATATGGTGCTTTTTTCATATATATATATATATATATATATATATATATATATATATATATATATATATATATATATATATATATATATATATATATATATATATATATATATATATATATTGACATTTGCAAAGTGGGTGATGATTTGAAAGAGCAATTTGAATAACAGTTGATGATGAAAGGTTAATAAAATTATATAAGATAACATTTTTTGGATAATTTAATAAAAAAAAGTCCTCAAAAATAACAAATAATAATATATATTTATCATTGGATGAACGATTTAATAAACTAAACCTCAAAATAATCGACACCTCACGTTATTGTTATAAAGTGCAATAAAATAAGTACGCATTTAATGTGTTAAGTTATACCAATCATATTGTTATCACACGAAACTGACAAAAATAAAGAAAATACGATATGATTATGAGTTTTTGTTTTACGCGTCTCGCCGCTGCAGGCTGCCCGGCGTCCGCTCCTCAAGCTTATTATTTAGAGGAACAGAAGGGAAAGGAGAATTACATGTGTCTTTATACTTGTTTATTTGCGATCAAATGGTTCAAGCTGATACTGGGGTGCACCAGACCAGAGATGAGAACAGTACTCCATATGAGGCCTAACCTGGGCTCTATGCAGAGCCAATCGGTGTAAAGGCGTGGAGTACTGTCTCGCCCTACCTATGACACCCAGTTTCCTGGCGGCCAACTTGGCCTTTTCCAAATGATAGCGATATGAGCCCAATACATTGATACTGGATGCGGCTTTAAAAGGAGTGTTCTCAAAAAATGGCGACACGACAAATGGTATTACAATATAGTAGGGGTTATTTTGACTTCACCTTAAGCTTAACGGGGTACACAGACTGCACACATTAATACTGTAGCATCCTTGCTTGTACTTGTCATGGTGGATTCGATAGGTAAACTGACTCCGTATATGCTACGCAGAGATCACATCTCTACCGCATTCATTTTTCGCTGTTTTTTAATTTTTGTTTTTTTATTTTTTCTTGTCTAATTTTATAACATCATTATAAATATATATATATATATATACATATATATATATATATATATATATATATATATATATATATATATATATATATATATATATATATATATATATATATATATATATATATATATACATATATATATATATATATATATATATATATATATATATATATATATATATATATATATATATATATATATATATATAGTGAGTAAATTTATTATTCGGAAAGTATGAGATTGAGTTTAAATTCAAATTCAAATAATTTTATTCAAAGAAGAAATACATGATTCATTGCTTGAACGTCAAATACATTACCACTGGATCACTAAAGTTAATGCCTCAGACCCGAGAAGAACCGGCGCAAACTCAGCTCAGAAACTCAGCGGGACTTTTTTCTTTATATACTATTATTATACAATTATTCATCGTTGACAATGATACGCTTGAGATAGACTGGAGCGAGCATTTCATTCCCAAGATGTGTTATCATTTACAAAATCATTAATTAGGTAATAACCTTCAACACACAAACGTCGTTTCACAATTTTTTTTCATTGTGATATAGAACATTCTCGGACGTTTTCTGGGATCCTATTGTAAAAGCGCACACACTGTCCCATGAAGGAATTGTGGACTCGATGCAATCGAGTTACATGCGTGGTAAGTTCAAGTTCAACCTATTTCTAGTATTAATATTGTGTACATCGCCAATTTTAGTAAAATCATTAATATTTTTGTTACATATAAAACTTATTCAATATATTAATTTCCTTTAATTTGTCTCTCTTAAAGATTCTTTAGGGCTTAAGTTATAGATTGAGCGAACAGCTCGCTTCTGCAGGATAAAAACTGTATTGATCGCGGCTGCTATACAATAGAATAGCACAGCGTTTAAATTTTAAATTGGATTAATTTAACTTAAAACAGCCTTCGAATTTATTCCAGACACATGTTGATACAATAGTCGATTAAGTTTTTGTTTAATTTTTTAATAATAACGATATGGCGAAATAAAACAGAAATCTCATACTCTCCGAATAATATAGTTAATCACCGTATATATAAATAAAATTGGCGTGCCTGTGATTAAAAAATAACAGTCTTTTCCGAATGCATACAGGTAGTTATTTACACGTCCCTAAAACATTAAAAAACGTTTTTTTTACTTGCTTGTTTGTTTCATTGACAAAGTGTAAATTGTGGAAAATATTTAAAAGCTTAGAAATTTACATATATATATATATATATATATATATATATATATATATATATATATATATATATATATATATATATATATATATATATATATATATATATATATATATATATATATATATATATATATATATATATATATATATATATATATATATATATATATATATATATATATATATATATATATATATATATATATATATATATATATATATATATATATACATATATAAATTATCGGTAAATCATTTCTTCACTTGTTTTTTTAGTAAACTACGAATTTTCATATTTTTACTATAATTATGTTGATATTTCTAGAAAACAAGTAATTTTTTTAATTTCTCTATTTATTTTTTAATATTAATCGCGGCAAATGACAGGGAAAGCCTTCTTATTTTATGTCTATTGTCAAAGTTGACAATTGAGAAAAAAAATAAACAAACTTGAAGTAGTTTATTTATTTAATTGGTATTTGTAGCTGTATAAATATATATATATAAAATATCGTATTTGAAATTTTCGGAAATATTTTAATATTAAAATGGCTGATCACTTCAATACTAAAGCACCAGAGCCTAGGAAAGTAGGAGTTTGGACGGAAGGAGCTCCTTCAATTGAGACACGGTAAACAAATATTAGCAATATTATTTTTTTAATAACTTTGATACTTAAAAAATTTAAAGACTTCAGGTAAAAAACTTTTTTAATTCCAGTGAATATATATTACCTAAAAAAGCACTAGATTCCATTGATGACATACCAACTATTCCTGATTTAGATGATTTGCAAGATATATTTGAAAAAGAGATATCTAAACCACCATTGTAAGTTATTTATTATACTGACTCAATATCACTTTATTAAATGAAAATTAATTAAATATTATTTCCTTTATAAGTTCACAAATAAGCATAGTTAATTAATATTTTTTTATAGACAAAGTCATCAAGAAGCCGAAACTGTTAGTGCTTTAGCTGAAGTTGATGTGAGTGGTTCAGGTGAAGGTATAGATGGAGCATTAGAAGTTCTTAAATCTTATATCCCTACTGTTGAATCCGACACTGGTGATACTGTATGGACAATTGACTCTTTGTTAACTCAACTTGCAGATGGAGATGCTCATTCATAGAATAAAAAGAAAGTAAAACATTTTACAAACTATTCCTATTTATTATTTAGTTATTAAATATAATTATTTGAGCTTATTAAATATAAAAAGATGTATAATATTTTTATTTTATTAGGAAACATTCAATGTTTTGTAATTCAATTAAGACATTGCATATAACATGAATTATAGCAATTATGATATGGATTTTTGAATAAAAGAACGAAATAACCATTTTATTATTTTATATAATTTAAGCAACAGCAAAATATATGCATTATGTGAAATTATAGCACAGTATTTTATGTTAGTCAAATACAAATACATTTCTGTAACATTAAATATTAAAAAATGTAATGACAATGAAATGCTACTTTTTTTATTAATAATAATACTAAAGAGCTAGAAGGTAAGTGATTACAACAATTACATAAAACAAACTAATTTTATAATACAAAAGACAGTTTGTAATAACTCATCAGATTTAAAAATAATATGGTTTAAAGAACTATAATCACCCACTTCTTTAAGGCCAAGTTATTTATTAATTCTTTACAGTCTATTGAATACTACAAATATAGGCAAAAGCTAATGATAAAGCAGGTTAACTGTGATGGAAGTTGTTATAAACTGTTTAGTCTTTTATGTAGGAATACAAATTCTATGCAGCCAGTTCTGTTTCCATTTTCTTTATCTTAATAGGCAGAATGTTCACCATCTCTTGACATAAGCTATACTCTTCTTTCATCATTGTTGCCGCATCTTTGTCATTTTTACAAATATCTACCACTGCTTGATAGGAATCATAACTCTTCTTGACATGACTTAACTGAACATTTTTGTCTAATGCAATTCGTTTCATACTATTCCGGCCTATAAATGCGTTAGCACTAATAACTGGTCTAATCACATCAAATTCTAATTTTAAAGGCATCTTTCCATTTTTATCCTTGACCGAATCAAGAAAATGGTCATAATTTTCAATACTTTTCTCACACAGCATGTTTATTTTTTTCAATATGTGTGGATTTGGTTTCTCATTTGATTTATTAAGCTTATCCAATTTAATGTTTAAAATCTCGGAGTACACTTCACCTAGTTCATACCAGAGTTGCCTGCAATACTGTAAATAGTATGTAGGATTGATTTCTTTTATTAAATCTTCTAGCATGTCAATTCTTCTCTTTTGCATTTTTGCTCTTCTTTCATCATCTTCTTCAAAGAATGCAAGATATGAATATGACTGTGAACTATCTTGGATCAGCTCAATATAATCTGATGCTAAGGAATCTAATTTGTAGTACTCTTTAGCTTTATTCAACCAACTTTGACAACTTAAAAACACTTCCCTAGCATCTTGGTAAGTCAATAGGAATTTGTCGCCAATTTTGTTCTCATATTTAGTGACATCAAGGTCTGGGAACACAAGATTTTTTATGTCTCCCCCACAAATATTTTCATTGTCTTCCAATTCCAAATTGGACATATCTAAAACAAATAGAACTCATATTAAGGAGTAATCTCTAATTAAAATAAATCTATAACAGAAGATACATTATTGTCTACTTAAATTAATATATTAATAACCTTTTACCTGTGATTGCATCACTGAGGTGCTCTGTATCACTCATTAACCTGGCTTTTGAAGCTGTCATTAACAATAAACAGTATTTTGCCCAACACCTTGCTACATCAGCTGATCTGTGCTTATAAGTTTCTTTTTTAGCCAAAAATGTGTCATCATTGCTCTCTGATTCTAATAGTTTTGCTTCATACTGTTCCAATATTGTAGATGCCGCTGCAAGGTGATGTCTTGACTGAAAAAAGCCATTCTGTTCAGCAAAAAATTGAGACAATGTTGCTGAATTCAGTGACCACTCTATAGGCTCGTAGTCAGCATACTGCAATTGCCTTCTCAATGTTACATGACAGTACACAGCAGACTTCAAATTTTCTTTAAGAGATCCATACACTTGAGCTAAATAGTATAAAGACAAAGTATGAGCTTTCTCTAGGAACATAAAATCTCCAGTAACTGTCTCACCCGTGTTATTTATAATTTGGTCAATTGGTAAAGGCATTTGTAAAGTACATTTAAATTCTTCATAGAATGTTTTTGCGTTAAGCAAGAATAATTTTGCTTTAGCAGGTTCCTCTCTGTTGGACCACAATATACCGAGGTTGTTTTCAATATTTATGAGAGTAGTAACAATTTCTGGTTTAGATGCATTTGGAGTGAGTAGATCTTCAGCTTCTCGTAACACTTTCTCGCTAGCTGTTAGTTCCTCGGTTTCCATATCAATAATGCCTATATTTAATAAAACTACCCCTAGCATGGCATCCAACTTTAATTGCTCCAAATTTATTTCAGTTTCAGACACTTTGGTCAGTGCGTCGCGCATATTATTTAATATTTCTCTAGCCTTGTATTTAGATACGTATGGCTCATTTTCAGGATCATTCTTACTATCTTCATCCAATAGCTTTCGTACTTTTCCATAATTTTCTTTAAAATCGTTAATAAACTCTTTTTCGGACATATCGGATGTGACTATCATACTCTATTACAAATAGTTAACTTCGATAATTACTATGAAAATTGTATCCCATAAATATTCGTGTGTCGACAGGATATAGAATTATTACAACCTGACAAAGGAAAAACCAATACGATGTAAGTTTAGTTGAAATTACAAATTCGATCTAATTTTGCGAAAACGTCAAATTTTTCATGTTCTGTCAAATCAAGAAAAAACAAACAAAATTCTGTTGTGTGAAATTTGACAGAAGTAAATAAATGGCATAAAATAAAAAAAAATATATAAATCAACCGTATTTCTATAATGTGTAAATATCAATGTAATCTCATTTTAGCAGTAGTAGGTATAAAATAAATTTATGTAAATAATGTAGGTATGATATCTCAAAACTGTAACGAACTTAACCAGCTATTGAAAAGATAAAGATAAATTTATAGTGGCTTTCAAAATGTTTAATACTCGAATGGGCTGGGCACTTTTCAGGAACCATTCCATTTCAGGCAGGGAAGGCATTTTTCCATTTTCTGTCTTTCGAGACATTGTGCTTTGAATGGCAGAACTCAACGCCGCGCTTGGTCCTTGTTATCAGAGCGAGGAGGTGCTGCGCCACAAAATGTTTATTTTAAACTTTCACAAAAAAATGTACTGTTACTTCATTACTTTAAGTGTATTTTGTAATATTATGATCTGACATTATCAAGCTTGTCCATTTTTTAATAATTACTAGTTATCATTCGGATTCGTTTTTATAAATATTCTATCGCCTATTCAAATCGATCTATAAATTTCAGGGCTTATCGCTGTCGAACAAACAAACAAATTTTTGTTCTTTATAATATAAGTATAGATATCTGAAGTTCGAATTGAAACTCTCTTCCAAAATGGATGTAATATCCCAATCTTTCTGACTCGTACTCGTGCGCCGATGATACTGTACCTATTTTATGATTGTAGGTATTCCGCTGAGGAAAATGTTATTTATAAATATTGACAAACTTAAATTTGCGGCCGTATCCATTCATTGTGTATGAAATTAACTACAAATATATGCTTGTAATGGTTTACTTCTGCGATATTTAGAAGTTTCCAATTTCTGGATTTTTCCAGTTTGATTTTTTTCTGTGCTGCAAGAGGTTATCAACTTGGATATTTGATTTCAGCTTGATTACTCCATATTATTACGAGAAAATAGTTGGATTGACAGACCAGACAGACCGACAACAAAGTTGTCGTTCCGTTTTTCCTTTTTAGGTACGGAGCCCTAAAAAGACCTTGATTTAATTAACCATTAAACTTATTAAATTTTAATAATATATAATATACACACGTATACAGCACGTACTGGACAATATGTAGCTTGGATACATATCAAATTTTATTATTATATATACTGTAAAATAGAAAGCGAGACTTTTTCCTTTATTGAATTAAATTGAAAGGCCACATTAAGGTTTTAATATAGCTATTTAAACACAGTCTGCCGCTACGCTGCACAGTCAGCACAGCACATCCACAAGGAAATTCTTGTAAAGACCTTAAACTTAATATTTAACTTCAAAATCGGTATAAAATACAGAATAAGGTAGGCCATTTAATAAAAAAAGAACATCCTTGGATTCGCACTGTTTATTCTTAAATGTAAATTTTTACACCAGTCTATTTTCTAGACATACAAAAATTTATATTATACAGTGCAAACAACACAAACGGCAGTTTGTACTTATGAAGGCATTTATTGCATTTCCTTCCAACAGTCTTCAAATGCAATACAAGACTTGCAAAAATTATCACATTCATACAAAAATGCCTTAAAATTTAAATGTTACCTAAAAAAAAAATAAAAAAACAACTAATCAATTATTATTATTACAACAGGATATATATTTAAAAAATGTCATCATATGAATATTTGATTGTAAAGTTGTAATTCCATTAAGGAAGAAATCAAAATTATTAATACAGAAATTCCACATAAATTTGTTATTGGCATGAAAATATTAATAATTTGTTGCATTTGTATTTCATTATAAGTTTTACTTGAAACAATAGAATAAAGCTCTTTATTTGTGGCCAGTTATTTTCTTATAACAATGTATATACTTAACATATATTAAGAAGAAACACAATACAAAAAATTAAATAAAAAATATTACTGTATAATCATTAAAATATATTTTAACTATTTTGATATGCTCTAATATTTTATGTTAAAATATAATTTGAGTAAAAATCAATATTAAAGTAAGAGATACAATGAGTCAATTGAATAAAACTTATATCACTAAAAAAATCATGATTAATTATGTATTAAAAAAAAATATTACTAATATTAAATCATTAAATAAATGTAATTAGAAAATCAGCTTTACCAGCTCGACAATAAATCTAGAAGCAACTTAAAATCCTTAGAAAAATCTATCTGGTAGTTAAAATTAAATAAAATTAAGCATTAATTATTATTAAATTATTATTATGAAATAAAATACTGTAAAATTGTATTTAGATTTAGATTTCAGTATGTAATTGTAAGATTAATGAAAATATTTAACTACAAACACTAATGATTTTCTATTTATACTGTAAAAAGATATTAAACATGAAATAAAATTTGACTTGTCTTGTGACTCGTGATTTATAAATATTTTCATTAACCTGATGTCACAATTATTCACTTTTATTTGTAATAATTAAAAATTAGCAGCTAATTAAATATTTACAAATTCACTGTTAATTATAACTTCAACCAGAATAATTCGATTTTTTTTGTCTGCAAATGATGTATTATTTATACAATTCTAAATAACTTATAAATTAAATAGCCACTACTATATAATAAATATGGTTGGATGTGGACGGATTTAAAACTTTTCATTTATTACCCAAAGTAGTGCCTTTGTTAATTATCATTTGATAAATTAAATTACATTCAATCACAAACATATTATTGAGGATAATTAATGATTATTTTTCGTATTGTTGATTTAAACAGAACAAAAATTTTGCACCAAATCAAATTATTTTGGTTGAATCAAATTGCATTGAAGACAGTAACTGTGATGTTTAAACATCATAGTCTAAGTATACATACATACATTAAATTTAAAATGGCAACATTTTATAAATGTTACAACAATTATGACATAATTTTCTTCACTGCTCTTCCCTTATTCACAATTAATGACATAGAATATTATGTACACTGTCCTATTCAAATATATAAAAAGCTATGTTTCTTAGATTTCTAAGAAGATCACTAATAGAGTATGAATAAAGGAGTAGCAATATGTTCTACATAAACATTCATGTCTAAACAATTATGTCATAAGCAGCGTATTGTATGTGATGAATGGCAGAGCCACAAATACATGTATTAGGAAATTGTCTCAGGTTCCATGTCCTCAGTGGAAAGATTTCTAGGTGGAGTGGAGTGGGGATTAAGTTGGGAGAAAACTTCCTTTTCACCGAGGGCTAAGGGGTCAGGTTGTGTTGCTGGGGAAGGCACATATACCATCATGGCTGGGGAAACTGGCCGAACTACACTGGGCCCTGTATTTTCTTGTTCTTCTAAAAACCTATCCATGTAATCAGTGTGGCCAGGATGAATAGTATATTTTTTCTTTTCTAATCTAGTTTTATTTGCAAATATATCGTGTCTTTCTGTCTTCTTCCATATGTAGTAAAATTGAACCAGTTCCCCTACAGACCTTGTTCTAACTTTTTGTTGCCGTATTTGGTGAAAATCTTTGCCATGAACTTTGATTCCGTTTTCAAAGTTTCGACACTCCTCTTCAGACCACACACTTGCATGAGCAGGAGCCTGTGCTGAAATTCTCCGTCTTCGCAGTGCCTCTTCAACATTATGCCCACATTGCTGCAATAAAAATAGAGCTTCTTCATCATCACGTAATTGTGCTCCTCTAGGAACAGCCTCAATGCCTGTTCCAGAATTCATAGCACATATTTTTCTCATATAGTCTTCTATTATGTCTTCTTCAAGAACACTAGGGTTCCAAACTAATTTATCTTCATTTTCATAAGGTAAGGCATCATCATAACTACATAATCCTTCTGGTATACCAGCTTGGAAATCACTTCCCACCATAATTGTTTTCTTCCAGTCATCTTCATCTGGACTGTAATCGTAGTCATCTTCTTCTTCAGAAGGTGGTCTTGAACCAGACCTTAAACATCGTGTGGCTTCAGGACTAGCATTCTCGTTATACAGCTGCTGCAAGGCTGACTCTGCCTTTTCATTTTCCTCAGGCACCACCTCAGGCAGTTGTTCTGGAATAGGTTTATCCATATTTCTATTATAACCGTATAATGCGAGTAATTCCTCTAATGGCATATCACCTTCGCGTTGCAAACTATTCAGTTCCGCTTTTGGGTCCTGATGCTCACCTGCCGCCAAAGCTTCTTCTTCGTCTAATGTTCGCTCGTCGTCAAAATCATTTACCATCATATCAATAGTAGGCTCGAAGAGAGATTTGTCGTTTCCCACATCCATACTGGCATCGTGTTCGCTTACACTGGCTACCAGCGCACAATCTGACATGACTACCACCAAGAGTAACGAGGAACAACCCACCAAAACATGACATTTAATCTGCACAACTACATTTACCCGTTATAGTTTATATAAAAAAAATAATAAATATGACACAATTATTACATATTATACATTAAAATAAATTAAAATGCAGCGAACAAAACAACAATATTTTGACACGGAACTAGGCACAATTTAACACTGTCAACGCGAAAAATCGGATACTAGCATGGAAGAATTATTTCATAATTTAAATACAATGTTGATGTTATAAATTAAAAATTTTATTTTCTAAAAAAGGAATTATACTCTTATATAAATATATATATATTTATAGCTTTTGTAACCTTAAAAATAATATCTTAATTTTATGTGTTATGGGTACATACCTTTTAAGTCAGCTACTAGAGTAGGCAGTAGGCATTAGCTAGATGTCACGATTCGTTATTGACGAATGTCAAGTATTGTCAAGCATGTATCTACTTTTTTGAACGTGTTTTTCATATTTAGCAAGTTATTAACAATAATGTTTTGGATAAAACATCTTAGGATACGTAAATAAATTCTTGGTTTTGTGTTCCCATAGAATAATTACAATGATATCGAACGTAGTTATAGTGTTTCTTACATTGTTTAAAGTGGCGCTCAGTTTTTCCGACGTAGGAAAATGGGATATACCTTTAAGTGGGGTAAGAATATATTTTTCCTTTTTTAAATGCTTTCTGTATGTAGACTACATGACACAAGAAAGTTTAATTTTATTTCTTTCCAATTAAGTGCTATTTTTATATTTAATTTTATTACTGTGACTCATTATCATTAAGCAGCTACATATGCCGCAATTATTGTGTTTATTAGTAAAAACCAACTATTTTACACAATATAATCAATTGTTTTTTGCAGGAAAGTTGCAATTTTACATTAGCTAAATCACTTTTTAAGGATTCACAATTAATAATTGCATGTAAGTATATAATGATATATTATAAATGGCATTACTGTAAATTCACCTAAAATTTCATGTTTGATAACATGTTTTGATTGTTATATATTGACAAATGAATAAGTATAACTTCAATTCTCTCCTTGTTTCTTTATTCAATTTTATTAAAGACTTGTCAAATTGCTTTATTTATTTTTGCAGTAAATTGTGATGTTAAGGATACAAATATAACTGTTGCATATTCATGGAGGCAGACACCATGCTCACCAGACTATTATCATTATTTTGAACAGGTATTTTGTGAAAATTTTGCTGTACAGTGCTTAATTTATTTAAAGCTATATTGTAATTTTGGTTCTATTAAATTATTAATAAAAAACAGTCTTGGCTTTGTGTTATGAGGTTAACCAAATCTAGTTATAAGTTAACTTTATTTGGTAGAGAGTGTATTATAATTAATTATTGATAGAAATGATGATAGCTATGAATACATATATAGAATAAAGGTTTGTTACAAGTTTTTTACAAATAATTAAATTGTAATTGGATAAGCAAAAATATCTCACCTTATCAGTGTTATCTTTATGCAACCAACTCCAACCATTACCACTTACTATGGAAGCTTAGGTTTATAAAAAGAAATTGAATAAAGCATATGGGTTAGTAATTGGCATACTGGAACGGTGTCTGAAACACATGGTGGTTTTAAATTTGAATTCATTTAGGGGGACGATTTTATTTAAATTATCTTAATTTCTTCTTTCTGTTTTGTTATTCATATTCAAAAAAATAATAAATCAATCGTGTAGATCAAGGGTCACTCTGCCAGCACTGGTATGCGGTAGAGATTTGTGAAATTTAAAAAATTAAACATTTTTTCCAGAGAGTAGCACAATGCACAAACTATGTTGACAAAACATTAGTCAATAATTCTAGTATACATTTATTGAATGTGGTTGATGCGCACATTGAATGCACGGGCAAACATGTCTTCTATTTACAAGATAAAAATAAAAATACTAATGAGAAAGTTGATATGAGTGCCGTTCAAGCTGTAAGTATTTATACTTTTGTATTAAATTGTATCTTTACTTGTAACATGGTAATTTACCATTCAATATTCAATTTATCATAATGAGAGAAAAAAGAAAAATTAGTGATTTAATTCCAGGCTAAGGGTAAACAGGGAATGTTCACCTGCTATCTATAAGAAAGGTTTGTTGTAAAAAAATTGTTTTTTTTTTGTGTTTGCAGAGAGGACCCCTTCTCACAGTGGAAAGGGAAGGTATTTATGAATTATGGCTGTCAGTTCGCAGCGATAAGAATTTTGACGTGTCCATGCATATAGAAATGGTTTCTCCATATGGATACATGTCTGCCGCTATATGGCCACTTTTGCCCGTGAGTGAAATTTTTTTTTTTTTAATATTGATTTTGTATTTTTTGTAATATTGATAATGATCGTTAGCTGGCTTTTCAACAATTTATTTATTTATTAGATTGTAAAAATATATGTAAATATATGTTATGGTATGCACGAAAAATACCACAAAATAATTATAAAAAGAAACACATATAAAAAAATAACAAATAACTATCAGAGATAATAAAGCAAATGATCATGTTTCGCGCCACAGCTGTTCGGCTCGCTGTGCGCGGCCTACGCGTGCCTGTGCGCGGCCTGGCTGGCGGCCTGCGCGGCGCGCTGGCGGGACCTGCTGCGCATTCAGTACTGGATAGGCGCCGTCGCGCTGCTCGGCATGGCGGAGACGGCCGCCTACTACGCCGTGTACGCCGCCGTCAACGGGGACGGGTGCGGCCTCCCCCTCCCCTCGCCCTCCCCCTGGCCCCGCGCGCGCTCAGTGTCCTCTTACCCGTGATGGTTGGCGGCAGGTACTTCGGCGTGGGCGCGTACGCGTTCGCGGAGGCGCTGTCGGTGTGCAAGCGCGCGCTGGCGCGCATGCTGGTGGTCATCGTGTCGCTGGGGTTCGGCATGGTGCGGCCGCGGCTGGGCCCGGCGCTGGCGCGCGTGGCGGGCGCGGGCGCGCTGTGGGCGGCGCTGGGCGGCGCGGCGGCCTGGCTGCGGCTGCGCGCGGGCGGGCGCGCGCTGCTGCTGGCGGAGGCGCCCGTGTCGCTGCTGGACAGCGCCATCTGCTGGTGGGTGTTCGTGTCGCTGGCGCACACCATGCGCACGCTGCAGCTGAGGCGGTGAGTGCCCGTTCTGATCAGTTTAATATTATTATGTTTAATATATTTACATACAAATTTACATAAGGGACTAAACACAAACATTAACAAACATTGAAAATTAAGGGGGCGGGGAACTTTATGGGGAAGGACATCATATAAGGGATGTGACAACTTGGGACAAGAGAAAAGGATATGGGAGGCGGTGCCTTCGTCTAGGCCACATTCACACAATGAGTGGTCCCTGACCATGATCTTGGCCAGATGTACAGGCGTACAAGCATGCTCAAGGCGCAAACGACAGATTGTCGTTATAATCCTCCGTTCAATAAATTTTTATTTGAAAATAAAACCAAGATCACCTTGGGACAATAGGTTGAATAGATCCCAGAATTTATTTCAGGATTTATCCAAATGAGTGAAAGTAAGAGACAAGAGATCCTGGGCCGAATTAGAAAAATGATCCAGAGTGCCACACTGGATGGCGCGACAAATTTTGCGCAGGAATCTGCAGATTCATTCCCACTGATTCCAGAATGACCTGGAATCCATACTAAAGTAACATCCAAGCCCTTTAGATGACATGCGTATAATTCTTCACGAATCCTTAAAATAATGGAAGACCTCAACTACTATGAAATGGATTTCCCTTCATAGCCAAAAGACAGCTTCTCTAAGCTATCTTTAAAAGTCGTAAAAATGATAGCTCTAGTCGGTAAAAATGACAGTCTGTTTAAAGTCGTGGAAGAGTGTGAACAGGATTGCTTCTAATATAGCAACAGCCTCACCTGTAAACACCGACGATTCGGGGGGGCACTTGAATTGAATATAATTTTGAATTTTGGGATCCAGCATGCTGCACCAACACAACTTTCCTTTGAAAGCTTAGAAGCGTCTGTGTAGATGAGGACATGATTAGACCAACTTTCATGACCTATATCCTGAAATTTTCAGCCGCTCCTTTGGTTAAGTCAAGAGTTGTGACAATAGAGGGAAGATGAGCCAGAGCCTTGTACGAGGTACGGAATAGTGGGTTAGATGGATAACGGGATAGAGGATGAGGTAAAGTGGTAAATCTCAAAAAAACTATTGAGTAAATACGGTAGAGGTTTGTCACGTGGAAGGAGGTCAGCTTACTTAGATAACTTAGATCACAAGGGATGGGAAGACAGCTGTAACATTTTGCAAACAAATCGATCAGACAGGAATTGTCGACGGATAGGAAGAGGTGCATCTACACATTCCTTGCACCTTGGGGGAAGACTTCATTGCATCTAATATAATTCTTAGACATTTGTATTGAATTTTATGAAATTTTTCAGAAGCTGCTTTATTAAAGGGGTCTACAACGAATAATCCATAGTCAATATGACTACGAATTATGGCACTGTACAGTAGTTTTTTAATGTAAAGGTGTGCACCCCACCACACACCAGACACCGCTATTAGAGCATTAATGCCTTTCTCACATTTCTTCCTTATAAAAACAGCATAGGCAACTCCATTCAGTGTTTTATCGAGAATCGTGCTTAAAAATTTTATATTTTCTGCCAACTGAATAACTTCATTAATACAAAGTAATTGTAAATTAGGAAGTGCTCTCTTTCTCGTAAATATTGCTGCCTGACATTTAGCTACTGACAATGCTAGGCCATGTTCAGAAAAACACAGGTTTAGATAGTGTAAAGCAGTATTCAACCGATAAGTGATGTCCTTCACAGAATTTGAGCTATATATCTCCTTTATTTAGTCGGTTTATATATAGAGCATTCAATATGTTTTGCTATTTTGCTGACTGTAGGGTTCATTTATTTTCTTTTTTGGCTAGAACTTTAAGATATTTGACAATTGTATACTTTTCAAGATGACATATGTATGTTTGTTAAAATTTAAATGCCATAGAGTATAAATAATGTAGACGTAATGTTGATTGTTAATATATATATATATATATATATATATATATATATATATATATATATATATATATATATATATATATATATATACATATATATATATATATATATATATATATATATATATATATATATATATATACATATATATATATATACATATATATATATATATACATATATATATATATACATATATATATATATACATATATATATATATATATATATATATATATATATATATATATATATATATATATATATATATATATATTATCTTAGAGATGTGCCCTAGACTATATATATATATATATATATATATATATATATATATATATATATATATATATATATATATATATATATATATATATATATATAGGGTCTAGGGCACATCTCTAAGATAATATATTTATAATAAAGCAGAAATAAAATGTAAATCTTTTCGTTTTATTGTTTTAGTAACGTCATAAAGCTGTCCCTCTACCGACACTTCACCAACACGCTGATCTTCGCAGTCATCGCCTCAGTCATATTTATGCTGTACTCTCTCAAGTCGTACAGACTCTATTTTTGTATTACTGTAAGTATGGAATATTAACAAATTGAATTGGTAAGAAGCTTGCAAAATGATATATTCAATAATAAGCGCTGGCAAGTCTGTCACAGGATGTGTTGCCAGCAAACGTTGTGACGCCGAGGGCTCGTCATCGAGGGTCATATGTGTATATAGAGGACTGACTGGGGATAATGCAGAACATTGAATAACACCAGCTATTATTTCATAAAAACGGGATGTATATTCGTCCTTTTTTATCTGGAAAATCCTTTATGTTAATAACGATATATAAGCCCAAAGGAGGTATGCGGTAAGGTATAAGAGTCCACGTGAGACCTTGTTGAGTGCCCGCTGGTCCTCAAGAACATGCGGCGAACAGGGACGACATTGTTCGTACCACTCTATAATCTCTGTGTACCTGTTCGATAGTTACATGCTCCTTGCGCAATCCCACTTGATGATTTGGTACTATCTTTCGTTCGTTTGTTTATTTCATTTTATTTTATCTATGAAGTAGATTTTTTTCAAATATTTTCCATAACTACGGTAATGTGCATATATGTAGGTCTGTACTAGTTTATTTTATTTTATTTTATTTTGTGGTTTTCCGGGAGCGAGTATCAAATACATCAGGCCGCTTCCGGTGTACCTCTCGTTGTGGTAAATGTTTAAGTGGAGTTAAGTGGAGTGGTGTGTGCAGGAGTGGAAGCACGTGTGGGTGGACTGCGCGTACTGGCACGTGCTGTTCGTGGGGGTGCTGGCCGCCATCATGGTGCTGTGGCGCCCCACCAACAACAACCAGCGCTACGCCTTCACGCCGCTGCTGGACAACGCCGAGGACGACGACGGTGCGCTCCGCTCTTTTGTCAAATGTCGCAATTGTCTTTACAAATGTCCTACGACGACCTCGTCATTTTGGGAACAACGCCGTGTGTCGTCATTCACACAAACTTAATTTTGAATAATTATCTGGTTTAATTCGAGATTTAATTTTTTACACACGTACAATAATTTGGTCTCCGTTGAGTCACTAAACAAATATATCGATATCGCAGACGAGGAAGAGGAGCAGTTCGTGAACGACGCGTACGGCGTCAAGATGCGCGCGACCAACGTGTCGGAGGCGGAGTCCGGGGGCTCCGGCGGCGGCGGGGGCGGCGCTCCCGACGCCGACCTGCGCTGGGTGGAGGAGCACATCCCCGCCAGCGCGCTGCCCGTGCTCGACTCCGACGAGGAGCTGCTCAACACCAAGTTCGAAGTCTCCAAGATGCAGTAGGCCTTCGGCCCTGAAATTTTTTTGTAACTTTTACATAAAAATGATGTTACCGTTTTTGACTGATCTCCACCGGGCGACTCGTCATTTTGATTTCGAGTTGATAAGTAAACTTAATTGTGACCATCTTCAAATGCACTTATATGATGAAAATCTTGTTTGGGCAAAATTGAAGTCGGTGCCAGTAGACCAGTTTGTAGACTTTGAGATGCGACAGGTTGCCATCTGACTATAAAATAGAGCTTCTCTTCTGCCAATTCACATTATTTTTATTACTGTCAGTATTAGTTATATTATCGAGATTGGACTTTGTAACTTTCACATTGAAGTGCTAATTTTTTTATACAGAAATGGCTTCGGTAGCTTTTTAATCAAAATTACAGTGCTATAATAAAATATTTTGTAAACTTGAATAGAATGTTTAGTGTCACACAGTTTATACATATATAGAAATATATTATAAAAACATTAAAAAGGCGTTTTTTATACAATGTAAATAATGTGTAGAAATTGTTCGGTAAGGTGTGAATTATTTATTATCAGAGTATTATTGCTTCCGACAAGTCCTCCACGAATTCAGAACGAAATATTTTTTTTAATTATTAATTTGAAAAAAAGTTTTTAGTTTTAAGTTATTAACTTCCAATGAAAAAAACGTAGATTTGTTACTTAATATTTATATAAAGTTTAAGGACCCAAGTAGTACTATTATTTCCATTCTAGAGATCTCTTATATATCAACTGACTCATAAACTGGTCTAGAAATTTACAATTTTAGTTACACATTGTTCCATAAAATTCTTATTTATGTTATTAATAATATATTAATCACAGTCTTAGTTGTGCTAATATGATTCAAGTAATAGTAATATTGTTTGTCTCATATTTTTTCTTTGGGAAGATAGAAATTAAATGGTGTAATTTCATCGGAATACTAACCCGCTACTATCCAGTACAAATAAAATAAATATTACAAAATTTCAAATTAGCACAGCTACCTCCAAATAGAGATAGATAAATAATAAAACAATGTACTATATAAAATACTTTATTAATAATTATTATAATTGATTATAATATGTATTTAATTATCTTTGGTGTACAGAATATATGGTTATATAAAACACAAGTGTAGGCAATGAACCACAGTAAATAAATAAGAAATTATGTAAACTTTGTTTATTTTTTTTATTTTATGTCAAACCATCATTTATCATTTATAATAATATTCACTTGTAATTTTTGTAAGCATAATATAGCTTATAAATAATATTCTTTAGTCCAATGATTAAACATTATCTCATGGAGGTTTTTTTACAACTATTAAGTTCAGTAAATTTTTTGTTATCTATAGTTTTCATTTAGGACGGCTAATATGCATTTGCATTTGGATAATGTGATATTTAAAACCATTCATTTTAAATAATACATTATTTTCCTAGCAACTTAGATAAGTAGAAATGGCTTGACATTAATTATATTTAAAAATATATGTATATGAATATAATATATGACCATGTCCCAAAAATCTTTCTATATAGACAAATTAAAACTTGAATCTGGCATCGCAATTTACATTTAGTCTGCCAACCTCTACTTGGCATTAATGATTCACCCTGATTTAGACTGGGTTGTAGTGATGTTGTTTTCTACACAAACTATGAACCTAAAAGAAAGTTCTATCTATACCACATTTAAATCCTCTTTATAACAAATATGAAAGCATGGTATATATGGTTTGTCATTGCTAGAGTCAAAAATTTTATACATTTAAGTGAATTAACTTAATGCAAATTTTTTTATTTTAAAGTTACTAAATATAAGTTTAATATTATAATTTCTTCAAATAAACATAACACTACAGAAATAGCCTCATATTATCCTCTTTAAATAATAATAAATTATTATTATTATTTAAAGAGGATAGTATGAGCTATTAGTATTATACTAATAGCTTGGAATAAAACAATACAATAAATGGAATAAGGAAAGTATGGTTAAATAAATTTCAGTTTTATCTCACTTATTTACACTAACATTATGCTCCATTCAATTGTTGTCATAATAAAAATCATAATCTTCTGGTTCTGGTGGAATCTGAGGTGGGTCTTGAGGTATGTCAATGCCTTCAGCATCCAGCAACCTGACCTTTATGTCCATAGAGAGCAGTGTTTCTAGGTCATTCTCAAAAGATTTGCTGGTCATCTTTTCTTTCAAAAGTGCATTTATACCATCAGTCCAATAGTCAAAAATCTGTTCATCTTGAGCCACAAAGTCTAAGGATGGTACTTCAGCTGCTTTCAATATAAGTGAAAAAGCCAAATGGGGACTACTTATTTTTCCCTTCAAATCCTTCATGTGTGGACAGTCTTTGCCAACAACAACACATTTAATCTCAGTAACTGCTAATTTTGAACCTAGCTCTTCTAAGCTGGGTGTATTCTTTTCATCACAATCTCCATAGTGCAAAATTTTGTGATTAGGCGACAAACGAACAAACCAAAATTTATCTTTTCTATTAATTTTCATATATTTTTTAAATCTTGTGCCATTGACTAGGACACCAAGCCGCTGCTGTTGAATCAAGTCAATGATTTCAGGTGTGATTTTTTCTTTAAGTTCTACAATGGGTCTCGCATGAGACTCCCATACTTCACGATTGGTGCGCTCTTGCTGCCGTAAGTGTGTTATCTCGTTATATGTCAGTTCTTTGATTTTTTGTTTGAATTTGTCAAAGCTTTTTGGAGATGCAGACAAAGCCCTGCTTATTTGCTCCCTAACAACACTCAATACCTTTACAAAGTCTTCAGTAGTAGCTCTCATTTCTTTCCAAGTTTTATTCAATAGAACTATGCAAATTCTGAACAGCTCTTCAAAAGGATGGTCATGTGTGAAGAAAAGAGGATGATAATTTTGTCCTTGTTCACTTGGGGATTCACCTATATGTAATATATCACAAAGAAGCTTAACTAGTTCAACACTGGTCTTACCGAAAGGGCACTCCTGTTCATCTGCTCTGCAGCTGTTCCTAAGCACAATTTTGGTATAATCTTCCCTATAGTTTCTAGCAAAATATAACATGCAATCCAATGCTAATATTCCTGGAGGGGTTTCATTAAAGTCTTTTATGGGGTCAATTTCACATTTGAATCCAAGCTTCTTGAAATCTTTTGAAAGGCTTCCTGTCTGACGCCTTGTTGTCACTTCCATGTTGGCCGTGTTATCATTGTCAAAAGCTAATTTTCTCAATTCTTTGATTTTTTCCTGAGATTCTTGTTCTTGGGAATCAGCCCTTTGACGCATTTTAGGTTCTAACAGTCCTAGAGACAAAGTTTGTAATACATAGAGTTGATGAGCAAGCTCTGTGCCTAATGACTCTTTAGAGGCATTTTTTGTTATAAGGTTTTCATAAATTTTGTTTCTTACTTGTTTGGAGCACAATGTTGCAGCTATTGTTTTCCTTTTAGTCAGGTCTGCTTTTGAGAAAATTGCATTGATGAGTGCAATTGCATTTTGTTGAATGATTCTGTCCTGATTTTCTAAATGAGAAATTAAACTTGGAATAGTTATTTCTTTCTCAACATGTGAGTTCTTTCCAGAACTGTTAAGCACAATGTTTTCAAGAATTGACAGACATGACTGGATTATTTTAGGATCTTGTGCTGTTGCTTGATTACTAACAAAGCTTACAACTTTATTTATAAATTGATTTTCTAAAATGTCCCAAGATATAATACCATGGTCCATGAGCTCCACAAAAGTTACTAATGCGTATTTTAAGCAATTCCCTTTGAACTTACCAGTTTCTATATTATTGATGATAAGGGATAATCCTTTTTTATTGATAAATTCTAACGCAAAGGTGAGGTCACTACTCACTGTAGACAGTTTCATCAGCGCCGCACTTTGTTCACTCTCAGTGCCAGTGTTTATTTTGGCCAAAATATCTTGAACCGTCTTGGCTGGGGACTGTTCAAGACGCAGCACAGATCCATTTTTTATTTCGTTACGATTTTTCTCAGTGATATAGTTTTGATTATTGCTCTCGGAAAATTGTAGGGCGTAGTTAACGGGGTCAGGAAGTCCCCAGGACTTGCACAAAAGTTGAATGATACTGGAGAGGGGCTGGCTTTGATCGAATTCAATCAATTGTGGCACCTTGTCGGGTGCATTGAGCATTTCAACAGCAATTTTCAATATAGTAGAATCTTTCGTCGCCGACGGCATTTTTGTTGGCTTTAAAGACATTTATTTACCATCTGACAATAACTTCCTTGACACGAACGCGCCCACAGAATACTTATTTGGGACAAAAGTTTCGAGACATTCCGATTCCCGTCGACATCAACAATGTCCTGACATTTGCGACAAATGACAAATAGTCAATTGACAGTTGATGAATCATAGATAAATTAAAACAAAAGATTGAGTAAATAATTTAAACAATAATTAATATAAAATAATAATATCTTTTTCATCGTTTGTATTCCATGGGAGTATGTAATATTGTATTTATGGGAGACAGGTAGGGATTTTAGGCCATGAGCTCTATTTGATGTGGTGTGGGCAAACACTGGGTTAGAAAGTTGTGGTGGGCGATAATAACGTATTTATATTACATATTTTAAGGGTTCCATACCTCAAAAGTAAAAACGAAACCCTTACAGGATCAGTTTGCTGTCCGTATCTTTGCTGTGCTGTCTGTCTATACCATTTTCTCAAAGTCAACGCAATCAAAAGATATGTGCGTTTATACTAAATTATTTTGCACTTTGTATGAAAATATCTAAGTAATCAAAACCTACCGGGTACTTCCCGTCATCCTAGAGTTAAGAAATATGGGAGTAAATCAGAATATATAGTACCATAATGGTAAAAATATTAAAATTGATATTTTATTGATATATCCCAGAAAAAAAAATCCATTACAAACGTATACTGTAGTTCATTGCATTGAGTGTATATTTGTATACGACCGCAAATTTAAGTTTGTCAACTCTTATTAGTTATAATTCATTAACTTAGACGAAAAGTGAGAATTTATTGTATATTTAAAGGGAAAAATCTCAAAACTTATAATTTATATGTTTAACATGACAAGAAACAATTACAAACAAACATTTGTAGTTCGTTTTAGACAAAACGTATCCACAATACGACCGCAATTTTAAGTTTCACAATTTTTATAAGTACTGTTTTCGTCAGTGGAATATATACAATCATGAAATAGGTACGGAACCCTCGGTGGGTGAGTATTACTCGCATTTGACCGGTATTTTCGTAAAGTTTCCATATCAGTGACAAGCCACCTTTTTGTAATTACTAAACACTAATCGGTGAACTCTAAACCAATGTTAGTCATTAATATATCATCCAATGGAGAGACAGTTCTGCTTTTCTAGCGAGCTTCAAGGATTTTTACTGAAGTTTCGGCGGAATTCCGCACGATTTTCAAGAAGTGCAAACTAATTTTACCTTGGTAACAGTAGTTGGTGCCCGTTGGATACCGTCAATAATTATTGATCTATTGAATCATTTTTATACCAATTTGCCAAGTAATTTAATATTTTTTAAGATAATGTTTGGGTAAAGAGATTGTGGCAATCACGTTATAAGTATGTATGCATAGTAATGTTTTCAAAACGTTGAATAAAAGAAATTTGGAATACCTACTCTCTTAACGATAATATACGTTTAAATTCACAGTATAGATTTTCCCTCCAAATTCCCCGCCGTATCTCTCGTTTCAGCAGTAATTTATTTACCGTCACTGCCCACACACTTATATATATATATATATATATATATATATATATATATATATATATATATATATATATATATATATATATATACATATATATATATATATATATATATATATATATATATATATATATATATATATATATATATATATATATATATATATATATATATATATATATATATATATGTTGTATTGAATGTGTGTATGTATGTATATCTCGCCATCCACTAGATGGGCTCCCACAAAGCGGAGTAATGCCTCGGACGCAACATCAGCGTGTTTAGCTAAGGGTGTTGAGTGGTGTGCATCGGTTCCACCATCACGAGGAGCTCGTGAGCGTTATATAAACAAATTGTATTATTTAAATAGGGAGCCATTCCTATAGGTATGCCATGTATGATGTGATATCCAGGTCGCTTTCATCATTATTAGGTCATTAATTAGTGTGGTATGTAACATAATATTAAAAACGATATTTGATATCGTTTAGGACTATTTCTATATTCCATACTTTGAACAATTTCATTTGTTCAACGGTGTTACAGTATACCGCTTGTAGTCTGCTTAAATATTATATGTAAATAAAATTATAAAAAAAATAATAAAAAAAGGTAAGTGGTAATGTAAAAATTTTAGAATTAATAAAAAAATTGGGCATATGTTAAAAGTAAAACGTTCAATGAGGAAGGCCTCTGTCCAGCAGTGGACGTCTCCCGGCTGATATGAATCAATATTTCCAAGTTTACAAGTTCCAAGCACTGATTGAATTATTGATAAATGTTAAACAGTCTTGTTAAAGGGTCATGATTAAATTTTTTTTGAATTTTTAATAATTACTTACGTAACTCCCATATTTCGAAAATTCTAATAATTATTTTTCATATTTTAGCTCTATACCTAATTATAATGCCTAAAAACCATTATAATATAACATGGATATTCCTATTAATTACATGCCAAAATTTTTATTATGGATTTGGATTTCGATGTGATAGAAGGCCGTATGGAACTACAACACAATCTTCTGCACCCGATGGGCGCTTTAAGCTAGAAGTTGAGGAAGCAGAAGACGTTTACATTCCAGACCAGCTTTATATAGGTATGTAGATCATTTAGATAAAAAGATTATTTAACATTCAATTTGATAAGTCAATTAGTCATATAGTTGCCGTATTCAAATTGCAATGAAAGAATATGAAAAGTAGTTTTTAAAACATGGGGCCAAAGATGTATTTATTTAAATACCAAAATATACACGATTGATCCGTGTAAAATAGCATAATTTAAAACAGTGTAACTAATAGATTTTCTATTCCAGTCAAAATCGTAGCTACCGATGATATGTCAAGATTCACTTCCTTCATGATATCAGCGGAAGGCGACTTGCAACCTGATCCCAAAAATCCAAGAAAGTGGGTGTCATTATATCCTGGGGAAATGAGGCCTTTGAATACCATTACCGCTAAGTTTAGCTACCGGTGTTTATACTCTGTGGAGAACGCTATAATATCAGCTAAATCTTCTGTAGAGGTAAAATAAATATTATTTTTGTAATTAACCAATTAACATATAACAAGTTTCATGAATTTCTCTTCTATAAAGAGAGACCAGTGGTAAGAATCTACACCACCGCGTGAACATGACTGTATATCACTGTTCCTCTCCGCCACAATGACGTCGCCGTCATATACATATATATCTATACTATAATTATAAAGCGTGTCTGTACATTGAATATAATTACAAAAAAAAAATAATAAAGATAGTACATTTGTCACTGCAAAAATCCTCGTAACTACTGAACAGATTTTATTGAATTTATTTGTTATATAAGCGATAGCTGGAGCTAGACCACCTCGTGTAAGACCACATTAAACCAACTTAACTATAAGAAATAAAGTAATACCTCTTTAGCAAGAGTTGTGTAGCGTCATGAACATTTTTCGATCACATATAAAATTCCAAGGTCTTGCAGACAATGCAAGCTTCTTAGACAGAAAATAAAAAATATATTTAACATTTCATTGCATTATATATGTACAACAAGGTGTACTGGCAAGCTCCGCCATCAGGCAATGGCTGTGTAACGCTGAGGTCAATGGTGGCAGAGAACGAGCACTCGTGGTACGAGGACGGCGCGCCGCTGTCGCTGCGGCTGTGCGAGGACACGCGCCAGCCGGACGACATCACGCCGCAGTTGAATTATGAATGTGATATATGCGATGAGGCCAAATATGAGGTAATTTCATGCATGGAGGTACTTCATCCATAGATTCAATTATCGAATGCAAGGTTTTATTTGAAAAACTGACATTTTTGGAAAAGATATAGTCTTCCTACTTTGATATCATAATGTAATATATTAGGAATTTTTATTAAAAAATTTATGATTTTAAAAACATTGCTTTGACAAAATGCAGCATACTTATCGCTGATATTGTTAGGTATTAAGTTGTTATAACATTTAATTAAATCAATAGTTTTTATTATGGTATTCCGATCATGCCAATTGAGCACTATTCACTTCGCCAATGTTACATTATATGGAGAACACACGAAAAAGGTTGTGCGGTAAAAAAGGAGATAATATTACACATGAAGAAGAATGCATGTTTAAAAGAGATCCATTTAAAGTACTGTCATCACTTATAGCAAATTAATTATATTTACAGTAGGTATATGTAGCACAAAATGTTAGGTAAATAAAAGGTAAAGTAAAATGACTTGAAGTAATAACATTAATTTACGTTTTATTAGTTAATTTAAGTTCAATTTCAACTACTAATTCAAAAAAAGTCGTAATAATAATTATAATTGAAGGTAGATTCGATAATCAAAATTAAAAATTATTAAACCATCTATTTGTTACTAGCTAACATTCACTGGTATTTGGTCCCGTAATACTCATCCTCGGCTATACCCTGAGAACGACTGGGAGCCGAAGTTCAGCGACCTGGTGGGTGCCTCCCATGCTATGGACTACATCCTGTGGGCGCCAGGAAGCCTCGCTACCAAGGGCTTTAGGGATTTTGCAGAACACGCCAATGGAACGGAACTAGAGGTGGAAATACGGGGAAAGGTATAAAATATACTTTATTTCTATCGCTCTTATGACGAAAATGTTTGCTCATGTCAGTGATTTTTTTTGTATTTATTTTATTTTTTAATTTCAAAAATGCTTAGAATATAATGCGAGTATAGAATAGGTGCGTGTTTATAAACAGCGCCCAGACCAGACGGAGTTCCTGGTCGAGCTCTCGTCCTGGCTCGGAAGGAGCTAGAGCCCCAGTTGAGGGGGCTCTTCACGGCATGCCTCGAGCAGGGTTAATTTCCCAGTGTGTGGAAGGAGGGGAGGCTGGTTCTGCTCTGGAAGAAGTGGCGCTCGGCGGACTCGCCATCCACGTATCGGCCCATAATGTTGCTCGACGAGGCGGGAAAATTTTTAGAGCGAATTATCGCAAATCGCCTTGTCAGTTTCTTGTGCAGGGTGGGACCTGACCTGAGCGCAAACAATTTGGTTTTCGTCGAGGGCGCTCCACCATAGACGCCATCATGCGCATGCTGGCGGAGGAGACGACGGTGTCCCGGGGTGGGACACCGTCTCCGATCTCCAACGCATTCAACACCCTACCCTGGGGTTTTATTCGGAAGGCTTTGAAATAACATCGCGTGCCTCCTTATCTGCGCCGTATGATAGAGTCCTATTTGGAGGGCAGATGCGTCACTTTTCGGGGACGTGACGGTGCCGGTCGGCACTTCATGTCGTGCGGTATTTCACAGGGATCGGTCTTGGGGCCGCTCCTGTGGAACACTGGCTACGTCTGGGTGCTGAGAAGTGAGCTCCCGTCGGGCGCCGACTTGACGTGTTATGCGGACGACACGCTTGTCACTGCCCGGGGAAGCTCGCTCGCTCGCTCAGGGAAGCGACGTTGATCGCCACGGCTGCGGTGTCACAGGTGGTTAGCCGTTTGGATGTAGCCCTAAATAAGTCGGAGGCTATGCTGTTTCATGGCCCTCGACGTGCGCCGGCGCAGGGATCACATATCGTGGTCAGCAGGGTCCGGATAGCTGTCGAGTCCACCATGAAGTATCTGGAATTGGTGCTCGACAGCCGATGGGAATTCAGGCCGCACTTCCGGCAGCTGGCGCGCTGGGTGTTGCGGGCGCGCTTTCAACTTTGCTTCCCAACTTGGGGGGCCCGAGTGCCACTTGTAGGAGGTTCCCAAGTACAAATCGTGCGGTCCATAGCCCTGTATGGGGCCCCTGTGTAGGCGATGGATATGACGGCCAGTACTTTCGCCATTCTGCGCAAACCACAGATGGTGATGACCGTGAGAGTCGTCCGCGAATATCGCACGATTTCTTACGAGGCGGCTTGCGTCCTAGCCGGATCCCCACCCGGGTACTCGCATTGAGGTGAAGGCCCAGATGAAATATCTGAAATACCTAGTGCTCGACAGCAAGTGGCGCTTCAGCGCACACTTCAGTGTACTGTCGACGCGCTTGCTGAGGACAGCGGGTGCCCTCTCGTGGCTCCTTCCGAATATCGGGAACCGGACGCTCGGTCTGCGTCCATTGCGGAGAGGACACGGCGCAACACACGCTCGCCGAGTGTGTAGCTTGGGAGGAGCAGCGCCGTGTCTTCACAAATGTAGTAGGAGGCGATCTGTCGCTGCCCACCGTAGTGCGAAGGATGGTCGCTAGCGCAGTCATGGGACGTGATGGTTTCCTTTTGCGAGGACGTGATGTCGCAGAAGGAAGCTGCAGAACGGGAGAGAGATCCTGACTCCATTCCCCGGCCGCAGAAGGTGCACCGGGCGCAGGAGAAGGGCGGACAATGCCCTTCTCCGGCCCCAATGAATGGGTCTTTGAGGCGATGCACAGGGTAGTTGAAAACCGCACTACCCCGTGCAAGAAACGAGGCCCTGACGGACCGGGCCAGCACTAGTGTGGGGCTGCGGAAGAATGTGGATTACCGCGGCCCTGCGCTCAAGTACGACGAGACACCGGGATGGTTTTAGTCGATAAGAGTCCAACACGCTACTCCGCCATTTCCCTGGCGGAGCTAGTCCATGAGGAACAGGGGGACTGTTAAAAAAAAATGCGTGTTTATAGAGTTGAACCTGTTGAAGTGTAAATTATTATTGTAGGTTGGAGTTAGCAGGAGTTCTTTTTAAAATTAAATTTAATTAGCTTCACGCTGTAGGCAGAGGGAACCGTAGGAACCGTTGGAACCGCTTCCCGCCTACCAAGAGATTGCGTGTTGAGTGGCGGAGCTCAACGCCGCGCTTTGCCTTGTTACCAGAGCGAAGAAAATGAAAATCATTCATTCTCCCCGAGTGGGAGTTCCTTTTTGTAATACTAAATAAGATGAATTGTTGCTCTTATTCAAAATAAATAATTATATTAATTTGGCATAAGAGCACAAAAACCTCCAATTATCATTTGGTTTACAGATCGGAGATGGCGTAAGAACTGTAATTAAGGGTAAGGGTCATGGCTACCGCAAAATGTCCAACCCCACGTATTCTTTCTTTCGTACTGACAAAACGAACCACCTCTTCACGGTGGCTGTTGCTTTCCATCCATCTCCCGACTGGTTCCTGGGAGTGACCAGGTTTGAACTGTGCCAAAGGGGTAACACGTGGTTGCAAGAGCGGGAATTGAAGCTGTACCCCTGGGATGCGGGCACTGACAGTGGAGTTTCTTATGAAGTTAGTATGTCCTATAATACTTTTTCAATTTCAAATATAGTTTGACAATAAAATAATAATCGAAACAACAGTATTTTCTTAAGTAATCCTAGAAATATACAATGAAACCCAACAGACTGTGATAATGGAACCAACCAAGTCACGTCGTTAAGATTCACGAATTCAAATTATACAAGCACGGGACCCTAACATTCGACTTCTTTACTATCTTAGAGGTAGTCTATTAATTAGACTTTAAAAGAAATATTTTTTCCCCTGCTTCATAAATACAAAAGTATATACAAATGAAGGTATATTCCAGTCACCCAACGTAGAGACATTTCCACAAGACTCAGTCGGTAGAGTACAGATGAGCTCTTATGACAAGAATTCGCCCTTTTACGAAATGGACGTGAAAGATCTTCACCCGTTCGGGAAACTCCGCATCAAGCTGATCAGGACTTATCATAAGGAATGTAAGGAGGAGGAAACGTCAAGTACGTATTTGGGTGCTTATTAAATGCTTTATCACTATTCAAATTAAATTCTAACATAAAAATATATTCAAATATACAAGTAAGGTGTGTTTTCACTTTTATGCAAAACTTGAGTACCTTTGTATATTTAATCATGTTTTACAACACAGAAATTACAAATATAAATTGAAGTTCATCATTAGCTTAACTTTTTTAACAAACCATCCGTTCTGCTCCCCCTAATGACGAGAGAAGCTAATCTACAATCTAGAGTCAAACTGCACCAATACATCACCACTGACTTTTCCTAGATGCACCAGAAACCCCAGCTACAGAGACTACAGAGTCCTCCACAACTGAAGAAACCACGACCACCGAAGAGGACGGCGAAGGAGAAGTAAAACCTGAAGAACCTGGCGAGCCATCCAGGTACCAAAACACAGATCTAGCTTACAGGAGACGAGGGTGAGGAATTAAGCATAGTTTACCATTTATTATCACCCGAATCATTATTAAGATTATTGTCAAAACATTACGTTCTCCACATTTTTACATGTATATTTTTATTCGTTACGGACATCGTTAAATTAATTTAACTGGATTGATCTCTAAAAAAATAAATATAATGAAAAAACATACTTAAATTTTTTATTAAAACTACTAAATATATATTTAAAAATATATACACTTATTTCTAATTTAGGAGTTTCATATTAAGCGTCACCTGTGTCATTATTTAGGCACTGGCACTTGCCAGTAATCTAGTATTAAGCTTTTCCGGCTTTCACTTAGAATCATTGTAGATTTACATATAAGTATCGTTCTTTAGGAAGTACTTGTTCAGATTTATGTACTATAGAAGGTTTATATATATATATATATATATATATATATATATATATATATATATATATATATATATATATATATATATATAAACAGATAGATACAACTGTAATAATATTATATAATTTAAAATAAAGTTAAAATAAACGTTGATGAGTCATCATAAAATTTTATTCTATTGTATGAACTTTAAGCTATATATACTAGCTTTAATAATAAAGGTATAAAATTAAAAAAAAATGTTTTTTTTCCCCCAAAATGCCAATTAATAAGCTATTTATGATACATATCTACAATCTGCGTTGTACGATAGTGAGGCGCCACTCGTAACTGACCCCGAAGCGTCTGCGGAGTGTCCGCTGTCACAGTGGCAGGAGTGGTCGCCGTGTGACGGTCTCTGCGAGGAGGGGAGGCTGGTGGGCTTCAAGTGGAGGCAGAGGTACCACCTGGTCGAAGGCGTGCCGGTGGAGAAGTATGATCCGGAGGTACTCCATTTATGTTTTAGTTATTCGGCTTTTTTCTATAATTCTTGGGAGCACGGAATGTCCTGACACTGAGCTCTTTGGACTTTGAGAGTTATGTGTTGGAACTCAACTTCGGGCTCTGTCTCTGCGAAATGAACATTATTTAAATATACTCAATCCTCGAGTGAGGGTTGAATATTAAATATATCCATTGCTCACTCATAGGCTGTCTCCGCCATTATCATGGGCTATAAGAAATTCTACAGACAATTAGTATTCATTGTCAAAACTATTCTTTACACATAATAAGTATGCATACAACCTTTAGGCGGACCCATCGACTAGGAGAGAGGTACCGAAGGTGTGTAAAACTCACTACGAAGACTTCGAAAGAGAAGAATGTAACGACAACTGTTTGGAATCAAGCGAAAGTAAATTGAAAGGTATTTATTTCACAAACCATTAATATTAGGTGTTGTATACCCTTCATAATTTAAAAGATCTAGATTTATACGATAGGGACAAGAAATTAAAGATAAGCTAGTAACGCATATTTATGTCATGTCTGAAACGTGTCTGCTTTTTTAAACTACTTTGAATGCCACATACCACTGCAATGTCATCATCAATCATATCAGGCACCGTCAAGGGTGGTTTGTATTTTCTAATTATCTTATTTAGTAAAGCGCGTGATGGCGTATTAAATGGGATGACGATCATATTGAACGTTAAGAAATGTATGCAAACATGTTCAAGTAACACGGCCTGACGTAAACGGGCGTATTACGCGGGAATCGTAATAAGCGTGAAAGTATTAAGAGAAGAGGGGTCTCTTACTGTACTTATTTTTATTACTTGTTAAAGGTTAAGATTCATAAAATATTTGTGTTATTCATATATTTTATTGTTTCGACTGTGTTTGGTAGATATTATTCAAATTCCATTAAACCTACTTTCAGCTGAAAAACGGCTTATGTTGCCGATAGCTCCTGGCCATGGATGGACCGCTAAAAGACACATTTCAAGAGGATAGTGGTAGCACCTGAAGAATCAACATAAGTTCATAATAGTATAGCTAGTTGTTTAAGTGACAATGTATGCATTTTTAAAACAATAAATATATGTCAATGTTATATATATACAATAATAAACAATAAATATATGTCAATGTCAATGTTATATATAATATATGTCATATGTTAACCATTAAAAACCCAGGGTATTTTTGTAACACAACCAAGAAGTACAACAGACTCCTGATATATATATGTAAAGGATTACCAAAAAAAAAAAATTATGTGGTGTAATAGAGAAAATACGGGTTAAGTGCGAGTCGGACTTGCCACTGAGGCTTCCGTAGCAATTTTATTATTGTAGGCCAACGGGCAATACAGCTTATAAATGTAATGGGTTTTTTACATACAATAAAATCTATTTAGGACCTTTTTCCTTCATTCGCACAATAAATGCAATAGTTAAGCATAAGCAGCTTATATTAATTTCAGTATGCTACCTCTAAGCGATCTTAAGAAAAACAATCCAGATAGACAAAAGTACAGACAGACAGACAGACAGACTACGGACAAACTTTATTCTTAACAAAATTGGTACAAAAGGACCAGTTGGATAGTGAAAGCGGAACAAACAAATGTACTTTAACATTTATAATATTAAAAAGATAAAGATGATATTTTAAATGATCATATTATTGAATACATATCCTAGAGTTGTCCCAAAAACTGCTAGAAGCAAAAATAACAGATTAATTTTAATCTAAATAAATAAATTATAAAACAAAAAATTTTTCAAAGTCAGCTAAAAATGTAAATGTAGAAGATGTAATTCAACGCATCACACGAGTTCAGCGCTAATTAATATAGATTCAGTCGACAAGCGACAATTGGCCGACACGCATAGTCTCGTTAATTTGACATACTTTGGCTAAGTACCGGTAGGATCAAAATGTATAAATATTATGGTGAGTATTTTGGAATAATATATTGTTCTAAGTGCGTTTGATGTCATGTATATTAGAGACTTTACTTTGTCTTTTACTGTTATAAAGTTGCCTTTACAGGCTATTAAAAACGATCAGTCTACAAAAGTGTAATAGGTTCGATTGTCACTCTGGGGAATTCAATGTTTTCATTTTTCCGCTCAGGGAGGAGCGTGTCTGCCTCCCTGAGCGGAAGCGGAGCGGCTGCATGCTGCGCGGAATAAAGTGTGTAGTTAAAAACAGCTATCTGTTAAAAAAGTTTACACGTCCGGTCTAAAAATCTGGAAAAGCAGCCTTGAGGGAGCCAAGTGCCATCTAAATTACGTAATGCTGTGTAACTAACTGTTAATGTAACTTTATCTCTCTAATTGTTCATCTTCCTTACAAATATAAATTGGGGTGATTAGTTCACGCTCTGAGCTTCAAAAAATTAAGTTTTAAGAAGACATTTTAATTTTCCCAAATCCATTTATCTACAGCCTCGTATAGCTTTAACGTTTTCGATAATTTTTCAGATACAAATTTTGCCATAAAATTTATACTTTGTGTAATGTTAATGCGGTCGGTTGGTTGTGACGAGAAAGTCTGCGACCGACGCCCACTCGGGACTAAAACTGAACCTTTACCTCCTGATAATCGGTTCCAAATCGATATTATTGGCATTATCGATAACCAGTATATTCCTAACAATAAATACAAAGGTAAGATTCAAATTCTAATATACAGGATATTTATAAGTTATCTATATGTCCTTGTGGCAAATTATATATTATATATGATCTGCCTTCTATTCCTTCTTCGTCTGAAGTCAAGTTACCGAGGCTCACGGGAATTCACTTTTGACGAAGCTAAATACACTGAAGAAATACAAACAATGAATGAAATAACTAATCGGTACGCATTTTGTTACGGCTTAAACTTAAATTTAAAGAAATCTCAATATATAATTATTAATAATATAAATAAAATTTAAGTATGAAATTATATTGTTTGAGTAGCGTGATAAGTTCCTCTCCAACCCCAAAGTTCCTGAACTCAGAAACATGGGGTTGTATAACTTGAGCGGGATACCAAAATATAAGTAAATACGATTCCTATTCGAATCAAATTTGACTTCACATACATCACGTTCAGTCAGTAATGGCTCCACTAACACACAGCTCAATAATATATTAGTACCTGTAAATGAGAGTTTTTAATGTGTTAATTATTTCTTGCAGTAAAATTGTTTTCCGCGGACAATGTATCCACATTCATCGCTTACACGATCTCAGCTCGGGGAGACTCTTTATTTAAGTATAAAAATCCTAGAAAAGAAACTATTCTCAACGCTGGGAGGGTCGAAGTTCCAGAACATTCTGAGGACGCTATGAATGCGCCTATATGCGCTAACTCTGTCATACAAACTGATATTTCACCTAAAACATCCGTGGAGGTCAGTATGTTTGCTTTTAATAATATACCTATAAGGCTTTCGCTAAAGTATCAATGGGTTAAACGTAATCATATGATAAAATTATCTTGCATATAAAATTATAGTGTCATTTACACTGATTAATTTTCCCCAGGGCGTTACTAATTTCATCCCAGTGGTCACTTGTGTAGCTGTTTTAGATATTTCTGTATTATTTTTATTAACTAATTATAAACTAAAATTTGAATATAATCTTAATTTTTATGTTAAGCTAGAAAAGATATCTTAGATTCGTCAAGACCATCAAGACCCTCTAAAATTTCGGACAAAATGCGACGGTTCCGCATTAACTATATGAGCATGAAAGTCAACGAAAAACTAAATATTTACTAAAGTTGACCAACTTAAGCATGCAGTTTGTATCAAACAGAAATAAGTTTATAATGGTTATGATTCGTGATATAACAAAAACAATCCAATTCCAAAACCCTAAACCCTATTTTATACAATTGTGCTTATATCTTTTGATCGCGTAGACTTAGAAGTCAAACGAAAGAATTACAAAGAAGTCAAGGGGCCACAAACTTGAATATTTGACATTAATTTCAGTATGATTCAGGAAAATGGTCTAGACGGACAGACAGACGGACAACAAAGTCATAATATAAAGATCTTTTCTTTTGAGGTAGGAAACCCTAAAAATAATTAAAATATCTCATGATCTCAGGTCATATGGAAGGCGCCACCAAAAAACAATAAATGTGTAACAATATTCGCCGTATTGGCGGTGAGACCAGACGTGTGGTACAGCTTTGACGGGCCGCTGTCGAAGCGAGTGTGCGAGGACCGACGCAACATGGAGGACATGCAGCCGATTGAAAACGACAATTGCATCACTTGTGAAGATGCCAGGTATTTGGTGAGAACTGGCGTCACACATATTATGTATTTTATAGCCATCGTGGCGCGTTCGTGAAGGCCTTAATATGTTGCCCTACTTGTGTATATGGGAATAAATTGTACCAAATATTTCTTACTTTAACAGCATGCCTATCGTATTGTTGTTTACAGACCCATGGCAAATGGTTTTTATGTTTTTAAATTTGTATTAAACGACGTTTTAAATGAATCATCCGTAACTTGTTTACATCTAAACGAAATAACCGGAAATCTATGATATTAATTTTTATTTTTTTTGCATGGGATTTAAGCTTCCAGCTGAAAGACCGAGGTGGTCGTTCAGCTTTCCATATCTCAATTGCGTCATGATTTCTTTAATATTCTCTGACACAAAACTATATAGTAATATAAAAAATTTATGTTAGCTTACATTCGACGGCATCTGGTCCTACAACACTCATCCCCACATGTTCCCGACTACAAGAGAGTTGGCTCGCTTCAGCGACGTGGTCGGGGCTTCACACAACAACAACTTCAAGTTATACAGGTTCAATTCCGACGCCAGTGGAGGCTTAAAAATGTTGGCTGAACAAGGAAATACGACTAAGTTGGAGATGGAAATTATGTCGGAGGTTAGGAAATTAAAAAAAAATCAAATAGATTATAGATAACAAAATAAATACTCTACAATTTTGATTACCGCAACGTTTGGTGCTCCGTTCTCTCCGACTACTCCGCTAGGGATAAAGCGTGAAGTTATATATGTATGTATGTATATGATGAATAAATATGATAATTTCAGGCCGGGGGGGCTAGGTCGGACTAGGTACATGCAAGCATGACTCTCGCCACCAACAAGGGATATCTTCAGATAAACATATAAAAGCTCTCTTTTATTTAAACATATAAAAACTCTCTTTTATACGTAAAATATTAGAAATTATATGAAAATAACGAATCCACTTACTCCCCTGTAGCAAAAAATGCAGTAAATCTTCTATCAATTTGACATTTTTAATTATTATGCAGCTTAACACTTCAGTAAGAACTCTATTAAAAGCTTCTGGTCAACCGAAACCGGATATGAAAACGACGGCTATGTTTCGAGTAACAAGAGAACATCATCTAGTATCCCTGGTGGCCGCCATCCTTCCATCACCAGATTGGTTCGTGGGAGTATCCAATATGGAGCTCTGTGATGTAGCTACTGGGAGATGGGCACCGAATCTCACCCTGAATATATATCCGTCGGACGCTGGGACGGACAGCGGTTTGACTTTTGAGGAAAGTAGTTTTATTTTGTGATTACTATTGATTGCTCTGCTTAAAATGCTAATACTAATTAAAATATTATTTTTTATCGGATCGATACCTATATGAATATCTAAATAATTTGAAATATGATCACTTTACGCCGTTGTGGTGCAGTGACACAACGTCTGTCTGTAAATACGACTGGTGGGTTCGCTCCCTACTCGGAGGAATCAATTATCAATAAAGAGAAGCGTTGAGTTCCGTCACTCAACGAAGGGGGGATGGGAGTGTCTCAACACTAGTTCCTCTGTCTACCCTGATACTCTGGAAACAGCGTGAAGCTATTTAATTATTTAATTTTAAGTTAATAATAGCTTTAAACGCTTCACATAAGATTTTATGAAAGAATAATATTAAATGAAATTATTCAATGAAAAAAACTGAGACTACATAATAATTGTTATTGAAATTAAATTTTCAATTTAGGCAGCCAATGAGGAGACTATGCCGCCTCAGCCCATAGAATCAGCGGAAATAAGCAAGTCCATACCAAAAGAACAAATCAAGCCGTTTGCTAAATTACGTTTTGAGTTGGTTAGAACGTACACCACCGCCGCTTGCTCCACGGAGGTCCCCGCCACTACTACTGAGGGTAAACTTTACACTTAAACCTAGCTTCCTTAGATGCACTTTAATTGGAAACCTAAAATTCCTAAAAAATTAGAAACCTAAAAAATTGCGTTTTCAAGTGGGATGGGTGATGCGGGTCGAATACGTTTATGTAAAACATCCTTTCTCCAGTGTAATTATTAGAGAATTATCGATTAGTCGGCGACTAGTCCGTACAGCCGACTATCCGGCTCCATACCATCATAGTATACCTACTATTATTGCTATGCTAATGCTATGTTTGTATTTTACAATAATATATATTACTTTAACATAAACTTTGATTGATTTTTTTAATATATTTAATTTATTGAAAGTCGTATACACTTTTAAATAATAAATATTCCTGTGTAAACAATCAATATCTAAAATTACTTGAAAAGCAAACATATTGATAACGTCCCGTGGTACTTACCCTAGCTGTTACCTAGCATACTCTACACACCCATACCTTATAGATTTTATTTACACTGCGACTTTCATACAAAATGTGAATGATTTTATCGCTTTGTCTTGTCCATCTGTCCGTCCGTGATGTATAAGGGTTTTGATTTCCTTTCATGTGCGGTACCTTAAAAATTAATACAAATAACGATAATTCTAATTCTTCTTAATAATAAAAGAATCAATTCACGTAAATATTTTTAGTTTTCTCGTGACTTTTATTTATTTTTTTTTATTTCCATTGACAGATAAAGCAGGAGGCGCGGATGATAACGAGACTATTACAACAACAACTCCTTCGTAAGTAATATATATATTGATAGATTCCCTTGCTATTTAACTTAATATTGATTACTATGTCATTTTTAACCGACTTCATAAAAGGACAAGGTTCTATATATATATATATATATATATATATATATATATATATATATATATATATATATATATATATATATATATAGAAAATATTTTTTTTTGTTAAATACAGAACTAGTTATATTTTAGAGATTTGAATAATAAAGCAGTGACTAATAGTTTAAATAATATATATATATATATATATATATATATATATATATATAAATATATATATATATATATATATATATATATATATATATATATATATATATATATATATATATATATATATATATATATATATATATATATATATATATATATATATATATATATAATGATATAATACAAACAATTAGACAAAAAAATGACAAAGTCATTAATAGCGCGGATTTAGAAATGTCTATTTATTTACGATTTTATTTCCAGCCAAAGAGTCAAAGAAAAACAACAAACAAGACCTGCAGTATTAAATGAAACAGAAGATGAATGTCCAATGACAGATTGGGAGGAGTGGTTTCCGTGCGAGAACGACTGCGTGGACGGCGTTATTGAGAACGGGACGCAGATACGATTCCGTTATCACAAGGTCAACGATGTTATTTCTAAAGACAGAGTATGTACCTACCTATTTTGTTTATAAATACGAGGCCATTGTGGCGTAGTGGAATAGCGTATCATAGTAAATGCGACGGCTATAGATTTGATTCACTTTGTCTCAAGTGAGTTAAAATGTAATCAAAAAGCAGAGAACGGTGTGTCTTGGCATTACGTAATCTCTGTCTGCTGTGTTATGTATGAGGGAAAAATATATAGTTATGTTACTTCCTCAAGTTTGGTGAAAAATGTACTAATCGTATTTGTTTCAGTATAATAAAAACTAAAAGAGAAATGATATCAAAAATTATTAATTATTCATTAGTAATATTTTCCTATCTAATGTTAATCTTTTAAGAATTCTCGTTTAAAAGGCTTGTGTGGGGTTACAGGTCCGACGCTTCACCCGGGAATTACTCCATCTCTGAGTACCCAATAATGTTAATAATACTTTCATATTGAATTATTTACAAGAATAATTATTAATAGGTTTTTTCAATTTTATTTTCGCAGGAGGAAATTTCAGATTATTGTTGGGATAATTACTCTACGTTTGAAATGAGACCCTGTACAGCAACTTGTTAAGAAAATGAAAGGACAATGTAATAGCTATACATCATTGTTTTACTTCCAGTACCAATAAATATTTAATAGAATATTATACAAATTTTAAATTAATATTTATATATTTACATATTGTAGTTATTACTGCCTGATGATTTATTTTTTATGTAATAAAAGCAAATCAAACGTAAATGTCAAAATTGTACAAATCAATTACATTTCAATAAAATTAAATAGTGTTTTTTCTCAAATGCCCAAATATATCTTCTAGACATCTAATCATATCGGGATTATTAGACTCCTGGTTCGTATAAAGTTGATAATATTTAAAAAATATTTTTAAGTCCATTCCTGTTTCTTGTAATATAATTTTTTTATTTTAAATACTTTCAAGAACATTTATACTCTGTCTTATTTCAATTCATAAGTGTCAATTCCTCTTACGTCATCTCATGCGACATTTTGTGAATTAGTTTCATGTTCCCGATTCTGTGTTAAATATTAAAAAAACTTTTTGTACTTATTAATTTTTATTCTCCAAATGTTACTATGCTCGAAAAGAAACCAAAATCAGGCTTTAAACGAATTCTTGGTGTAGCTGCTGCGTCTATATTCGTAATCGAAGCTGCGGGCATCGCAGTATCTTACGGACTGTGGTTTAAATTAAACACCGAAAGAGGTAATTTTATTGTAAAATACTTCCTAAAATATATTTAACTTGAGAATTTTTATATTTATATAATATTTAACAAACTTGAGGGAGTATATATTTTAATTAAGAGTAATGTTGAAAGTTGTAACAATCAATAAAAATTATAGGTAATCTTAAAATAGGACATTTGCTTAATTATATATATTTAAGTGCGATTAACATCTCTAAGAATTTTCTTTGTTCCTATCTAGATTTCCGTCTGTATATGCACAAAAATTATAACTGGATTCTAGAAGGATATTACCAGCTTGGTGAAGCTATTGGAGGACAAAAGACTCGTGATCTTGATAAACAAGTGTGGACTAACGAAGGCAAGATTTAACTCGGTGAGATGAGTATTGCGACTAGGTCTCTGTTCTGGGTGGTCTCCTTTGGAACCCTCGGTTACGGCCTCTACACATTTGTCAAACCTGATGATGAACTACTCAAAAAGGTCATTACATGTATGAATTATCCTGTAACTGTGTTGTGTGGTCACTGATTTGTTATTTGTGGAACTAATAATAGAATAAAATGATATGTTGTAGGAGTAAATACTAAAAAATTCAAATATTAAAAATATTTTTAAATTTATGTGAAAAATAAAAAGTATACTAATCTTATTAGACATTTAAAACACGTTTCATCCTAAAAGACTGATTTGTAAATAAATATGTATTTATTACTGCTTTTTTATTACTACTAATTGCCATTTATCTGATTCTGGTTTGTTTTTTTGTTGTTGTTTTTACGTTCTCTCTGCGTTTCAGTGGCACTAAGAGAAAACTCAGTAAAGGAGCACTTCCTTCTCCATTTGTTATTAACATATAAAAAGTAGTATAAATAATATTAATCTATATTTATATTTATAATTGTAATATGAATAGACATTTAAGTAATCAAAAATCAGTGAACACATAGTTATAATAAATTATATAATGATATCTTACTCATCATGTTTGATTTAATTTAAAATATAGTTTTTGAACTTATGTTACCACAATTAAGAAATTCTGCTAAAAATTATAAAATATTAAATATATAAAGTTACCTTTATATTTTTGCTTACAGTTTGACAAGGAATCGAAACATACAGATGCAAGAAAAGTATCACATCAAACAATAGCTATATTAAAAGAAGCAATTGACCCCAACTCCGAAGTAAATAAGAAAGTCGAAGAATTACTTAAAAAAGCAAAATGAGTGAAAAAACATCAATTTTAGAAAGATTGAGCAAAAGAGACGCTCAACGCTTAGAAAAGTTACAAAAAGCTCATAAAGCTAGAGAAGAAGTTGATGCCACAAATGAGAATGAGGATTATTTTTCTGGAGCATTTAAAATAAGATCAGAGGCGGTGGAGCAGATGCTGTCTCAAATACCGACATTGGAAATTAATGAATTGCCACAACATTTTGATAATATTAAACATGAAGTCAATGAGCTACAAAAATTTGTGGTTGCATCATCCTTTTTTCTAAAAGAGTTTAATATCAGAAAATATTTGGGCATAGTGCAGAATTTGCAATCACAGTGTTACGAGTTAGAAGATAGATATGTGCCGCGTAAGAAGTTCGGTTTTACTAGAAAGAAATTGCCAAAATCCCACAGTCAAAAGCAAGATTCTGTGGACGAAAACGATGGAGCTGGCAAAAAGGATAATAAATGGAATGAAAAGCTCTTTGGTTTTGATGCTCAAGAGGATAAAGTGCTGTCTTTAGAGGACGAAGATCTGTTCCAACGTGATGTTGCTTTACGAAACTTGAAAAATTGTACCATAGGCCTGCGTGGTGTTATGGGGACATTGCATTTGACCAATTTGGACAATTGCATAGTGCTCTCTGGACCGGTGACGTCATCAGTGTTCATAGAAAAGTGTACAGATTGTACAATAGTGACAGCATGCCAACAACTTCGGATGCACACTTCTGTGAAATGTGACATTTACCTCCATGTAACAAGTAAAGGCATTGTAGAAGACTGCTCAAATATCCGGACTGCACCGTACAACTTGAAATATGAAGATTTAGAGAAACATTTCAATATGTCGTGCTTAGATAGAAATTCTAATAATTGGAACTGCTTGGATGATTTTAATTGGCTGGCTCCAGATGTACCCAGTCCTAATTGGTCAGTCATGGATGTGTCACAGAGAGTCAACAGTTGGAATGACTGGTGGACTAAAACGCCATTATAAAAACGAAATATAAATAAATTTAATTTCTCATTCTCATATCCTCATTTATACATTTATGTATATTTATTATAATTTTGACTGATTTATTAGCAATTAAAAATTTTAATTAAAAAATGGAAAAATAACTTCATATTTCTGGCTCTACTAATTAATTAAAACCTTGTTATTGTATGGTCATTGCTTCTTTATAATTAAATTAATAGTTAGTGCATAGGTTTGCCGAACTAATGAATTGTATGTAGCATATAGCATAGTTAACGAATATAGATTGCTTTTATTAAATAATAGTATTTATAAATAAATGAGTTTTGTATAACATTTTATTTGCATTTTTACTTTAAATGTAATTTTGACGTCTGCTTATTGCATCACTGGGTGTCATTTTGGAATCTGTACTTTGATTTTGAAAAAATATGACTGTTGGATTGTTATGATATCTGAATACATCTCGAGAATAATCGATCAGTCACATTTTATTTTGACTGCACTTAATAGGTATGGGTTTGATACTCTCTTGGAACAGTAAAAGAACTTCCAGTAAAAATATTATAATATTTATTAATTTACACAATACAAGTTTGCTATTTTAAAAAGCAAATGTCTTTTTATGTCATAGATAAATAAAATAGATAGATGTTGAAAAAAAACTTAAATACAGCTATTTTTACCATTTACAGATTCTAGACTTCAATATTTTTGTACAATTTACAATAATTGTATTGATAACTTCAGTTAAATTTATAATATAATAATAATAAATCTATGTAGTAATTTTTAAAGCTGCACTTAACAGACAATAACTTTTTTAATCTTAAATAATGCAAAAAATATGTTCATAAGAATAATTTTAATAATATTTAAATAGTATTGAGCTAATTTAAAAAAAAATAATAATATAGAAATTATAATATAACAATTTCTCATTCAAATAATATTTTAGAAAAAAATACAATATGTATTATTATTACTTAACTTCCGAGACTGAGTAGTGTCCTTGTAACATAAGTGAACATTCAACAATTTCTTTTGTTATTCTACACAGAAAGACATATTGTATGATTTCAAAGGAATGTTAAGTACAAATATATTTATATACTAATATAATATAATAGAATAATCAAATCATATCAATATAAATCAGGGTCTTGGTGTGCAGAAAAAAAACCTTAAAATAACACCCAAACGCACCGTCCAACATTCCATACATTGTGATTATGCCGCGGCTTCACGAACCCTCCATTACAAATAATACCATATTAATAATATTAGAAAATTTTACATTAGCAAGTGTAACTTAGTAAGAGTAATAAATAATTCTTTTGTAAATAAGGTCTAGCATAAAATTAAAACTTATACATTTTAATAGTAATAATTATTTAATATAAGTAACATTAGTATATACAATAAATATATGAAGAAAGAAAACCAAAATAATATGTAAATACAATGCGTCTTTTTCACACAGATTATACAAAGAAGGGAAAGTGAAAAGATTTAAGTCATGGTCATTAAAAAAAAAATATTAATAAAAATTATTTTGCATTAATTACATGAGAATTTTTTTAACAGTCTTATGGTAATAACAATTTGTTGTTATTTTATATTTTATTTTTATGATTATAATTTTTTCATTGAGGGCATATTGCATAGAGTGTCTGTTTATATTTTTTAATTTTATAATAATTTAAAGTATAAGGAGTCACCTATATATATTTATATTTCAAATAAATAATTTTTACATATCGATAATATAAATACAAATTAAAATTAAAAAAACAATAAGTACTTATATTTATTGCTGATAACTAGGCAGTATATATTAAGTTCAATTCATTTCAATAATCGCCGACTCAATAAAAAAAAAAAAAGAAAAATTTCTTACAATCCTAATATATTAAGGCCTTTGCGATGCGTACAGTAAATTATTAACGAGTTTTTATAAATATAAAGAAAATATTATTGTGCATACTTTTTAACCAATTATTTTTCAATAATGGAAATTTACGTAACAATCTGTATTTAATGTAATATTTTAAGAGATCTTTTTTATTTAATTTATGTTACAATTTAATAGTACACATAAAAAAATTGGTAATTTCATCCAAAAGGCTCATCACCATTCAACTATAAAAAAGAATTTAATAAAAAAAAATCGAAATTCAAACATACAATTAATAATATCACGCACGTATTATAAATATTATTAGTATCACCAATTAGGCTTCTTATGGGAGATGGTCCACTGCTGGAAGGTGTTGTTGGGGTCGCAGGGCGCCAGGCCGAGCTGGCGCGAGCTGGCCTGCAGCGTGAGGCAGTGGCTGTGCAGGCGGTGCACCAGGTGGCTGCGCTCGGCGTCGTATCTGCAAGTGTCGTGCACTCGTATTAATATATCTCGTATCAATATTTGACAAAGCTGGCCGTTCAAGTTTGAAATTCATCAGATACTGTTAGATTTAAATTTTAACACGATGTTCACATTTTTTTAAACTAACGAAAGTGTGTGTGTGTGTGTGAAGGACATATTTAAAGATATTTAAAAAAATCGACCGTGAGACACAATAGACTTGGGTTCGATTCCTGCAGGATGCCTACCTCCACGGCCCGTCGACCGTGCCCAGCCGGCATATGGTCTGCTTGAGCGCGTCCGCGTCGGCCTCCACGCAGCGCTCGCCCACGCCCAGCTGGCCCGCCTCGTTCAGGCGGTACAGCTGGTTGTTGCCCGCGCCGTGGCATGTTGATGTTCCTGAAAATTGTAAGGGCGAGATCTGTCAGACCCTGGGGCCAAGAGCTGCGGCGGACAGAGTGTGCTGGATTCAGTCGGAGAGGCGTACTCCTAGTCCCTAAGGTACGCCGACACCTTTGTGAAAACATATAAAACTTTGTCTTTGTCATAGCGGAACCTAACGCCGCACAGTATATAACTAGATGAGACTTGAGAGTTATGAAAATATTAAAAACAAAATATAAAAATATTTATAATATGTTAAACGTCTCTTATCATTTAATATACATTAATTTCCACGATTCGGTAGAACAGACAGCCAATAAGTGTTTCTCTTTTTATTTTATCTTATGATGTATGGAATAAGATACTTAAAAAAAAATAAAAACGAAAACCACTAACCCAGATATGCCGGAGCAGCTTTCCCCATGGTGTCCAGACAAAGACCAGCCGCCTTATTCTTCACCATGCCCCATAGAACATTCTTCGGCAACTTAGGAAACTTATCATAGACATCGTAAGCCACATTTTCCATGAACCAGCCAAAACTTTTACATTTCAAATTCTCTTTCAACTTGACCTGTTCACTTATATCCCCCATATCCAAGAACCTGGCCATTGGTTCTCTCGTATAGAAATATTCTTTATGCTCCTCGTCGAACCAGGTTTCGATAACGCGTTTATAATTAATAGTTATTAGCGAGCCTTTACGATTTTTGGCCAAGTCACCGAAGGAATACGGCATGAAAGCTCTATATACGTGCCCAACTCTAGAACACGGAACCCATTCAATGCTGCCGCCACATTGCCAAATTTTGAAACTAAGCTCAAAGTTTTCTCCTCCCCAGACCAAAAGTCCGGGGTCGTAAGCTCCAATTTCTAGGAAGTACCGTCTGTTTATAGCAAAAAGCCCTCCGGCGTGAGTCGGGCTCTTGTAAGGCTCAGATTTATGTTTGTGCAAGCTACCTTCTCTATCGGGGACTTCATTTTCTTTATAGAGCATCCCCCATTCGAATATACCTCTATAATTCGTTCCGTGTTGATAAACGGGTCTGTATTCAAAGGTTCGGTGATCAATCCCATCTATAACTGGCACTGTCATGGTCCTGTAGTCTCTATAAATAGGTGCCAGGAGTGGAGGAAGCCAGTTCAAATTCACTTCGCAATGGGCGTCTAGGAACACGATGACGTCACCCGTGGCTTCCTTGGCCCCTCGAGACCGAGTCCTGATGAGGCCTTCCCTTTGAGTATTTCTTATTAAGCGCACTTTACCGTTCCATCTCTTAATATAAGTATCTAGGTTTTCTTTTAAATTGTCTTTGTCAGAAAAGTCGTCTACCTGTAAGGGAATTACGTTAATAAAGTTCAAATTCAAAAATTCATTGTGAATATCTAAAATGTACTCTTCATGTATTAATTAACTAGGTCATATAATCTCATAGAGATGTGAAATCATATGTTCCAGACTGTGATTTACATTTTATATAGTTCAGCTGGTCTATTATTTCTACTTTAGAAGTTTAGTATTGAAAATAAAAACGTAAAAATTATAGCCAGTCATTCCGGAGATATGTATGTAGTATGTACACACATTCATTTTTTTCAGTCTTGTTATACAGAATTATACAGAATAGATGAAACAAATATAACCATTCCCTCAAAAATGTCTAACTGCAGTACGATAGTAGAGGTCGTGTCTCAGTGGGACAGCTTTTGACTGTAAACGTGATGACTCCGGGTTCGATTCTCGCTCGAGAAGAGATTTCATTTAAATAATTTAAATTTTCCAGATGTGGTAGACAGATAGTATCACCACTCAACATACAATTTTTTGAAAATTCAGAAAGTGGTGGATCGGATGTCTTTACGCAATAATTCCTCGGCAGCAAGGTATTGCCATAAGGGCAAAAGCTTGAAACCGCTTCCTTCTTACCAAATATCCTAAAAATATTGTGTTCTAGTACTAATACCAAACAAAATTTAACTTACCAATACAACTTCATGTAGAACATGTGGTGGCGATCTATCAATAACAGTATGTACGGTACGCATTAGTACCGAGAACCCTTCGTTGTGGAACACAATAATGACAGATGTCGTCGGCAAATCTTGAGGGTAGTGCCAGAACTTGCACTCGTCTAAGCGCGTGTCGGGGACTGATCTAAAAAAAAACATTCATAAAAAAAATTAATCAATATTAAAAAAGAAAAAAGATTCTTCTTAGAGTTGACAATGTCGCGACTCGCGGAGTAGAACTGTCTGAGTGCAACTTACATAGGTGTTCAATTTACATAGGTTTTATTTAAATTGTTCACAACACCCTAATCCCTCCCTCCTCGTTCCCTCAATGCTGAGGATCGCGACCGCATGATTCCAATATTCTCCGATAGAGTAATACATAGCGCGGCGCTGGGTTCCGCCACTCAACGCACAGTATAGGAGAGGGAATCGAAAAATATCTTACGTATCGTTACTAAGTTGGAATTTGATGTGTGAAAATATATAAAATGTTCTTTTTTTTTTAACTTAGTATAAGATCAGTCTATTTTAATAAATAGCTTGGAATCTACAAGATTTCTAGTTAACTACTGATTGCCAAGGTGAAGATTTTATATTGTTTCTCACTCGAACACTGGATTGATAAGCATGCATATTCAGTGCGTATATTTTATAATTTTACGCTTATCCTGCATTTACATAGAATAAGAGGAAGCTTGGAGGACCTGGTGGTTTTCATAGACATTGTGCTTACGGTGCTTTATTTTATCATATTAGAGAAATAAAATATTAATATAATTTAGCACATTATACTGAACCCAGGACCGCGCGTAAGTCAGTATTGCCTCTTTGTGCAACGATAGAATTTTAATCACACATATTTATCAATGTTGGACGGCGGAAACCAGTCCCTGCTTCATTTAAACATGCAAAAGTTAAAGTAAACATGAATACTAATATTTAAGCAAGTAACAAGGTTTCATTGGCTAGTTATACACAGTACTATTCACGACGGTCAATTAGTATCACATATGTCTATATATATTTTAGCATCCCCTTCACCAATGCGAAGAAAATGAAAATAATTCATTCTCCCCAAGTGGAAATCGAACCCACTAGCATCGCGTTTACAATCTGGTGCTGTTTTTACAACAAGGGCTTATTTGTTCCGCTCATCAATTCATAATATTTCTTTAAGTTTACTTTGCTCAATAATTTACAAATATTTTTCAGCATTTTAAAACCAAGTACTCAGTGGCATTTGAATAAGGCATGAAGAATAAAACCTCAAGAATGACATTATATATATTAGATCTAAATATTTGATTACCTGTTCATTGCAATATCATCGGAAGCGGCAATATTCATTCCATATTCACTTTCAGATTCTGCAATATCATTTGCACGGTCTTGAGACATGTGGTAGGGCAAGCCTTCCTCTCCAGGGCCTTTTACTGATTTCCTTGACCTTGGCTCAAAATTACCTAATTCTGTAATACATATATATATATGGTTGTTATCATTATCTATTCAATAATATTCGAATAGTGATCCAATCTAATCAATATGTATAAAACTCATATAGTTATAATACAAACACTTTTTAAGACAATTTGTCAAAAATCCTACTATCCCATAGTCCAAGCAAATAAAGTCACAACTTGTAATCTAATATTTTGTGCCCATATTAATTTGCAACAGTCACTCTACAAAGACAATTCAACCGAAGCTAAAATTCTTATAAAGCTTAAAAGAAAATAATCAATATAATATTCAATTATTATATTAATAAACAAATGTTTTGACTTTTAAAATATATATATATGGAAAATATGTAAAAATTTTAAATGTACATTATTTGAACATGCACCTCTTGGAAACCTTCCAAGTGCTCAGACCCTTCCTGTGGTCATCATGTCTTGATATGATATGTCATCATATATTGTCAATGAGTTATGTTAAAACTCTTTTAAGTTTGTAATCATTTGTAATATAGTATATGCCTAAAGGGAAATCAATTGTATACACTTCATTAGTGTTAAAATATGTACATGATTTTGTAATTAAAATTATCAAAGAAAATGTTTTTTTTTATCTGAAATTAATACAAATCAATATTTAATCAATATTTGTAACAAAGATAAATTAGATAATCTCAATTACAACACATTTCTATAAATTCGAGGAATTGATGTAATAAGTATAAAATAATTATATTTATAATAAGTTTAAATGTATACTGATATATTAATGTAAAAGAATTTTTGATTTTGTGTTATCTGCTTGTTATAAGAAATATTGAGAATTATATGTTCTCAAGCAGTTTTTATTCACAATTCAATCACATAATGTTTACGTTGCGTGTAGGTGATAAAATCTCATGTACACGCCGGCCACGACACATAACTGTACTTGTACTAGTAAAATGTAAATGAAATATAAGCTATCGAATTTCAGAAATAACGCACCGGTTTTCAATACAGGGTATACGTCTCTATGAAATTTATAATATTTTGGTTGATCTTCTGGTAAAATTATTTCATTTGTATCGCTTCCGAGATTTCCTTGAGAAAATGAATGTAAACCATATATCAAAACTAACACAAATGCACTTATTAGGGCCACACGAATAATTCTACCGCGTCTCACGTTGGTTATCCGCATTTTGAAGTTAATACTAGTCTAGAATGCCATAAAATTAACTTAAATGTAACAAAAACAAAAAGTAAACTATTTCCGCGTTTTGTTGGTAAGTTTCGATCACGGCGAACGGATGAACTTAGAAGGCACTAGGCAGCTTTGACGTTTGTTTAGTGTCCTTTGACATTAAAATGTCAACGTCTACTATTACGTTCCTTTATGTAAAACAGTATTCGCCATACTTTAAGAACTGAACTGAATTGTTAAACCATCTCACAAAATATGTGTTGAGCGAAAAAATTGCAACAATTTAATATTTATTTTCAAGCATAGGACGACAAATTATTTATCAATGCTTCAGTTTTTATAAATCATATTCTATACAAATTTTTTGATAGCCTGTGACCACCTAACAATTGTCATATTTGAATTTGAAAATATTTGTAAACTGCAACGGTTGTTGATCTGCTATTTCACGAGATTTACTTATTACTTAATAATTTTATGTATTTTTAAGATAATATATTTGTATAAAGGAAATTAATAAAGATGGAACGTGGTAAGCTAATATTTTTCTCAATACAAAGTAGTATCATTTTGTTTATTTTAAAGGGGACAAAATAATCTAAAACCTTGATGTAATTTATCTAAACGTTGTTTGTAAAATATTCTTAGTGCGACTGCAATAGATTAGGTACCTAATATGCGTTACATTTATTTTAGCAATTGCCTTTACTGTGGAGAATTTTATCGACAACTGGAATGGGGATTTTCCAAAATTTCCGCTTACTACTCCAGATTTAAAGAACTCTCACGTAGTTATGGGGGCTTTATTTCAAGTGTTTGATCGACTTGGCATTGACTTAGACACTGTACTTGCGGTAAGATAGTTTACCTTATACTAATATTATCATAAAGTTATGCTTTAGCAGAAAAAAACTGTACTTTTATTATAACTTAATATTTATTAAACTTATTTATTAAACTTATATATATGCCTTTATTAAACTTATTTATTTTAATTATTACTAATAGTTATTTATAGATGATCACTTTCACAGCCACCACCAGAAGAAAATCGAAATGAAAACACTATATATTATTGGGACTTATTGCCAGTTATAAATACAACAAGAGTGATAAAACACCTAGTTTCTGTAATGCCGCAAGTAAATGCTACTATTAGTATCACACATTTACTTCAGCCCACTGTGACCACTTCCCGCTCAATATTACTTTTGTTATTTAATCTGATGGTATTCAATGAAGAAAGATTGAGGGATATTGCACCATATGAAGAGGAGCTGTTTTCTAAAACTGAACAGGTATCTTAATATTTTTTCACCCATTTAAAATTAAAAGGAGACTAGAAGTTTATATAATTTACTTTAATCCCATTCTTGTTGTAATTTAGGGAAATCCTTGTTAAGTGCCATAAGCAAGGATGCTACATGCTAGATTCTAAATTTCTATACTGTATTGTCTCTCAGTTACTAGGTGATGGAAGAGTTTTGTATATATAGATTCATTGATAGAACATATTTTTTTATCAATGATTATTATACTACAAATCTTTCTAATTATTCTATACTACTTTCTAATCTTTCTCATTATTTCTATCTAATTATTATATATTCATTATATTTTAGTACACTAGTATTTCAATAAAACATATTTTCTTATTTTAGCCCCATCAGAAAGTACCTAATAACAATTTTAGGTGGGTGCATTGAAAAAAAACTTACAACATATCTTTAATACATATAGAGAAAAATAAATCTATTGTAAATGACATGATATGATATTTATATTTACAGGTGAAAACATTGGAAAATGAAAAAAATCATCTCTTAGAATTGCTTAATGAGCAAGCCGAAGAAAAGGGAAAAAGAGCTGAGAGATTAGAAAAGGTTAGTTTGGTTTTGGTTTAGGTTAGTCTTTGTGACACCAATAAAATTATAATTTTTGTATCAACTTACTATGATTTCCAATATTAAGCAGGAACAGACTGAACCTAGTCTAAGAAACTCTGTTCTACATTTTTAAGACATTGTGAGAGTCATCAAATTTAAAACTAAAGCACAGCAGTCTTAATCTATAGTAATATTATAACACTAAACTCAGGAACTATAACTTCAAGTTAAAATTTATACTAACACAAACAGTGTTAGATAGTCTATATATTGTCAAAGACAATGCAGTACTTCAATAAGGTACTAAGAATACGACTAATAGTAACTTCGATTTAACCAAGCAGGCTAGGTTTCTGTAGTAAAAAACTAGTGAAATGTAGAAAGAAAGTTATTTAAAAATTTCTTCTTAAACCATTGACCCATAACTATAATTCCAGATAGACCAAGACATAAAACAATTTGAAGAAGAACTCAAACAGGAAAAAGAAGCTCACGATGAAGACAAACAGGAACTGGAGGCAATTTCAAAAGAAAACCATCAGACAAAGATTATTCTAGAACAAAAGAAAAGTCAGAGAGACGCTCTGTTATCAGAAATTGAGAAAAAGAATGCTCTGAGAGTGCATGATGCAGATGATATAAAGGCACAAGCAGAAACAGCGGCTAGGAATGTTCAAGAGGCCGAAGAGAAGCTGAACACACTGCGCAATACATTAATGGAAAAAGAGACCAGCTTGAAGAACTTACAAACAATTAAACCTAATTTGGATACAGCAAATAATTTGTTGCACGAAATTATTAAGCTTACTGAAACTGTTAGGTAATCTATATGTATAATAAAAATGTAATGCAGCATTTAGTAATGTAATAGAATATAATTTTTTGAATATCCATTTTCTTGAATACCACATTTGTATTATACTTTTATTAGCTATACTCAGATTTATCAATTAATATTTACTTATATTTAAATTTAAAACTTTTTATTTGTTATTTTTAGAGATTTTGAAAATGGAGATCTAGAATCAGACAGTAAAGAGGGTGAACTAGATGTTCTGAACACTGAAGTGTTGGAACTGGAAGCTCGGTTGGCAGACTTGAGGGCAGCGCGCACTGAAGCTGCAGCTATTACAGAGAAGAACCAGGCTTTGAGGCAGCAAGAGGAAAGAGAGCTTTTAAGGTATAGACCATGTATTGATAGTGCTTTTGTGGTTTGTCAATATTTTATTATGTATTAATAAAATCATTAATGAATGTCTACTCTATTTTCTGATTCATTTTAGAATTGATTTAGTAATTGTTTGTTGAATGTGGCCGGAGGATTTAAGTTATGAATAGACTCTTGACTCCACAGCCATTGCATCATCAATGATGACAAAGTTCAAGGAATTTGATTAGGTTATTTTTGTTATATCAGAAATTATAAAAATATTGTGTTGTCTTCTTTTTAGTAAACTTCGAGAAGCCGAGGAGAAAGATAAAAAAGACCGAGAAAGTTCCTTGAAAGCTGCTCAAAAAATGGAGGAAATAAAGGAACTGACAATAAAATATGAGAGGGAAAAAGCAGAGCGATTGGAAGAACTGGATCAGATAAAAAATGATTTTATTAATAATGTAAGTTATTTATTTATGATTATTAATGTAAGTTATTTATTTATGATTTTTTACTTAAATGTGACAATTTCTTGCATATAATTCTTAAACTCCAACCACTGGTGAAACCTTTTGGACTGCTTTTTGGCTGGCGGGACTTAAAGCCGTACTTTAACTAAAGTGAATTGTAAATTATTTTAATTTAAACATTCTCCAATCTGGAAATAATGTTATAAAATGACTTATAACCTTTTTTAATTATTCTTTTTTTTGTATTTTTGTGTTGTTAGTACTGTAGAAGTATTGTTTTATTCACAGTTGAAACACACGCAAGATATGCTATTGATGAAAGCCCAAGAATCAAAGAAGAGGATAGAAGATAAACTGAAAAATCGAGGCTAAATTTTGTTTAGGAGATAGAGAGTGTGAGAAGATGTGTTTATTATTTTAAATATTTTTTTGTAAACATATAATATAAAATATGCTTTGTGTTAAATAATTTAAAAAATAATAATTATAGTATGACAATTGCAAACAAAATTGTTTTGCGAGCTGGCGTCGTAGATGCGCCAGTTTCTGAATATTTTTCTTTCCGTAATGTATAATAACACTTTAAGAAATGTTAAAACTAATATTTTATTAATATTATTATGTTAAGTATAGGACCATAGCAAATATTGATGCTCTTGTGGAGTACGTCTGATGCAATATATGTTTTGTTATTGACATATTACATAAACTAGCAATAAAACAAAATAAAAAGTAAGTTACATATGAACATTTGAAATTATTTTAATATAATTAAATAATCCTTACAGTCTTATCTACATGTGATTACAACATTATCATAAGGATTACGCGTGCTGCGAGCGCGATGCGGTTCTGACATGTAAATTGATATTTATGTTTATCAGGCGCACGTATATTATATACGTGAAAAATATTAATAGTAATATTGAATTACGCAACGTGACTGCGTGCGACTGTAAGTATGACAAATCAAATGAAATTAGAGAATTATTTGTTTTAATTCGCCATCTTGGTAGACAAAACGCAGCGCCCAGTTTCAAAAGTTGGGCGGAAACTTGCTAAGTTAGTTAGTACTTTCTGCTTCCCCTGCTATATGAGAGATACAGTGTGATGTTTAATTTCACCTTTTATCATCATTCTTGTATTTTAAGCCACAAAATGAAGGAGGACCTACCACGTAATACTAAAAGAGCTTATGAACTGAACTGTTTATTCACAGCTAGTTAGGTAAATGTAACCTAGAATTGTGTTTTCTTGCGGGTTTACTTAAGAACATGAAAGATGCAATTATTTCCCCAAGTGGTGGTCACCACTACCGCTGTGCGTGGGTACCAGGAAGACATGGTACCACAGCGCCACAATTTATTACCATACCGTAAGGCGAAATTATCATCTAAATAAAAATACTTTATTGCACAAAAATATACTCATTATATATAAACAGCGGCAGATTGTCCGGCTGGTCGACTGGCTGAGCGGGTTTGAGCCGAGGGCAGTAGGTTTCCTGGGCCATGTCTCCGACTTGCTACCACATAGTTGTTTCAAAATGTCAGTTGATTGACAGTTTCTTATGCTATATAGAAAGATTACATAAAAAATATGGAATAATTTTGGAGGTTACATTTAAAACATACCTTAAACATGCTCTGACACAATTAGGCTATGGACTTATTTTACTTTAATCTCAGTCGCAAAATCTTTGAAATAGAAGAAACTATCGATCAAATGTTTTTTTTTGATTAAATAAAAAGGATTTATTGAATTGTGTCCTGATTTTATCAACCAGAGTCCGTATCACGCTAATTTATCTGCTTATTATTACAATTTGTAGCGATAGCTTAATATTAAAAAAAAAAAACAATCTGTCAAATAGCTACCTACGTATACATACTACCTACGTATACATACGTGTACCTACGTTCAACAGTACGTAACTTTACAGTCTTCATTTAACAAATCACGCGCCATATTAGGATAGTAGCATCCACCACACCATCAGGTATCGAACCTGAAAAATAAATTTTGCTTCCTTCCGCTGTCACTGGAAACAAGTGCTGGTAACAAGTTCGTTTCAAGTAGGTAGTAATACCTACTGATGTAGGCACAAGCAGAGGTTCCCAAAGATCGCGACCTCGGTTGATTAGGAAGCTGATTTTTCAATCAGTGGCCAATCACATAATTGTTATTAACGGAAGTAGCCACTCCACGCCCCTCGCCTGCCCCTTGCGTCCGCCGCCATTACCATTAGCTATTGTTTTAAATAGCGTGCCTTTTCACATTCATTTGTTAATGCGCCTGCGCTCTTGTATCTACCTACCTACCTACTAATATTGATACATTCGAGTCGAATATTTTTTTTCATATTGTACACTTTCCATAGATTTTAATCAGCTATATAATCGTTTGCAAGATGTTCTAAGTATACATATTGAAAACATACTGTACGTATATAAAGCCGAGCAGGTTCTTTGAATGAAATTTAAACAAGACGTAACGAGACGAGATTTTATTTGAGATATAAATTCTAAAACTTACTTCTACAGCTTTTCAACAGTTGTAATTAAATATAATGGCAGAATAAATTTCTAATAACGCTAAATGATGTAGAATTATCAAGCCCGCAACGTAGGTATCTAAGTATTCGTAGATGGCCGATGATGAACTAGATTTTTTAAATTTTGATTATAAAAGAAGCCGATCAAATAAAATAGATAAATATTCCAATATCTTAATATATATTTGTATCGATTCGATACAATCCATTCGATTAACATCAGTCAAAGTGAATAGGTAATTACCCGTGGGCTATCATTACTTATATTGGTGTTATTAATATATATATATTCAAATTTGATCTGTATATTCATCTTTTACCATTAAGTAGTTGAAATGAGCAGAAATAAAGCGTGATTCAATATGAAGTTTTACGCGATGCAATGGACGCATCGTCCATAAGTTACGCTTCCTACACGATAGAATATGCTATTTTAGCTCAGCTTACCCTAAGCTGCTTCAGGCTGCTTCAGGGTTTTATGATGCTGGGGCATGATGTCGGTATAACTGGCGCTGACAATTCTATAAAATTCAAGGATTTAAGATCATTTACATAAGTCCGATTGCAATTAAGAAAAATATATAAGGCCTGTGTTTTCTCACTCTCGACCCCCGAGGGGGCAGAGGCAAACAGTTCCAGGGCGTAGCCCTTTGCCCGTTAGGTTCTACCTCCGCCCATTAATATGGGCGTGTCCTTGTGTTGGGCTTAAGCCCAGGCAATGTGTCCTTTAGCGGGACAGGGCTTTTGTGGGGAGTTCATTAGGGGAGAGCCGTGTACTACTTAGGGCGGTCAGCCCAGCCAAGTGAGGCTCCTAGTTGCCCAGGAGAGGTCCAGCTCAGGCGGCCAGCGACCGTAGTAGCAGCTCAGGAATTGGGAAAAATATATAAGTATCAAAATTAGTGTTATGTAAACAATCAGTAAGTACTTTCCACTCGCTACGTTCGTACATAAGTATGTTTGCAACAGCCGCGTGTGAACCTGTCGTAAAGTGTCTGAGACGGCGCAGTTGACAGTGCTTAGCGTGTCTTACCGGCAGCTCTCTGATAATAGAGATAAGGCGGCGTGTGATAAGGTGTTGACGCAGGCATCAGCGCAGGCGCCGGTCGACGCGACTGTCGATGCTACTTAAACTATTCGCAAATATAAAATACCTACTATCATAATACTAAAGTAATTACTTAAGGTATTACATATGTAAATATGACGTAGATTTAAGGAATTAACTTTATTTTAATATTTTACTAGCGTAAACATAAAGACTAATGACACGGTATTTTTAAATATATTTAAAAAAAATGTAGACATAATAAAACACAAAGAGGATATATACATACTATACTATATGTGAAGAAAATCGAGTGTTATTTATATTCTAAATGACTTTTTAAATTGAATATAAACTATACGTTTTAAAAAAATACTAGTTATTTAATCAAGTCGCAAATAATATAGGAGTGTTTGAAGGCTTGTAAGATAGTCGTAACGAAACTTCTTATTCGTAATTTTTTTATGGCCTTAGATGTAACACATACAACTCTTATAAGATCACTTTGTTTGTCTGTCTTTCCCTTTATCACGACACTTTTTCTTAAGAACGCACTACTTAGAGATATAAAGCTGCAACTAATTTGAAATACTAAGTCTAGCCTCTTAGAGTACACCTTACTACACAATTCCAGTACTTTCCGTGGACCTAGACACGTGACGTTGCAAAGGAGCAATAATACTACAATAATACATAGAACAATAATAATAGGCATATCACTGAAATAACTATTATAAACTTATATACATTTATTTCATACAAAAAGAAAATAATTATAATAATAAGCCCGCAGGGTAGCTTGTGGCGACCCCACGGACCACGGCTTGCCTTCATTGGCCGGCAGAGTGGAGCGCAAGAGCAATATGCTCGAAAGTGTGGAAGTGCTCAATCTGCGTAATAACGGGTAAACCTGGTCACGAGCTCCTCGTGATAGTGAAACCGGTGCACACCTCTCGACACCCTTAGCCAACCAAACTGGTGTTGCGCCCGAGGCATTACGCCGCTTTGTGGGGGCCCATCAGTGGGAGGCGTGTCACCGTCCGTCAACCTTTCAATTTGAGACTTGTGAAAAGGCGGACGTCCGTTAGTCTCATCCAATAGCCCAGTACTCAGACTATCCAAACTCCATTCCATAGTCCCAGTTTAGATTTTCATATTTTCCGTAGTTCCTACGCATTATCCGGCGACCATCTCTGGGCAATTACCTATGGTTACGCAGAGACGGATCACGGGTGATGCGTCACAGTAAAATGTTTTATATTCTCTAAGGGGCCTCTACGTATTAGACCTGTGTGCCCACGCAAGCCTTCCAAAGGACCGGGTTCGTTTGAACCTGAGAATTACTAAGAGGATAATAATAATAATAATAAAAACAACATAAGGCAGTCGTGACGCGTTGGCACAGTATTTGATAGTAAATAAATGAATTATGCATTAGATTCCCACCGGAGGAAACGAATTAATTTAATTTTTTTCTTATCGCTAGGTTCCCTCTGCCTACTTTTGATGCCGTGTGAAGTTTTCCAAAACCCATCGTTCTTACATACCTGCCTATACTATCTACCTTCGTTATAATTACAAAAAAAAGACCAAAATTATTATTTGGGGTGATATCTAAAACTGTTAAATCTTTTGTTGCAGTTGCATAACGCTAACTAACACAATATTTATATATATATATATATATATATATATATATATATATATATATATATATATATATATATATATATATATATATATATATATATATATATATATATATATATATATATATATATATATATACATATATATATATATATATATATATATATATATATATATATATATATATATATATATATATATATATATATATATATATATATATATATATATATATATATATATATATATATATATATATATTACATTTCTTATTAATTTATATGAAAATACTTTTAACTGTTTCATTAATTCTTTAGACTTACTTATTTTATTTAGAGACGTCTCAACATTTAACGTCTCGATAGAAAAATTCCTAGTTGTATAATTATAGTGAACTAACCACAAAAAAATTAAAAAGTAGAAAAAGAACTAGAAAGTACACCTAACTGTCACTGTCAAAAGAAAACTAAAATATGTAAAAACTAAATAATGTATCAAAACTCCTATCTGCAGACTCTTGCGCTGAGTGTAGCATTCTAGATCATTTTTCTAATTTGGCCCAGAAGTTTGTTGTCTCGTGCATTTACTCACATCGTTAAGCTTTGGTCTAAATACTGGGACTTATAAAAATCTTAAAAGGTAAGTATTATTAATTTCTGCAGCCTACAATAACAGTTCAAAAGTGTCTCGCAAAGATTTACTGAACGGTTATATCAATAGTTTGTCGCCTGGGATATGCAAGTACACCTGTTCATCTTGCCAAGATCAGGGTCAGGGACCACTCATTGTGTGAATGTGGCTTAGACGGTTTTCCTCCCACATCCTTATCTCCTGCCCTAAACTAATTCGTCCCTTATATAATGTCCTTGTTCTCAATGTTCAGTATGCCTGTTCTCTCAATGTTAATGTTTGTGATTAGAATAATATGTAAATTTATATTTTAAATATAACAATATTGAACTACAAGCTAACTGACTACCGATGTAAGATCTTATATTATATCGTTAAATATATAGCGTCTTATTAATAGCGTAAGTCGATTTTTGCCCCAGTGATTTTGGGACGATAGCTGCCCATGAAAAATCATTTTGAAGAGCTCCAGCCGGATTTGTGTCCAAAAATAAAGATGATTCTTGGAAATTACTTCTTTATAAAAATTTTGATTATTTAAAAAAGAAAAATTAAAGATCGGGAATAATTACGGTCTGGTTGGAGAGAGGCGCTACAGCTGTGAGAAAAAAACAAATGAAAAAAGTTACGACCCTAGTACGACTCAGAAATCTATTCCATAAATGCCAAGTTATTATTTGTATTATTTATTATTAGCTTACTATGTTGTGTGTACATATTGTATTATAGGTGAGGGCTGTATTTTTACTGAATCTCTTTTTTATATATAGAATAAGAATAGAAGTTTAGTAATATAATAGTGTGTTCTCCATATAACGTGATATTGGCGAAGGGATTTGTGCCCAATTGGCACGCTCGGAACGCCATAAGAGTAGAGACAGGTAGATAAGTATATCTATAGGAAAATCGACGAACTAAATATTTTCCTTTCCATTTAGACACAGTGCGTAGTTTGTGTAAACCAACAATAACAGGCAGTATATACGCTTGTTATAAGTATAGGAAAATTTTATATATTTACACTATCAAGTTCATGTAAGACGATATCAAAATTAAAGTTAATTTCGATATCACATGTGTTATCGCCATGAATTCTATTGGTCGACAGCTTTCGCCTTTATCTCGCCGTAGACGGTAGCTGTGCGATAAGATAAACGTAAAATTAACGTTATTTACGTGTTTGGATATTTATTGTATATGTGTGTGTGTGTTTTACCTAATGGCCGCCATTTTAATAATGGCGCTAATAACTCTGCTAAGGGTGTGAATATTAACACGCGGGAGAATTTATGTTATCTACAGATATATATCATAAGCTTAGCCTTAGAACCCCATTGTAGCAATTTGGTATTAAATTCCACTCGGAATTGTGAACAGTTTAAAACATTTTCGTTTTTCGCTCTAGTTAGACAAAGTACTCGTACCACAACCTCTTGACATGACGTGTGTAAAATAAATAAAATTTAGAAAAGACTGTCATCACCACGTTCTGTAAGTCTATACGTGGATCTTCCATAATATATATTGTATACCACATCATACTTCGGGAGATCCTATGCCTGTTTTATAAAGAAACTCAATTTAAATACGATATGTAGCTTTACCTGCATTTATTTAACTCTCTATCCATCATATCTATCTATTTGTCAATGTAAGAAAATCTTATAATGTTCTTTTGACTTGTAATCTGATTTTCTTGAAAGTATATAATTATTCTTTATATATAAATGTTTATATAATTAATATTTTCAAAGTTTGAACCATACTGTCATACTTTAAAGAAGTTTTCTAGTTAAAAAAAAACAATTTCGATATTAATATAGACTGGTCAAAGATATATTTTCGCTATTTCGCGTTAACGTAAACGTAAAATTTTCTTTTTCTGTATGTATTCTGTCCATATTTTTTGTTATGAATAATTTTAGTTTTTATATTATTATAAGTAATATTAAAGATGAATAGAAGTCGATACATTTCACTTTTAACAAAATGTATATTTTGTAGGTACTTTAAGTTCAACCTTGTTGTTAATATTTTTTTATTGTTTTTAGTTTCAGTTTTTGCTATTTGTAGCGATATAGGAAATAATAACTTAGTCTAAAGATATTTCTTACAATAATTTCAGCTCATTTTGAACAAAATATTATCTTAAACAGTGTACACTGTTATTTACAGACCAGACCAGACGTACATTTAATTAATTTCGATACATAGATATTCTAACTATTAAGTTAAGTGTGAATTTGTAGTTTAATATTACGAATTCGAGGCTAAAAACGGTGAATTGGTTGTTTAAAACATTGAAATTGGAGCGTAAAAAGGTTGAATTAGACGTTTTATAAAAGCTAATTTAATTTTACGTCTAAAAATATTATTTTGTAGAGAAAATCTATATATAATCTACATTATGTTTCTTTCGAGTGAATATCGAACTAACAATGGCTCGGACATATTTTAATATAAAAAAAAATGTGCCATGATATCTCAATTATTATTAAAGCTATGTAGCTACACTTGTTTATTCTGCTATATACGGTTAATGCTAAATCGTGGAGTTAAAAAATCTTCTCTTATTAAAGAATAATTGTTTAGGTATTATTTATAAAACTACTGATATATGAGCGGTCATTTAAAAAGCATGAGGGCCCCCTGAGTGCGTGCATGAAGAGGATAATGACAGTGGACGAGGCGTAAGTGGTATGTTGGGACCGTAGGGTTTGGCGCTCCGTCCTCTCTGGTTATCCCGCTAGGGATAACACGTGAAGCTATGTATGTATGTATGTGTATGTACTTGTGCAAGGTGCCTCATTAAGTAACGTAAAAAAAAACTTCCCGCGCAGTGAAGTAGTATTCTACTACGTTACATGTGATATCATTAAAATGTCATGTATATGAGACCCAATCATCTATATGTTCTGAATAGAACTTGAGTATAAGTTATATTTTTTAATATTTAAAATTGAATACACCGATGCGGCATTCAGATGTTTTAACCCGCTATTTGAAGGAATATTTTAAATAAATAAGGAAAATAACTATTTTATTATTTTGGCTTTAATAATTTGTAAATTAAAAATGTCTCTATTATAAGCTATTAAGTAGACTAGATCTCAAATAAAATAAATATTGAAATTAAATATATTTATACTCACTGTTAGTAAAGGTGACGTTTCTTTCTAACACTGATATAAACATCGTTATTATTTTTAGTTATGCAGTTAATACAGTTAACTTATATTCTTTTTACAAAAGAAATATTTTAAATTAAGAAATAGAACTATTATTTAACTGTTTTTTTTTTTCAATTTGTTAAAGATGTTATTTATTATTCTTTTCACAGAATTTCTTGGAATGTAATGACATTAAAAAAAAAAGGTTTACATGATGAAAAATTTATATGAACTGCGTGCAGTTATACTGCGTATCGGTTATATATCAAATTAAAGAAACCTTGTCCTAAATTCAAAAAAGAAGTTTTGGCGAAATTATCTGTATCGCTAATCTCTTATCGCATTTTCATCGGAATCGTCTATGGCTTCCCATTAATAATAGTATTTCTGGTGATCACAGATAAACAATTCTTTATAAAAGATAGATATAGAAAATAATCGTTTATTTTGTATTTAGTTTATTTAAATTAATATTTTGTTTCTTTTTCTGTATTTTGAATGCTATGGTGCTACTTGTTGTAATTTAATACATACCAGATATAATTTTTTTTTATAAATTTAAAAATAAAATTATTGCATAAATAAATTATAGGCATAAAATTTATATATATATTTTTTTCATTTCCGCATCTATAACCCAGGCATTCCCCTAATACACGGAATTTGATGATACCTTGAATTTTAAGATTTTATATATCTGTTTCTGATAAAATCAAAATATATTATTATCTTTGAAAGATTTCAACACCAGATATAGGTTCTTCCCAATAATCGTCTCTTTAAAATACTACTGAAAAACATTTCCTCGACAGGATTAACAATCTTGACAGCTCGATTAAGCATTGTATTGATGAGTGTTGTGTTTTGACCGACTTCAAGGAAGATGTAACTTTTTTTCGTTTGACAGAGGTGGTGTTTTTGACACCAAATTAGGTTCTAATGTCGAAATCTCAAGGAAATCAAAGGAGCTCTTTATTTTGAACGCATGTGACAAGAAACAAATATATGATTGTTATAAAAAATGTGTGTTTTTATGTCTTATGTGCTTCTGATAAGATTTTTTTTGTAAATAATTATGAATGCTGTTGTCATATAAAGATATTAAAGAATTGTAATACCACACTTATTCTCAATTAGTCCTTTAAAAAAACAAATACAATCAATTTTAATACACCCCCTCGAAAGTGTGATATAAAAAAAGATAAACCGCTATATTTAAAATCGACCTACTTTACCGGGAATTACCTGAAATAATCAAAATATATTAATATCCATTTCATTCTGAACATCACAATCTTTTAGGATTTTGGAGAATTAAGTGCTTTCGCGTAATCGATAAATATATAAAATCTGACTGAAAATCTCCACGTGCAAGCGATAACACTTCTGTAAACCAGATACATTTATCACTTAATCGCTACTAATCTCACTTCCGTTGCATATATTTGGTTGTCCTGCTCGTAACGCAGCGCTTAATTGAATTTTAATTGAATAATCAATTATTTTTGCGTTTTTATGATATGTATAATAAAAATACTTAAGCAAGCCAAACATTGTTCAATAAGCATCTTCAAGAATAGAATAATGGTGTCCAATACAAGGATTGTAAAAGAAGTAAAAGAACCTGGGGTGCAATCTTCAACGTCGAAGGCCAATTCTATGCCAGAGAAATTACCAAATAAAGAGATGAGTAAAACTCGATCCATTCCTATATCGGGCTCCGCTCGACATTGGTACAGCCTGTCTAAGACTATAAATCAACAGAAATAGAAAAAAGTGCTTCAAAATAGTCCGCGGGGCCTATTTATGCTAGTTTATTTCATTCAATCTTCCGTTTTTGTGAAGCTTGTGACGTATTGTACATATTCTTCACCATTTTCCAATTTGGAGGGCATTTTAATTGACAGCTTCTATGACTTTTTTGACTATGGCTATACTAACGGCCACGGCAACTAAATGGACATTTAACTGTTATAGATATGTTGTTATGTGTAAGTAAATAATTATATGGTAAATAAAATGATGTTATAAATTACAGTGTTTTATTTATGTATCTCTGTGTTAAATATTTATATATGATATCATTTTTTAAATGCTCTCTCAATAGTAAAAATATGTATTGAAATTACCTTTGATACGTTTAAATATATTCTCCTAATTCTTTAAAAATAAATAATTAAAGTTTAAGCGTTAGATTGGCTGAAAAGAAAATGTATTTTTTTTTCTATAAAGGCCTTATAGAAAATATAAACATATTTAAGTTATTTTAAATATTTTATAGAAATATTTAAATTTTAAATATACCTAATGAGGATCGTCGTGGCACAGAGGCACAGCGTCTGCCTGTAAACGCGACAGTTTGTGGGTTCGATTCTCACTCGAAGAATGAATGAATTATTTTAATTTTCTTCGCTTTGGCAAGGCAAAGCGAGGCGTTGGGTTCCGCCACTCAACACGCAATGCTTAACACGCAACGCAACGGAATGTCTTAACACTAGGTTCCTTCAGCCTACAGTTCCCTCTGCCTACCTTGCTTTGTGGGAGATACAGCGTGAAGATATATATATATATATATATATATATATATATATATATATATATATATATATATATATATATATATATATATATATATATATATATATATATATGTATATATATATATATATATATATATATATATATATATATATATATATATATATATATATATATATATATATATATATATATATATATATTAGAGGCCATCCTGGCGCAGTGAGAATGATACAGATTGACACAATGATTGTGAGTTCGACACCCCACTAGAGGACTGATAATTCTTTCATTTCCTTGCTGATTTTTGCAAAGTGCAGCGTTGACTTCCTTCACTAATCGCACAATATCTTGAATTCTGGAATGATTTAACACTAATTCCTCTCTGTCCTTCTCTCTCTATCCCGTTATATGCAGGATAAAGTGTGAAGATAAATATGTTTACAGTATGTACAATATTTATTATCGTCTTACACTTGTATACTTCAAGAAGATTCTAAACATAAATCCGACAGATTTATCCACGAAAAGCAAAGTGTATCAATTTCAATACAGCGTCCGATCGATTTCGCAATATCTCCAATCGTTGTTTATGTTCATCCATTACACGTCAATCTATCTATATTTATTTACTGGCTAAAATATCTAGGGCGCTACGTTTGGGCGGGCGGCAGGGGCGGCAGGGGCGGCAGGGGCGGCAGTCTCGAAACAGTTTTGATCCAAGACAATCTACGAGCAATATTTCAAATTGTTTAAAGTGAATTGCTTAAAGTGTTTTCGTTTTTTAATTTAATTTACAATGGGTGCGGAAGATCCTAATATGCTAGTGGCAGTGGAATTTGAGGTGTATGGTCAGGTTCAAGGTATGTTTTTAATAACATGTCATTTTTTTTATTGTGGGCGGAGAAAGGAGTCATAATAGTATGAAATTTGGTTTACTTATTTTTATCAATAAGTGTGAAAATATATATTTTTAATAGAAATTAGAAAGTACAGTAAGTGTTAAAAATTTTGAAGTAAAACAAAAATTGACAATACGTACTAAGTGGGTACCATGATCATATATTTTGTAGCCAGATGCTTCTTAAGCATCGCGATAGTGTTAAGAAAGTGTTTCTCCGGTCTCCGCCCAAATTTGAGAGATTCTCAGATATGAGTCACATTCTACCGAACACAGATTGCTATTGTTAATAAATAATAACACAAGTGGATTACAGTTATAGCTCGCAGCTCACAATCAGTTATCTGTGCTAATTCGCTAATTTACTTTGAAATTGTTATCATGAGATAACTAAGTAGTTATTTATTATATTATATATACGAGTATTTTGCGTAATACATTGTCTATTTTAGTGGAAATCATTCATCGATACTAAATCTTTACTATTTAAGTATTCGATATGCATCTTTTTTTTGTAGTCTGAAAGATAAACATATTATCAAATTGTGGCACACAAACGTAACACGGATACTATATATGTGTTTATACTATATTTACATATTATATACGCAGAAACGTACCCAGAAACTATACGATCAGATATATATATATATATATATATATATATATATATATATATATATATATATATATATATATATATATATATATATATATATATATATATATATATATATATCTGATCGTATAGTTTCTGGGTACGTTTCTGCGTATATACATAAAGAGAAATGGATTAATCTATAATATGGACTAATTTTTGCATGGTACCAGTAAAATGTACTTAAAGCTTTAAATTATATATATATATATATATATATATATATATATATATATATATATATATATATATATATATATATATATATATATATATATATATATATAATAGTAAAACTAATATATTCTTGTTTATTTTTTATTTCATCATTCTACGTATATCAGGGTAGGCAGAGATAACCTAGTCTTGTTTTTTTTTTGTAATTTTAGTAATTAATGAATTGACTAACTAAGTAGACCATGGACTTGTTGAGTGGCGGAACTCAACCCAACCCTTAACTGAGCAAGATAATGAGAATAACTAATTATCGCAAGTGGGAATTGAACCCACAACGCGCTTGCGCTCAGATGCTATCTCACCGAGCAATAATGGCCAAAAAAATATTAAATATTTTTTTTTTATTTTTTAAAGATACAGTTTGTTGCATGGCGGAAACAAATGCAAAGTTTGGATATTTTTAATGATAATAATAAATAATCTTGTTCACAAAAGTTGTTTATGTCGTATGACAGTAAATGTTGTACAGTATAATCAGCATAACTAAGATTATTATTAGTCTGTTTAACAAAAAAAAAAAGACTAAAGAGGGTTTCTATTCACTTGCATTTCAGGTTGTTTCTTCACAAGGTACTGTAAGGAACTGGCGGAGCAATTAGGCATTTGTGGGTGGGTGAAAAACACCAAGAAAGGCACTATCGCTGGCAAAATCCAAGGAACTAAAGCAAGCTTGGATCACATGTGAGTAACAAAGCTTATTATTGTTGTCAGTGATACCGCGTATGTAAATACTACGGCTCAAGGGAATTAATTATATTGATAACGTCACTGTGGTAGAGTGCGGCGTCGAGTTCCGCCTCAGTGGCATCTGAGGAACAGAATGTCTTAACACTAGGCTACCTCTACACGGTAAATAGCGTACAGCTGGAAAAAAAATTTGTATTTTATAATTAATTGATACTATATTTTTTTGCTTCTTACAAAATAAAAGGGAAATATATTCTACTTATTTATATTCTGAATAGTATTTTAAATGTCTTTAATACATTTTCAATTTCTATGGGATTTTAAATATAAAAATTTCAACGTTGCCAACTACGATGTGGTGTATACGACTCGATTGAAACGACAAAAGACTCGAGTCTAGCAACTAACCTTAAAAATTATATACGTTTTTTTCTTATGAAACAGCACTTTAAATTTAAAATTTTAAAACAAATGTGTATAAAATTCTTTCCGTAGCCAAACTAACCAAAATACATTTGTTTACATAGAAAACAATATATATATATATATATATATATATATATATATATATATATATATATATATATATATATATATATATATATATATATTCTTCTTCTTCCTGGCATTAGTCCCGGCTTTTTGCCAGGGTCTGCCTTCCGACTAAGACCAATCGGTCCATATGAGTGGCGAAGTGGTTTTTTGTGGAGCGATTGCCATCTGACCTCCAAACCCATTACTGGGAGAAACCAAGAAAGGAAAGGGAATAAGAAGCAGAAAGACTTGGAGTATAGGGGAGGGACACCACTTACATGGATTGGATAGGGTTATGAAAGTGGTGGCTCGAGGTCCCGGGGTCGCGTACCCGTATGCCGAAAACCAAATATCGGACAGATAATTGGCTGGACACCCTCTGGATATATATATATATATATATATATATATATATATATATATATATATATATATATATATATATATATATATATATATATATATATATATATATATATATATATATATATCACCACCCTCTGAGATCATATATATATATATATATATATATATATATATATATATATATATATATATATATATATATATATATATACCCGCTGGATATATATATATATATATATATATATATATATATATATATATATATATATATATATATATATATATATATATATATATATATATATGATCTCAGAGGGTGTCCAGCCAATTATCTGTCCGATATTTGGTTTCCGGCATACGGGTACGCGACCCCGGGACCTCGAGCCACCACTTTCATAACCCTATCCAATCCATGTAAGTGGTGTCCCTCCCCTATACTCCAAGTCTTTCTGCTTCTTATTCCCTTTCCTTTCTTGGTTTCTCCCAGTAATGGGTTTGGAGGTCAGATGGCAATCGCTCCACTAAAAACCACTTCGCCACTAGTATGGACCGATTTGGAAAAAAGCTGGGTATGGCTAGGGCGTCGCCGTTAAACGACGCGCAGGCACATCGCCCTACACCTGCGATAAGTGGGCAAGGGCTACCGTGTCAAGTACGGGCACGGCTAACGACGTCAGTACCCAGACGGAAACTCCGCGTTGCAACATGGAATATTGGCTCTCTAACCGGACGATGCAGAGAACTCGCAGATGTACTCATGAGACGTCGGGTCCAGTGTGCTTTCCTTCAGGAAACTCGCTGGAAGGGCAATAAGTCTCGTAACATCGGGCGGGGTTACCGCCTTATATCCACTGGGTCACCTACAGGCAAAAACGGTGTGGCGGTAGCGCTTTCTGAAGAGCTTCAGAATGGGCTTCTTGAAGTTGACCGTCGCTGCGACCGCTTGATGCGGATAAAGGTACTGATCGAGGGCGTTATCACAAACTTAATCAGTGCTTATACTCCCCAGGCAGGTTGTAGCGCGGCTGAAAAGGAGACCTTCTGGGAGCAGTATGAAGAGGTACTATTCGCTATACCGTCTACCGAATCAGTCTTAGTTGGGGGGGACTTGAACGGCCACGTGGGTAGGGTCGCTGAGGTGTATGAACGTGTTCACGGGGGTTTTGGATATGGTATTCGCAATGCAGAGGGAGAAAATATTCTAAGAACCTGCATTGCATCTGATCTGGCTATCGTGAACACTTTCTTCCAGAAGAAACCTCAGCACCTTATAACGTATAAGAACGGGTCCCACTTAACTCAAATTGATTATTTGCTGACTAGACGGTGTCATATAGGCAGGGTGACCAACTGTAAGGTCATTCCCGGCGAAAGCCTGACGGCCCAACATCGTCTCCTTGTCATGGACTATAATGTTACTCCGAAAAAGAAAGTAGCTGAGAAACGCAAGCCTAGAATTAAGTGGTGGTTGTTGAATGGGCCGATGCAGACCGACTTCTTGGCGGAGGTGGAGAGTCAAAATCTACTGACTAACACCGAGACCGCTCAGACTGCATGGGATCGAGCTCATTCAGCAATCATTGCGGCGGGCAAGCGAGTTCTTGGTGTTACTAAGGGTGGGCGTGTCATCGACAGGGAGACATGGTGGTGGAATGACCAGGTGCAGGGGGTGATTCAGGAAAAGAAGGCTGCGTTTAAAGAGTGGCAGCATTCCAACTCTCCTGAAGACAGACTGGAGTACATAGCAGCGAAACGGGCCAGCAAAAGAGCTGTAGCCAGAGCCCGCAGAGAAAGTTTGTCGCCATTGTACGATAAGCTTGAAACTGTGGAGGGGCAGAATATACAAAAAATATATGAGCATATACAAACTGGCTCGTGCTCGAGATAAAGCGACGCAGGATATTACAAAATGTCTTTGCGTCAGAGATTCTCGGGGCACGTTGCTTTGTAGTCATGCCTCTGTGAAGGAGAGATTTCTCCATCTCTCCTTACTCCTCTCCTACTTTAAGGAGATGCTGAACACTCAGCAGTCTTGTAGTCTTCCTCCTGAATTATCTCCTAACCTCGGACTTGTTGCTCCAATAACCCGTGACGAAACTCGTAATTGTCTTCGACGCATGAAGAACGGAAAAGCGGTAGGACCTGACGACATCCCAATCGAGGCGTGGAAATCGTTGGGCTCTCTTGGTGTGCTTATACTTACTGACCTGTTTAACCGTATCTTGAATACTGGAAAGATGCCACATCAGTGGCGGCAAAGCTTTATTATCCCTATTTACAAAGGAAGGGGCAGTGTTCAAGATTGCGGTAGTTATAGGAGCATTAAGATTATGAGCCACACCATGAAGCTCTTCGAGCGCATGATCGGCCTCAGGCTCCGCCAAGAATGTACTGTCTCTGAGTCTCAGTATGAGTTTCAACCAGGATCAGGCACTATGGATGCCATTTTTGCCCTCAGAACTTTGATGGAGGCTTACAGGGAAAAAAGGAGAGCTCTACATGTGGCCTTTTTGGACCTGCAGAAGGCCTTTGACTGTGTGCCACGTCAGTGTATCTGGTGGGCATTGCGATCCAAGGGGATCCCTGAAGCTTATATTGAGGTTATCAGAGATATGTACAACGACTCCGCTTCAGTGGTTAGGACCGCTGTTGGCGACACCAAGCCCTTCCCGATTACAGTAGGGGTTCACCAGGGCTCAGCCTTAGTCCGTTCTTATTCAATGTAGTGCTGGATACTGTCTCGGCTCACATCCAATGCCAGCCTCCGTGGCTGATGATGTATGCCGATGACATAGTACTCATCGATGAGAACCGACTGATGCTGGAGCGTAAAGTGAACGCCTGGAAGGGTGCGCTTGAGAACGGTGGTCTCAAACTGAATGTGTCGAAGACCGAGTACATGGCTTGCGGGACCCCGGACTCGAGCACCATCCATATCGGGCCTGAGCCAGCCGTTAAGTCGGAGAAGTTCAGGTACCTTGGAGCCGTTATGCATGAGTCTGGAGGCATCGACCACGACATCCATGCCCGTATAAACGCTGCCTGGGCCAAATGGCGGGAGGTCACTGGTGTAGTCTGTGATAGCAGAATACCGCCCAAGCTCCAGGGACTGATATACAAGAGCATTATCCGACCGGTTCTTTTATACGGCAGCGAATGTTGGCCAACATTATCTCGGCACACTCAGGAGCTTCACGTCACGGAGATGAAGATGCTGAGATGGATGTGTGGCGTTACGCGGTCCGACCGCATACGCAACACATTCATTCGAGGTAGTCTTGGGGTCCGTGACGTAGCGGATAAGCTCCAAGAGCGTCGCCTGAGATGGTATGGCCATGTTATGCGCCGATCTGAGAACTATGTCGGAAGGAAGTGCCTTGACATGTCTGTCCCTGGAGTTAGACTACCCGGACGCCCAAGGAAGCGATGGCTGGATGTCGTGACACAAGACATGAGAGCCAATAGATTGTCCACTGAGGATGTTAAAGACCGTGCAAAGTGGAGTAGGCTTAGTCGGAAGGCAGACGCTGGCAAAAGCCGGGACTAATGCCAAGAAGAAGAAGAAATATATATATATATATATATATATATATATATATATATATATATATATATATATATATATATATATATATATATATATATATATATATATATATATATATATATATATATATATATATATATATATATATATATATATATATATATATATATATATATATATATATATATATATATATAAAGGGAGACTATTAAAGGATTTTTCGACTCTAAAGAAATTGTTGTTGTGTCAGTGTCAGTCAGTTTTTCGCAATTCGAAGCATTCTGTAATAATTGGCGGGACTTAACGCCGCACAATATTAAGTTTGACTTTGAATTTTTTTTGAAACATTTTCTAAATTAAAATATTGTTTTGTCAATTTACTTCAGAAGTTAAATGAAATTCAATTAATTAATAATAGATGTAAACAAGAAGTCTTTGAAGATATAAATATCCTGACGTTATAATATCACCTGCTGCAGTATATTTGGATTAGATCCAAGTTCACCGCTAATGAGCGTTGAGTTCCGTCAACATGTACGGATCGCTTTAGTGGTAGCAACTGTTAGAATGTTATATATTCATTATGCGGATAATATAGAGAAAATATTGTGAAAAATCACTCCGCCCTCTGCTTCTTACACAAACTAAGGTACTGCACGTCAAATGGTGAGACCCAACACTGAATATTGTCGAGAAAAAAAGCTTAACTTTTTTTTGAATTTCGTATTTTCATACGCGACGATTGTAGATTCGATCCCCATTCGTAGGAATGAATTATTTTTATTTTCCCGCCCTGGTAGACAAAGCGCGGCGTAATATGCCTTAACAGTAGGCCTGCCGATACAGCTTGAAGCTGAAAAGCCTTTTACCAATCATATAAAGTGGAAATGGAAGTGCTCCCATAATATCCAATGATCAAATAGGCATATATTGAAAACAAGGTGGATTAAAAAAAACGCGGAAGAGAAAGATCGATAGATGCAGCCCACAACTTGAACTATCCTGCAATTTATATACAAACTACTGAACAAACAAAATATAATTATCAGGCAATGTTTAATCAGCAATTTGTACATAATAATATATTTTTATACTTTAATTACTCCTGGAAATGTCTTTATTATCTGTATTTATCTAGGTTTTATACGCAGAAATGACTTTAAGCCTTTTATATATAAAAATAAAAATATATCTACTGTTTATGGTATGTATTGTCTGTGCTAATTGTGTAATGAATGTCATTAAAACAAGGTACCTATGTAAGTAACCTATGAGTACCAAATCAATTAAAAATATTCTCTATACACATTTAGTTTAAAAAAAAAAAGAAACTCGATTGTTATTTCCAATATCAATGTTGCCATTTGATTATATAATAATTAAATAAAATATATAAGGTATTATTTTCTAATACGCAAACTCTCTTATGTTGAATGTAGTGTTTATACTTGGCTATGTTAGAGAGACAATTGCTTTCTTATATCAAAGAAAGACGACGAAACAAGTTGGCGTAGTATTTGATAGTGTTATGGATATAACTATATAGTAGTAGTTTCACTCTGTATCCACCCAGGATTAACATTAGGTTCCCTCTGCCTGAGGGAACCTAATGTTAAGACACTTCTATCTTAAGAGAAAGAATGTAATGTTGACTACGGCTCACTAACGCAATTTATGTATCTAAAGTAGAGTAACATTGAACCTATGACCCTCGATTAAGTGTCCACAATCGTTAACTATATTAACACAAGACGGCGAGAAATAATCAAGTAGGTACTTTAAACAACAGCGTGCTATTTAAATATTAGTTATGAAATAATATTGATGTATATATGATATTCCTGTATTATTTCTTTTATACAGAGAGATTTTATAGATAGAGGGAACGTAGTGTTGAGACACTACCGTGACATTGTGCGTTGAGTGGCGGAACTCAACGCCGCGCTTTGTCTTGTTACCAGCGCGAGGAAAATGAAATAATTCAAGTACAGAAACAAAACTGTTTGAAGGAGAATAATGTAATTTCTTTTAAATATAACACTAAGGACAGTGCTTAATTATCCATGTTTATTCATGTATATTTTTGTTTTCTCACTGCTATATACATAGATGTTATGTAAAAAAATAGATATATATTTGATAGAAAAGTGTACAGTATAATCTCCATTAATCGGATTCGTTGTTGTTATTACAGACAGTACTTGGTAAAAGTAAATTAAATTTTAAAATTTAAAAAATTAATAAAATTTAAAATTAAAGAAACTTAGCCATCGGGGCGTAGTGAAAGCGTCTGCTTACAAACGCGATAGTTGTTGAATCGATCCATGCTCGGGTGTTTCCGTGTTTGGACAGAGTGCAAAAAAACAAATGCAGGCGGAAAACGGAGAACGGGGTATTTAAACACTATGTTTTTCTTTACTATTTATTCAAAAAAATTACGTAATTTGAACCGCATACTGTCAGACACATAAGTTATCAAATTATTTAATATAAATTTAGTATTAATAACAAATATTTTGTTTCAGGATCGACTGGCTCAGCACTAAAGGCTCTCCGGGCTGTAAGATAGAGAGGTGCGACCTCACTAACTTGCAATATCTCTCGCGGTTGGATTATAACAAGTTTAGTATACGGTTTTGAATAAACATGAAATATATGTAGTTTCTTTTATATAAAAACTTTTTTCAATCAATATTTAATCCCTATTTAAATAGACATAGATTGGTTTGTAATTTTTTTCTTTATTATATATGTACCAATAATAATATTTTCATATTCTTAAAGCGCAAAACACATAGGATTTTAATGAGCGATTAAATTTTCAATTTGAGAATTAAATAAGGTAATGAACAACATCATTAATAAAAAATATAACTTAGGCTGGACTCTTTTTTAGCTTAAAGAAAAACGCTTTTTTACTGCGCTACAATTGACATTTCTAGATTTATAAACAAATCTGCAATAGATATATCAAATGAATATAGTAATTAATTAGCTATATATAGTTGCATGACTATATATATGTAAATATCCGTTATACATACATGTAAGTGTGTACATATGCGTGTACGAGGTCTGTTTAATAATAAATACTATTTAATATCACGATATCTTTTCGCCGCCATGATTTATGTTTTCCAAGATTAAAGTATTATGCATGTTACGAACGAAATAAATAAATGTCGCCAAAAATCTTTATAACAATAATCTAATATTTAGTTATTATGTTTACATTTATATTATATTATCAGAGATAGTAGGTATTATCAATTTGGTATATATTTTTTTCTATTTAAAGCAGACGCCGTGATGACACAATTACTTGGCGAAAGTAGTATGACTTTAATTTAATTGTGTATTTAAATCCTTACTTAATTTAATACTAGCGTCCCGCTCGCGGCTTCGCCCGCTTAAGTTAGCTAGATTAGAGTTTGTTTTAAATGTTTATACCTACATCACAATGCAATTCCTCGATTTTCTCGTCTTCTTTTTTGAATCACTTTTGTCTATTATTAAAAATCGTGATCAGTGTACTTAAACGTAAAAGTATATGTAATTAACATATAGTCTGTAAGCAGATTATGTTCTAGCCTAAATAAACACAATATCCATCTCCCACAATTGAAATGTATAATACAAATCCAACACTATTTATTTTTTATTTATTGGAACGCTATAACTAATGGAATAAAATTTATATTTTTTAATTTTTAAATATACTTCTTCTTTGGCGTTTTTTATTCTATTCCTGACAAATGTACTACTACTATATACTATGTTTAACCACACCGATATTTAAAATAATATTAATATTATACTAAAGTTGAACTTAAATAAAAAACGACAAAGAATCAAACAGTCAGACAGTAATCGAAGTAATTGAACTTTATCGATCTTTAATTTTTTTTAAGAAAACTGTTGCAATACTGAAATTAAACTATTTCCATTTTTTTCGCCAGTAGCTTTTACGTCATTCGCGACTAAATAAACAAATATACGGACAAAAAATTCATTGGGTAATTTTTTTAGTTTATATTTACAATAACTATAACGATATATAAATCGGCCCATTAATACATTTTTAAAATATCTCTGTCCCCGCAGTCTGTAGACGTGTTTAAAATATATCGATATTAATAAAAAAAGACGACGATATCTGTTGACAGATATTATAAAATATTACTATAGGTTTTCGAAAATAATTTTAATAGGTAGCTTAAAATTATCTTCGAATATATGAAATTCTATCAAAAACTACTAAATTACCTTCTGATCGCTAAATGGCACTATAATCATTTGCCATTTGCCACTATTACTAAGTTACAATGCAATAAGTTAGCTTTACTTGCAAATAATCGGCGTAATTTAACTGTCTACGGTTTTATTTTTCGTTCGAGATTTGTATTGCACATCAGGATAAAATCTATCCTATATATATTGTTTAAGAGTATGAATTATTAGCATGCCAAATTTAACTCATTTATTTTCAGTAATTTAAATAATTTAATTCTATTACTTTTAATGCTTCCGTAAGTCACTATTCCACGTGGACGAAGTCCTGGGTAGAGCTAGTTGGATAGGTTGGCGTGTTCCAACAGCTGCTCTCAGAGATAACTATTAACAGTTTAACTGATATTAAATATATAAATACTAATTTAGACTTTTACAAGCAGTAACACTATGTAGATAATTGCATTTTTGTTAGTAGTGATAAATATAAAATTGTTAGTGTATGTCGGTGTAGCGCAGGACCATTCGCCTTGGACGATCTTTATAGGAGGCATACTGCTACGAGGGCGACGACAAAGATCTTATTTGCTTGATAAGATCTACTTAATTTAGTTGAATAAAGGTTTTTATGTCCGATTGAAGTTACTATTTATTTTGGCTATTTTTTCGCTTCACGTTTTGTCCCCTGGTGTAGATGGAGCTCAAAGTCTGCTAATCTGTTGTCTACAGTTGCTGTGTACCTCTCTCACTTCGCTTTTTATACATATCATCTACACCTCCGAGGAGTCCTCATGATTTTTACTTGACATGTGTTGACTATGTTCTCGAAGGTCAACCGAGGTCTCCCTCTACATTTCTTACCGCTTACTTATCACTACTGTAACTTCACTTCAAAAAATTGTATAAAACTTTTGTACAATATTTTTATTAAATCTAATCTTGATATAAATAGATTATCTAGTAAGCTTATATCAAGGCGGAAATTGTTTTCAAACTTGTATCGCTCAATCGATGACCCTGGCTTAGATAACGGGAAGAACCGAAATCAGTTGAAATATATTTGTAGTCCTGTTTTGTATTTAATTGATTTTTTTTTCAATGTTGTATACACTAGCAGTTAGCGTTGGCATTGTTCACGGGTGAAATAAGTTTTTTTTTTTCGCCAAATATAATAGGTATGTGACGCAGTAAGGATATGCCTAGTGTTCTATTGATTTATATGAATTTAACTCATGATTATTTTCCATAAAATATTTTTTAGCAGGATAAATAAAGAGAACGTAGTGCCAAATCACTCAATTCTCACACTTTCTGTCATAATGTTAAATATTTACAATTTGTCTTAAGAGAGCGGGAAAGTGAACTGACAACCGATACGTTGTAAGCGCTAACGTCGGATGCTGTTTCACTATGGACACAATTCATACGATACCAGTCTCAACGGTTTCTCTATAAATGCACTTGTATACATCCACGGCGCCACAATGACACCTTATTGAGGTGCTATTTTTAAATTACAACAATAAATATTTTTTTCTCTATTTGTATAACTTTATTTGCTCTTCGCCAAGTGGAAATATTTACATAGAAATGCTGAACAATTGTGACAAGTATTATCGTTCTGATAATTTTTTGATAATATGGTGTTAGCAAAAAAAGAAAAATAAATTATGTAATAACTTTTTTTGTACTGACATAATACACATTACTGACAGCGTATTATTCTGTAAGGCAGGGCAGGTATCATTACTCCAATAATAATAAAAATATGCTTATTAAATAAAAATATATATGTACAATTTTATGTCATATCTGATGGAGAATAGAGTTTAGTGTGAAGTTTAAGACATTGAAACGTTAAACATTCAGGGCGGGAAGCGGAAAACGAAGCTTCGAACGAAGCTTGAGTAGATTATTTTTAATATAAATATGAATACATCTTATTTTTCATGATTATTCTCAGTGTTGCAGTCACATATTAGCATACACTTACCGTATCTAGCCCGCTGTGTCATTAACTATTTTTTTTTGTGGTAAAGACAAGGCAAGCGAGCGTTCGAGTCACCTGATGGTACGATCACCGAAGCCCACGACCCCGTGTAACACCAGAGGTGTTACAGGTGCGTTGCCAGGCCTCTAATGTGGAGGTGGACGCGCTTTTTGAAGGTACCGAATGAGGATGTCGGGTCGTATATTTCATCATATTCATACCAGTCAAGTGAGAGTAGTACTCGCTCTCCGTACCTATTTCATGATTTTAGGTATTACGCTGACGAAATATTTAATTTTTTTTAATTTTTAATTTTTAGTATTTGTTGTCATAGCGGCGACAGAAATGCATCATTTGTAAAAAAATCATTTTTTTAGCTATCACGGTTTATGAGATACAGCCTGGTGACAGATAGACAGATAGACGGAATGACTGAAAAATTCAGTTTTTTAGCTATCACGGTTTATGAGATACAGCCTGGTGACAGATAGACAGATAGACGGACTGACTGAAAAGGGACGCATAGTAATAGAGTCCCATTTTTTCATTTTAGGTACGAAACCCTAAAAAAATTGCATGAGTATATGTTTAAAAATATAGAAAACGAATTAATATTTAAAAAGATAACATCTTTTTTCTATAATACTAACATCATCGTGGTATATAAAAAATAGCTTAAATTAAATGTGATGAAGTCAATTCAACACACGTTTATTTAAGATAATTGCTTGCTGCTTTTTAATCGTTTTCTAATTTTTTTTATTATTTGTCGGCCCAACTCTTGTCTCGCAATAGCATAACGCCAAAAATACTTACAACTTTCAAGAACATTAAACTGTGTCAAAGCTTATACATATGTATCTTATCCAAAAATCCAAAAGCGATAAGGGAAAGCTGTCAACCAATAACCATACAAAATGATAACACATGTGATAAAATAACGAATATTTATTCACTTCTTAATAATAAGTATGTAGATAGAGCTATTTACATAAGCCTATAAGCTAGTATATGTACAACATGGAACATTCCAGAGGTGACTTAGGTGACACTTAAAATCTTTATTAATATTACTATATTTATATATATTTTTTCAGTTTTTCATAGCATAAATGTAATTTTAAATTTTAGTTTTTTATTAGTAAATAGATGTTTTCTTATATATGTAAATAAAAGTATGAGTTCAAAGGATTAAATTTATTTCGTTTGTATTTTAGTAGGTTTCTATATAATAAGTATATAGTGAATCAAGTGATTTATTAGGATCATCATAATTATTATTGTTAGGAATTAAAAATATTTATTAATAATAATATCGTCAACAAGAAGGCGAACTAAAGAATTTTAAATATAGAAAGTAATTTAATTAATCAATCTAAAAAAGAATTGTGATACTCAAAAAGCAAAACTCAAAATCATAATATTTTTATTTAATATATTATACAAATAGACGACTCTACCACCAGTTCGGAAAAGAAAGCCACTGTCCTGAGAAGAACTGGCGAAGAAACTCAGCGGGACTATCTTTCTAAAAAAATCTTGTCTGCAAGAACATCTAGAGTAGAATTTATTAATTTATATTCTAAATATATATATTTAATAAGAATAACACACAAATCATTAATTTTCCATACTGACTGATTTTTTTAAATTATCCATATAAATCACTTACTACACACAAAACTATAAATAAATCATATATTTCATGATTAAAAATAAAAAGATAGAACTCGAAACACTTTTCCAATGCCTTACTAATTGTCAATTAATAATTTAAATTACTAATTGGCTATATTTTAAAGAAAAATAATGGAAGATAGAATATAAAAATATTTTTATTTTTGAAAATATTTATATGATTTCTTTTTATGGTTAATCTGCCCTTACATTATTAAAAAAATTACATGTATAAATATTTCAAAATTAGAATAAAAGCTACCAAGGATGTTGGAAAAAGTAATGATTTAAATTATAATGACTAAAACAAAAGTATGGAAAAATTAAATACAATACAGATAATTATTAAGTAAATGTACAAATGTAACTATAAAAATATTTACAACAATTGCGCTTCTATAACTATGAATTAAATCGTGACAAGCAGATATATATATTTAATATTTAAAGCTTATTCTATTTGTGGCAAATGCTATATTTTGTATGAAAAAAAAAACAAAAAGTAATTAAGAAACATAGTGAAATTAATAAATTATGTATTAGATAATACATAAAAGTAACTTCTTAAAAATATACAGCCTAGGTCAACATTTATTGGCATTTCATATTAACATCCCGAAAGGCATGTTTGGTTTATTTGTCACTGGCAGTATTGTGAAAGAATAAAAAAAAAAGTACAACAAAGAAAAAAAACGGCGCCAATTTATTCTTATGACAAACGTTAGCTTTTTTCTATGAATTGTTCCGAAAATTTTAAGCACAATTTGAAAGCGTAAACAATATGTACATACAATTAATATCTCATATGCGTTTTGGCATTGAGTAGCTAGTTATTGAAAACTGTAGAAACAAAATTGTTCCATACATACCAATGGCGAAGAGCGTAATTTTTATAAAGGTAAGCCGATGTCGAAGAAAAGCACAAGTAAATTAATTCAATCAATATAATATAAAAATTGAGCTTATTAGAAAATATTTTACAATCTCTATTGCATGAAATAAAAATGATTTGTAGTTATTGTTAGTCAATAATTGATTGTTATTTAATATTTATATAATTTATGTATTCATGTACAAAATGCAATTCGATGGGAATCGTGTTGTATGACACATCGCCACTGATATATACAAATGTGTAGTCAAAATGCAATATAAACAAAATGTTATTATAAAATATATTTTATTATTATAGTATTTATTTTATTAGGTTGGTGTCAAATAATTTTGAAGCGATCTAAGTAACTAAGTTAATAAAAAATAGATGAAACATATTTTTAATTAAAATTTTGTTACACCAGTTACAACGATAAAAGGAAAGAAATAACCATAAATAGTAAATAAACCTTGATACCTAATAATCAACAAATATACTCTAGTGTCGGCGGTACCTTCTCTAACTCTTGCCTACGACTAATAAAATAAAAAAAAAGCAAAATACGTGGCGCTTACTTCATTTCATTCGGTAGACGTCATAGCGTATGCCATACCATAGATAATTAGAATCGTATATATATAATAATATAGTACATAATATATACATATATATTAATGAGGTTTAATATATTTTTTTCTCTAAGAAATATATTTTATTTTAACCTTCGTAATAATAGCGTATTAACGACCAGAATGTTTAAATTCAACAGATATGTTTTTAAGCAAATTCTATTAGGATACAATACCACGCCTATATGTAAGCCTACAAATCTTTATAATGAAATTATAAAGCTAAATTATTATTAAATAATTACATATGAACAAAATTTGCACTGCATTTAATACCGTTTTAAATAACACCAAAAGATATTTTTAAATATTTTTTACTATAACATAAATTTAAATAATTATATAACAAAAATTCAAGCCAGAAAATATTTCTCCCTCCAACACTAATTATGTGACCAAAAACATAAATTTCCGAAACAATTTGATATAGGTATACTTCACTATTAAACATGCATTCTCTAAAAAAAATGAACTCAGAACTAAAAGCTGCCTATATAAAACTGAAAACGAATTAAATATACACAATATACATATTTTAAATGGCTCGGAGGTCACACTTTCTGTTCCGGCGTTTGTAGTGGCACGCTTGCCTCCTCCTGTATTTTAGTTGGAGGATTCGATCTTTTGTGCCTCTTTATTCTCTCCTTATGGAAGAATAATCTGAGATAGTGACAAGGGAACACTACGCAGTCACCAGCAGGTTCTTCAGCATCGATGTAAACACCTCTGACCAATATCGAGTTGGAGCAGTTCAAGACAATGAGGAGGACTAGGCTGACGATGTGTGAGCACCAGTTACTTAGCTTCGGTGTTTCTATAAAAGAATGTAATTGTTTAAAGTTTTTGCTATAGAATAATTAATTATGGACATTAACAATACAATATGTATGTTTACATTGTTATAAATATAAAGTATATTATAATAGGTATATTAAATATATCATAACCATTTAAGTGGAACAATTTTGTATATATTTCCGTGTTATTGAAATGATTTTACCAATTTGCCAAATGTTGATAAATACTAAATAATATTTACCTGGGAAAAAATATATGTCCAGTAGCCCCCATATGCCCCTCCATACGTTGACAGTGGCTATGAACGATATGAGGTGGTACAAATCCGCAACCAGTAGACGCGGAGCGCCCTGCAGCTTGGACACCGCCCAGCGCATAGGCGCTTGGGCGCCGAATGTTATCACTACTATCACGTATCCTGCCACCTGTGAAAAGGTAATCTTATAAATTTGATCCTTAGAGAGAAATATTTCATTTTTAAGGTGTTTTTTCTTGTAAGCTTAGTAATTATGAATTTTTCCAAGTTGATTAATGTTGTTTATTAATTAAATGTTTTGTAAAAAAAGGATTTACGCAAATATTTAAATCTACATTTTAGTACAACACGTGCTTGTATCCGGACTTATACATGTATAACTTTTGAGAAGCCATTGTAGTTTAGTCATCGAGCCATAAGTATGCAGTACAATACGTATGCATACTTATTCGTAACATATAATTTAGAAAAATACGTATCATTTGAGTCGGAAAATAATCACAGGGTAAATAACCCAATAAAGAAGAAGAAGAAGAAGAAGAACAGAATAAAGAACTTAAAAACGCTTTTCTAATAAAATACGCAAAAGCTCAAACATCGGGAATCACGTCGACCGGCGCCTGCGCCGATACGCCGCCTTATCTCTGTTATCAGAGAGCTGCCGCTAAGACGCGCTAAGCACTGTCAACTGCGCCGTCTCAGACACTTCACGACAGGTTCACACGCGGCTGTTGCAAACATACTTGTGTATGAACGTAGCGAGTGGAAAGTACTTACTGGCTGTTTATATAACACACATTTTGTCGAAGTGAGGAAAGTGGGTTTTCATCTTTTTCTACTGTTTCTCTATATTCTCTGCTATGACAATGTGGTAGATATGTGAATTTAAAAAATAATTAAATATAATCACATTTTGAGATTTATTATTATTTTAATGTTAATTATATATATAAGTGCAAACTATTGCAACACATTTTGAAAATATTTATATTTGTTTTCTCACTACTGAGCATGTTTTATTCCCTAAGAGGAGTTCTCACTTTTTTTTCCAATTTTACATCTCATCAGGTAGACAGGATAGAACCTGTCAAGACTCTTCAAATTCCACACCAATAGAACTAAACGCAAGCCGAAGAGTTAAAATACTTAATTTACCAGAGTGAAGGTCCGAAATACATCCGAAGTACATTTTGCACACATACACACCGACGATCACACATAATTTTTATTACACACAAACGCTTAGAAAGTATTATATATATATATTTTATGGCTGTATATTGTTTAGATTATCACGATTGTTTACTAATAAAAAACCACGTAGCTAATCTAGTATTGTCTTCTTTGAAATAGGGAAGATTTCTTATTAAATTAATGCGATATCGTATCATTAACTGTATACATATATAACTAATCCCTTGTACTCACGTCATTATTGTCATTATAATTTAATATATATATATATATATATATATATATATATATATATATATATATATATATATATATATATATATATATATATATATATATATATATATATATATATATATATGTATATATATATATATATATATATATATATATATATATATATATATATATATATATATATATATATATATATATATATATATATATATATATATGTATATATATATATTATTTTTTTTTTTTCCTGAGATTGTTTTCGGGTTCAATTTCCACTGGGCAAAATGAATTATTTCCATCTCTCCGTACTAGTAGGCAAAGTAGACAAACAGAGTGCCCTAACACTAAGTTCTCTCTATATTCCCTGCTATATGTCCAGAATTAGCATTAATAGTGTTATCATTTATATTCGTATTCTACGATTACGTCAAATTGTATATATATATATATATATATATATATATATATATATATATATATATATATATATATATATATATATATATATATATATATATATATATATATATATATATATATATATATATATATATATATATATATATATATATATATATAATCATAGCTATAACGATCATATTTCACGTTCAATATCAAACCATGGCATTGAGTCCAAGTGGAATGAACGGACGGACACAAATATACCCGCTTATTAAGGAACAACTACAGTATTTACCTTATCAGCTTAGATCCTACACGCTCAACGAGATAATACTGCGTTATTTTTAGATTTATGACGAAAACACTTTAAAGAGCATCTTAATATTGTAATTTGCAAAGTACTTTAACCATTTGTGCCATCGTTAGACCGATGAAAAATAAAAATGAAATTAGTCCCTCCTCCTCCTTTTAGTTTAGAAGATGGAGCTATTATTAATATCACGTTGAAATTTGAAATTTCATTTAAAGATTTCATGATAAGTATTATAAATATATTATATATTATATATATATAATAAATCAAAATTTATTTGTAATCATTATACGTTTAGATATATGTACTGTCGCGTTCTTTACGATTATCACAATATTCATATAACAGGGTAAGAAAAGTGAACCTATTCATATAAAAAAATGTTCTGTCATTAATTAATTAAGTAAATAAACACATCACCGATTTGTCATCTGTGCATAGTAAATAAGTAAATGTTTCTGCTATTTAATGTATTTTTTGTGATTTATAGCAACTAGCGAGCTCGAGACCACTGCCTGTTGAGTAGTGAAACTCTACGTCGCACGTACCCATGAGAATAATTCATTCTCCCTAGAGATCGGACTTGTTACCATAATTCATGGCTAGCCTGTCCCCATGATAAATTATGAAGTAAAATTAAAAAAAAAACACATAGTATTGACCTTAAATATTCAAAGTTAAAAAGCAATAACGTTCGTAGTACATCGGGGAGTCGGGAGGAAGAGCCAATTGCGCCGCGTAAGTGGTCACTGACTCAATGACGACGCGTGACCCATATGCGGAAAATCGTATAGCATTTGCATATTTTTTAAGATGTTCTGAGACACTTAGGGAAAATATACAAATAGATAGGTATTCATTTATAAAATATATATGAAAAATTGAATGTATGCATAAAAATGAATATAAAAAGCTTCTTCTTCTTCTAAACTTCCATAATTAATTTGTCATAAGTTGTAATTCGTGTTCAAAAATTCACTTAGATATATTTATTATAATATAATTTAACATTTTTTATATGTGTCAAGCGTCATTAGGTATAAGAATAATCACTTACTAAGGATGTCCAGCAGGATTTAACCTGATCTTCAGGATATAGGAATATGTCCAGCAGTGCCCAGGAGCCGCGCCACACGAACACTACCAAGGAGCCCACTACGGTCACAGAGAACACGCAGTCTAGGATGTAAAGCGCTGTCTCTCTGCTGCTCTGTAACAAATATATAACAAGTTAGACGATGTTGTTATAGTCAGTGAAAATAAAAAAAAAAATTCAAAATTCAAGAGCATGCAAAATAAAAAAAAAAATAAAACACGCCCAATAATTAATGTTATAATTGATATAGTACACCGTCAAAAAAAATGATAATCCTGTTTTAATATTCGGGGATTCCATATCTATTTTAATTTTTACAGGGCTCCTTAGAAAAATTCAATATGTTGGGGAATGGTCCAGACTGTTAATGCTTGTGTTTTGCAATAAAAAAAATTGGCATTTCCTTCAAAAGTGTACCGCTACGAATATCGTAGCAGGTACTGTGGAAGTAAAAATAAAAAAAAAAATAATTTTTTAAATGAAATTTTTTTTTAAACAGTGAAATAAGTATAACATAAGCTTAAATATGAGTTTGGTATAAGATAAAGCGATAAAGCGCCATGTCAAGAAAAATCACAGAAGGTTGTATCAGAAGCTACGTATTAGTTCAAACTATATTAATTAAACATTTTTATTTGAACTAAATTTTATAATTTTGTATATTTTTTTAGCTTCACGCTGTATCCCGCACAGGGAAGTGTAGGCTCAAGGAACGGTGTTAAGACACTCCCGTTCCTCGCTTTCCGCCTTTGAGGCATTTCGTGTTGAGTGGCGGAACACAACGCTGCGCTTTTTTACCTTGTTGCCAGAGGGAAGAAAATTAATATAAAAATAATATTCTATATAATATATAAATATAGAATAATAAAAAAATTATAGAAAATTAAATTAATATATATCATTCTCCCCGAGTGGGAATGGAACCCATAAACCGTCCCGCTTACAGGCAGACACTGTGCCTCAATTTTGTTTTTAATATATTAATAACCTAACAAGATTTTTTTTATATCATATTTATTAATGTAATAAAAGTACAGTCGCACTAAATAATATCTTTTAATTTTTGACTCATATTACATCGATACTAATTTATACACGTATTAGCCAGGTCAGCAGATGTTGGCTTGGCCCTAGACTAAATAACGTTTTTGAGTGCCATATTAGATCTCAGACAACACTCCAATAAGTTATATTATATATAGCGTAAATAATTCATTATATCATATTTTAAGCTTATCTTTGAGATATACATATACGTATCTGCGATTAGACTATTTGAGACACTTTATGGACAGTATTCTGAAGAGGTAGCGAATTTTATCTATCTAATCTGTTATTTAATTATGATTGATGTTTGTCAATCACTGGTTACAGGGAAAAAGTATTGATAAATATAAATTTAAATTGAAATAAATTTATTGAAAGTAAGAATACATGATTCATTGCTTGAACGTCAAAAACATTACCACCGGTTAACTAAAGTTAATGCCTCAGACCTGAGAAGAACCGGCGGAAGAAACTCAGCAGGACATTTTTTTTATATAGTCATTTACAATTATACAATTATTCTTGTTGACAATGATACGCTTGAGATAGACTGGAGCGAGCATTTCATTTCCAAGGCGTGTTATCATTTATACAATCATTAATTAGGCTTAATTACCTTTAACACACAAACATATTTTCACAATTCTTAAAAATTGTGATATAGAACATTCTCGGACGTTGCGGACTCGATGCAATCGAGTTACATGCGTGGTAAGTTCAAGTTCAACGTATTTCTAGTATTAATATTGTGTACATCGCCAATTTTAGTAAAATCATTAATATTTTTTTTTGGTATATTGAGGCGCAACTGTTAATATATTAATTTACATAAATTTGTCTCTTAAAGATTCTTTAGGCTTAAGTTATAGATTGAGTATAGAATAGATTGAGTTGTAGCTAAAGTAAACAAAGACATTGTCTCAGAAATCTAAGAAAGATTTTTAGTCAGTCAAAGTCATGATAACTTAAATAAATATAATATATGTATGTATGTATGCATGTGATGTCATTTGTTTCTTAACAAGATTTTTGTTAGTTTTTTGTAGTCTTCTTCGTGTAATTATCGTTTACGTTACAAAACCAAAGCTTCTACAAGTGGAATTTTCTTGGCAACCATAAACGCCCCATAATGTATTTACAATTACGAATGAAGCCAACAACAAACATATACTAATTTGTCTGTTGTATATTTATGATATTTTTATTCAATATATATATATATATATATATATATATATATATATATATATATATATATATATATATATATATATATATATATATATATATATATATATGTATATATATATATATATATATATATATATATATATATATATATATATATATATATATATATATATATATATATATATATATACATGATATATACATTGATATAGCGTAGTCATAGTTTATATAAATGTAGATATTCTGTTGGAAAGTACTTATATTATGAAATGCATTGTCATTTGTAGTGGTAGCATATTTTTTTAGCTTCATACCTCATGCCATATAAAGCAGAGAAGGCCGAGAGACCCTAGTGTCAAGTCACTTTAAGAACACAGAAAATTGAACTTCCAACCATCGCGTTTACATTCCGACGCAGTCCCACTGCGCTACAATGGTCTCATCAATTTATTGTACAGGATACTTTCGTTTTTCAATTTCAATTCTATTTATTAACAGGAACCGGTATTGTTCTGTGATATTATGGACAGGTATACATCTACTACTTTATCAATACTATAAATATCGATTTACTATACAACTTCGTCACAAATACGAGTATATTAACAATCATTGACTACACTACACTCCACTAAACTATTTATTTTTATATCTAATCAAAACATGTGATATCTCGACACTGTCGGAAGTCCAGGAGTGAGCCATTGCGCCACTTGTCGTTCAGTTACTTAACCCCGGTACTATTACTATGTATCTTATCGTATTTTTACTTCTTTACTAATATTATAATACTGAATGGTGTGTTTTGTGTTGGAAAAGGACCAATTTACGGTCCAGATTTTGCGTCGGATTGGAGTCCATTTGTCGAGGGAGGCTGGCTTTACATCACAGGATATGGGAGAAAATCTTTCTGCATATTAAAATGAAGATAAGGAGAGCTCTAAGTCAGAACAGTGCTTGTCTCGTGATATGGATGAGTTATCTAAGTGAAATAACATATTATAAAATTATTATTATAAGAAAAAAAATTATAATCGAAAAATATATTTACGCCAAGTACCATATCATAACAGGTGTTAACTCTGTTAGATATTATTCAAGTTGGTTAGATTTGAACTATTATGCATATTTATAAAAGAAACTTACTGTTTTATAAAAAGTTGGTGCATCAAAATAATCTTCAACTGTATCAACAGTTATGCAGAACGGCGCCGAACCCACGTTTCTGAAGGCCCTCAAGAAGATGATGGCCACCGTGGACGCAAACGTTGAGATGATGACGGCCATTGGATCACTTATGAAACACTCTAGTAAATTCCAAACACCCCTGCATGCCGCTACATTTACAACCGCAGCTACACAAGTGTACAATCTTGTGAAAAAGAGATATTTCTTAATTCCATATTTTGGTAGCAGTAATTTGTTCAAGGGCTCTTGAATAGCACATAAGAGGAGACCTACGATGATTCCAAACGCGGCCGTCCACACCGCGCTTAGCAATGGATCATCTGGATATACGTAAAGGTCCATAAGGGCCCATGTCGCCTTCCAGTAAATAATAATCAAGGGTCCCGCTAAGAAGATCGTGAAGAACACGTCGATTATCTCCAAAAGCGCCTCCAGCCTCTGCCCGCTCAACGGCCGGAGAAAAACGAAGTTACTCTCAAGCATATCTAGCGAGAAGTAAGCAAGTGTTTAAACAATTCTTTCTGTTCCAATAATTTATCGGGAAGACTTCAAAAAAATCGCCTGTCAAGGGATCAAGTCCATGCCGTCTTGGGAGCGTGCATCAAATTTTATTTTCGTTGTATTATATTCACGTACAAAGTGGTGAATGATAGCCATATAATTACTTATATGAAAAAAGCAATTTTTTTTTCACAATATATATTGAAATATGAAAAATCGTTCGCTTCGACACTGTCTCTCGCACCGAATCGTCCACTGTCTTTATATCACACTGTATTTATAATGAACTAAACACACAAAAAATCAGATTGCTAAGAAATGCTGATAGGGTATCCCCACCAAAACGTTCATTAAATGATTTATGAGTGCATAATTCACGGTATCCTTGTAGTGCAACTATCGTCCACGCTGTGATATCAAAAACAGCTGAATTAGTTAAGTAATTATTGATGATAATGATGTTAATAGAGTCTGATAAGCATCTTTATCTCCTATATATTGTAAAATGTGGAGTATAATGTGTTGAGGCTACGTGGTAGGTTCAAATCCAATTCGGGGGAATGAATTATGTATATTTCCCCGCTCTGATAGACCAATCGCCGCGTTAAGTTCCGCCAAACAAGACACGGTGCTTTGATTTCAGGGAAGCAGAGAACGGAGTGTGTTGACTCTGTGTTTGCCTTAATGTGCAGAATAAATCGTAACACTAAAAGATATGTGTAATAAATCAAGTTCAAATATCCATATATGTATATATGTTAATGATAAAAAAGATAAACACTCATATTATTTATGGAACGATAAATACAACCTAGTGTAAAGACACTCCGCGCCACTCTCTGTCTATTCTAGGAAAATAAAAAATATTTAATCCAATGCTACAATTATATTATTTTACTTTGATTTTTTTACCTGCAATACAAGTACAGTGCGAGTATGTCATGTATATTTTAAATAATGCAAACGATAAAAACTTTGTTAGCTCTCGCCCGCGTCGTAGCTGTGAACGTGAAAATTTTCATAATAACATTTCAAAGTTCTATGCATAGTTACCGTAGCGATATTGTAGCTTCTAGTACAGAATATATTAGAGAGCTTTTATTTAAATTACACATACTGTGTATATGTCACCAAAATATGGCATATATCTTGAATTTTCATCATTTCCCGCATAAGAAGTGAAATCAGAGAACTTTGTCTTAACTTTTTACGTCACTTTTGTCTTATTTTGAGAAACTTGCCCACGAGTAGCAATCAACGTAGCACTTTTTCCATAATGAGCACCCATTCGTAGAACTATAGTTGTATGTAAAATTTCCTTGACAAAGACGTCCTAACAAAAAATATTATTTTTAAATTTAAATATTTATATAATATTCCAGTGAAAGCTAGTATACGGATTTCTATTAATAAAAATTATGTATGCATTATTTGAAAATTATTATTTTATTATTGTAGGTCCGAATTTCGATGAGATTGTTTCGATCAAAATTAACACTAGGTTCCCTCTGTCTATCCTAGTGTATGGGGTAAGAAACCTAAAGCAATTTTCACCAATTTTTTGGTTGACAAGCTGTGTTTTATATATTTAGATATGCAATGTTTTGTATACTTGTCACAGCTTCACACTGTATACCGCATGTGTCATGATGGGTAGAATTAGGTCTCGAAATTTAGTGACATTGGTCTTATCAGAGCGAGGATCGAACAGAGAACTATTGCGCCATGATGACGTCATTGATAATGAATATTTAATAATCAAATGAAATATGTAGATTAATTAATTATTTTTCACTTCAATATGTGAGAAATTGAATTAAAATCATTCGATTTGTAAAAATAATTTTGTCATGGTATTTACGTTTTATAATTTATTAGCAATGAATTAATTATGTAATTGGCCTAGTAAGTGAAATTAAAAACATGCGTGTACTTTATATTAAAACTTGATTGTGTGTGTATATATATATATATATATATATATATATATATATATATATATATATATATATATATATATATATATATATATATATATATATATATATATATATATATATATGTATATATATATATATATATATATATATATATATATATATATATATATATATATATATATGTATATATATATATATATATATATATATATATATATATATATATATATATATATATATATATATATATATATATATATATATATATATATATATATATATATATATATATATATATATATATATATATATATATATATATATATATATATATATATATATATATATATATATATATATATCTATAAATATATATATATATATATATATATATATATATATATATATATATATATATATATATAATATGTTTCAAGATTAATAATTTTAGAGTTAAATAAAACTCTTTTGTTAATCAATCCGCTTTAAGCTTTTTTTTTTACAAATGTGTAAAAATTTTAAGAATTAAAGATCTTATTTTTTTTTATTAACTCCTTTACTTTAATATGTGAAACCAATTAAATATTTTAAAATTATTCAACAACAATGAAATATATGCTAAATTATCATGATTATAATTATTTAAAATTTCAAATTGTTAGATTTTATGTAAAAAGTATAAATTATAAAAAATGAATTTATAACAACATTTCTTTACTGACGAGCATTTATACACTCGACTATATTTAAAAAAAAAATAGTTTCAGTTTATATACTGACATATTCAAAGGCGAAGTACGATTAAACAAAACATATGAATCAAAATCAACTTCAGCAATAATCTTAAACTCTGCAGAATTAGAATTCGTAGTATAATATATCACGTCTCAAATGAAGAAGAAACAGTTTTACTAAATTGGCCAAAAACATATAGCATATATATGTGTGTATGTGCGTGTGTGTTATGGTGTGAAGTTATAAGCGTAGTCAATAAAAAGAAAATATGATAAAAATCAAGAAAATTACTAAATAAATTCAGTCTCAGGCTTTTTAAAGTAATATTTGAAATCCATTTTGATGGATCTATAAAGATTCATATTATCAGAGCACCACGACACTTTTGATAGCACACATTTTTGGCACACTTTTGAACACTATTAATAATTGTTTATTATTATTATTATTATTTATTATAGTTTATTATATTATAGTATTTATTATTGCGATTATAGCTGAAGTCACACTTCCACAACCAAGTCAAGTGAAATACAAACTAAAGTGAAACCGAGTGGAGCTCTAATAATATAACAAATACATAACACTCTTATCACAACAAGTAATAAATCTCTATAAATAATACTCTCACGTTAGTTTACACAAAATTTTGTGGTACGATTTACTTTGGGTGACGTTTTACGTGTACAGTTATTAAGAGATTTCTTGTTCTATTTGCCTGTCTCCAGCGTTTTTCATAGTTCTGGCATGTCCACTTTGCGCACGTTTGTGGACATTACGATGTTAGCACTTAGTGGTATAGGTTCATATATAGGAAAAACTAAAATATTTTGAATTAATATCTTTGACTTACTTTGCAGTAGGGTTGGAGGGGTAACGGTTCCGAGGCCTTAGAATATTGCAAAGTACTTGAAACGTGGAGTCTCCAAAAATTGATTTACACAATTAATCCGGTAAATGAGAGAACCAAGATTTATTATGTATAAAACCGCGATAGTTACAGATATTACTATAAAAATATATTGAATATATAAGTTTCCTGGTGTGTAAATCGAAGACACTTACTTGTGTACATTACTGAACTCAACTGAACTCAACTCTACTAAAAACGTAAGTTATATTTTCTGATACATACGTAAGCGCTACTAGTCTATTGGTAATTTATTACAAATAGGTTAAGCGATTTTAATTTGTAGCTTCAGCAGTAAAAATACGCCTTGTTTATTTTTATATGTACAACTTTTAAGCGAATTTCAAATAATAATAATAATAATATCTGAGATAAATAAAATAAAATTGTCTGTTAAAATAACCCAGATTTATTATAATAATAAATTTTTTTGAGAATATTTCTTTTAAACTTCACGTTGTATGTACTGGGAAGATAGATGGAACCTAGTGTTAAGACACTCTGAATCACGCTCTATGTCTTTAGTTAGATTGCTTGTTGAGTAGCGAAGCGTAGCAGGAGGAAAAAAATGAAAATTATTTATTGTCTCGAGCGGGAATCGAATCACAACCGTCAGACGCTGTGCCACTGTCACGAGGGCCTCGACTTTTAAATACTCTTATAATAACATTCGCTAATATTAAAAAAGGTAAAACAATCTTTAACTTTTATACCAAAATTAAAAAAAAATATATAAATATATATAATTAATCTCATGTCGCATCTATATTCTTTATTTCTCTATTTCTTTACTTTTGCATATTTCAGACACCAGCTTTAGATTAGACCTGCAGAAATGAATTCATTCTAAGTGTCCGAGATAACCCTGACCGGAGTTACAGTGGGCTACAATACAGTAATCTAATAATATAGCCTATAGCTTTCTCCCATAAATGTAGCCAAGCCAATATTTCTTGAGATTTATTTATATATATATATATATATATATATATATATATATATATATATATATATATATATATATATATATCTTTAATAATATTGGCTTAATATTTATTTACCAAGAATTTTAAGATCTTAAATACTCTTTAAGATCTTAAAGTTCTACGAAAACATGCGTACCGTAAAAACCCGCTATAAATCGCTTGAAACTTGTGAGAACCAAACCAAATATTATCGCACAATGTTTGATAAGAAATAGCTTTGGTAAGCTCTCGTTATAGTGTCTATTTTATTCGAGATATATAAAATAGCAATGGCGACAAAAAAAACATTCATTTTACAGATCTTGGCCATTGTGGCACAGTTGTCTCGCATGTTTAACTAACAGTGGAAGTCGGTTCGATTCTTCCCTATGGGAATGATTTTTACTTATATTTTATTAAAAATACTCTCTATCCGCATTACTTACACAAAGTACGGCTACCAACTAATTGTGTTATGGTTAATCCAACCCAAAGTGGAGGATGAGATATCGTAGCACTACCGTAATGCTTATATGTGTATATATATTACAATATACGTGTTAAAATATTGGACTATACGTGTTAAAGATGTGGATATGTTACGCAAGATTCATTTACATCGAACTGGGTAGACAGAGAAGAGACTATATAGTGCCACCACCCTCGCACCTCGGTCACAATTTCTGCTCCAAATCGAGACATTGCGTGTTGAGTTGGGCAACTTGACGCCAAGCTTTGCTTTGCCTGAGCAGGGAAGTTATGAAACCTCATGGACACCGTCCACGCCTCGGATGACCGGTCCATGAGGCGCGGGATCAAATCCCGCTGGGTTCAAATTTTTATATGTTTTCTTTAAGTATTTTTTCTATCCTTAGTGTGGATTAACTCTTTAAAAAATCATCAAAAAATTGTCAATCCCTGTAGTGGGAATCGAACTCACAGCTGTTATATGCTGTGCCGGTGCGCCACACGTATATATATATATATATACATATATATATATATATATATATAAATATATATATATATATATATATATATATATATATATATATATATATATATATATATATATATATATATATATATATATATATATATATATATATATATATATATATATATATGTATATATATATATATATATATATATATATATATATATATATATATATATATATATATATATATATATATATATATTATATATATATATATATATATATATATATATATATATATATATATATATATATATATATATATATATATATATATATATATATATATATATATATATATATATATATAATGTTAAAATAATAATATTTTTAAGTAAATAAATTGACACCATTTATTTATTTACCATATTACTCGATACTTTGGGGTATTATAAATTTTCTTTAGAGCTTAAGTATATAGCTTTTAGATGCAATAATATTAGCGATCACATGATTTCAGAAATATGAATATAATATTTTTTATATTCAATACAACAACCAAATTGAATGTAGCGTTCCAGCGAACATTTTTATTTTTGAAGCAAGTTTTAAAATGATGAAATAATGCTCTTAGGGATTAGCTAATATATGCCTGAATATGAATATTGTGATGGTAAGCTCAAATACCATATTACCTATATTGTCTACAAAGTGGAGAATGGAGATGAATATTGTAAGCTCAAATTCCATTTTACTTATGTTCTCCACAAAGTGGAGAATGGAGATGTTTTACTCGTATAAAAGAAAGCATACGGTAGATATGAATTGTATAGAAAATAAATATGAAGACGTAAAGTTTTAAACTACTTTGTACGGGATAAAAGGTCGAGAGATTTAAAAAGGTAATATGATTAGAATACTTATATGTGAAAAGTGAAAGACGATGTACTTTTTCATGCATTATTGAAGAGTATTTTTTTTTAGCCTCATGCTGTTTCCCATACAAAGCGGGGTATACAGAGGGTACCTAGTGTTAAGACACTCTGTTCCCCTGTCACTTGTCATATATTGTTTAGGTTCATGTTGGTTTCAAATGAACAAAGCGGTTAAATAGATAGGGTGTACTGTTACGTTAATGTTAGAAATTCTTAACCAAGTATTAATATATGTATATATAATTAGGGAAGATTTATATGTACACGAGATTTATATGAAGACGATACTCGTATATAAATTATATTTGTTTATAATATATTTTCACGTGGTTAGTTCATAGTTAGGCATCAACTATTGATTTTAGATATGTTTGATTTAATAAAGTAGACATCTAGACATATGTAAGTACAAATATCTTTTAGAGTAATGTGGACATTGCATTTTGACAGGCAAAGCAATATTTACTAACCGTTCTGAACATGGTGGGCACATCAAAGTAGCCCTGAGGTGAGTCGACGGCCACAGCGAAGGGCGCGGCACATATGTTCCTCAAGGTCCTCAACGCAGCCAGCGACAGCGTGGCCGCCACCGTCGTCGACATAAGCGTCCTGGCACTGTCGCCTGTACACTCATTCAGGAGATTCCAGACACCCCTCCAAGCGCCCACGCAGGCCATACCCGCTATACACGTGTAAAATCGCGACAGAACATAATATACCACCTTCCCTCTATCCGGTTTCAAATATTTGGTCAAATGTGTTTGGAACACGCAGAAGACAAGATCACAGCACAAACCGAATGTTGCGCACGCGGCCGCGCTGGCCACCGGGTCGTCCAAGACGTAGAGGTCCATCAGCGACCACGTCGACTTCCAGTACGTGACCACGGCAGGTGCTACCACGAAACTCGCGAAAACCACATCGGCGAATTCAAGGAGAGCGGGATTCGTCCCGCCTGTCAGAGTGTCGGTCAGACCGGCGGTACTTCCACGCATGTTGATGCGAGCGCGCCGAGCCACTGGTTCAGTACGACTACAGATTATTCGTATATAATTGTATTATCATCGCGTCCTCTGACGTAATGTTTGGGTACCGCACTCCCTCTCGACTTTGGCATGCTTTCTTCACTATATTTATATGGCACTTAAGGTGTTTGTGACAATTGTTATCGGTCAAGACGGTTTCGTGTTTAGCCAAAATTGTATAATATTACTTTTATTAATAAGATATGTCCATATTTTGAGAAATAATAATTATATAATGTGCTGGTGACTTTTCGTGGAAACTGTGTAACAAAAATGTGATATGTGTGTGTACTGTGCTGCGTATAGTCTAAAGCTTCACTGATATCCAATTTTCACCCAAATAGCAATCATAATAATTTACCGGGTGGCGGAACCCAAGTCTCAAGAACCCAAGGCAATCTGACCACGTACTCATAGATTTAGTTTTTGTTGGTAAACTCATTATAAGGACAGATTATTTGTTTGGAACACATTAAATTTCGATAATACTTAAGTGTCTGCTATATCATTTATACGTGGTAAGTAAATTTAACCATTTGTATTTTTGCAATAAATCACCTAACGATGTACACTTGAAATAATATATAAAAGGCGGTTAATTAAAATAATAACATGTTGATATATACATGTAATAAACATATCTTAGCTTATTATAAGTTGAATGCAAATATTTATACCGAAAGGGGACTGAACCTGTAACCCTGGACCGAAGTTTACAACATATTTAAGCGTATTTGCAGATATTTAAAATTTTTATTACTGATAAGGACGCCATGTTTTCACAGTTGGGACGTGTTTAAGTATAGACGATGTGTTCTGATGCATCATCAGAACACATCGTCTATATATATATAATATATATATATATATATAATATAATATTTTGGGCATATCATTTTGGGCATCGTCTATATATATATATATATATAATATAATATTTTGGGCATTTTACATTGGTACCATGGTACCAATGTAAAATGCCCAAAATATTTGGAAAATAGAATATATGCTCTAATGCAAATACTCTAAGTGCTGCGTAAAATAATTCTTCATAGAATATAAACGCAAATTCGACGCAAAATGGCGAAAACATTACTACGTGGTTCAAACATTTTTTTGAATTTTTTTAGAGATAATAAAAGATACACATACAAAATTCATGTCCAATATATAAGTAGTAAAACCTATTTGCTAAAATTAAAAACTTTATCGGTATGGCTCATACAATACTTATATCAAATTCCTTACATACATACATATTGTTACGCCAAACTCTCCGGGGGGTCCTCGTGCTTTATACGTGACCTTCCTCCAGTATTTTCGACACTGTGTTTTCGAATGTCAATCGACGTCTCCTCTTACCTCTCTTACCATTCACGTTTGCTTCATATATCTTTTATATGGTATAAAATCATCATCATCGCTCTTCACTCATTCTCTTCATCATTTTCAATCATCTTTCATCACTCATTCTCTGGACGTGCCCATACTATCTGAACATGTTCTTGTTCATTTTCACAGCGACATCCTCACTGGTACCTACTATTCTGTGTATCTCTTCGTTGCGGATTCAGTCAGGTAAACTGACTAAGCATATCCTCCGAAGAGACCGCATTTCCACAGACTCAATCTTTCTTTCATGTTTCTTCTGCAATACCCACGTTTCACTGTCATATAACAGCGTCGGCACCAGAACTGTATTGTGTACGGCCAAACGTGCCACTACACTGACTTTCTGACATCTTAACAATGCAGCTGCAGCTAATGCACTGTTCATTCATTGTTACCTTTATCAATAGCCGTTTCCACATCTATTTTATATCTTTCATCCCTTCTTACCATACTTCTGAGGTATACTACTTAATTCACTTGTTCTAAGAAGTTTCCATTCCAGTTTCAATCATGCATACAGTCCTTTCTGATGATGCAATAAGCACTGCAACATCTGCATATAGCAGGCATTTATTTTCAAGTCACCAACTTTCACTCCCATGTAGCTTTAGTTTCATTCCTTGAAAACAGTTATCTAAATACAAATTGGACAGCCAGGTTTACATGATGCAACTTTGTTTGACACCCAATTGAAGACGATATGTCAAACCAAGACGATATGCCAGCTGGTATATCACCATGGTTCAGCATGTGCTGAGTCATCTCTATAAAGAGGCTTTACAGCACACAGCAAGGTATAACTCATATTTTTTTCTGACAATCCTGTCAAATGCCTTCTCCAAGTCCACAAAAGTACGGAAAACTTTCTGGTTTAAAGCTATAAACTTTTCCGTGACCGTGCAGAGGGAAATGGTCTGATTCATGTATCCTCTTCTGAGGCCTAAAACCTCCTTGGGCCCCCACAACAGCCTTTTGGATCTCTCTTGCATTCTTCTCGCTAAAGTTTTTGAATTTTACCACCTAAGCTAATCAAACTAATCAACTTCCTTAACATCTTTTTTTCTGTTACTTGAACTATCTCAATTTTTTATAATACATAATGTTATTATTACATTATTATATCTCTTACTAAATCCAAATGAAAATTTACTTTATTCTTCTCAGATTAGAGTCTAAATTCAAATAAATTATTAAAAACTTAGAATCAATTTATAAACTAGAAAGAACTAATAATGTATAAATCACAATGATTTTGAATAATGAATTGCACAATTACTTTTTTAATTAATCTTTTATTGTGATATCATTCAACTAGGCCATTACTAGCACTTTTTTTGACATTGACTATCGAAGTGTTGAAGTGCTGGTACGAAAACGCTATTATGTCAGTCCACCTTTAAGACCAGAACTCGAAACCTGTCCCATCAACATCAATGGCGAGTACACACCTTCAGTTTGTCGACGATATTGTGGTCATGGCTGAGACCTTGGTTGATCTTAGTGTAATGCTCAATGCTCATGCTGCCCTGCGGTATCGAATCAGGAATGAGGAGATCCACAGGAGAACCAAAGTAAGTGGTACATAGACCTGAGAAAGATCTAGAGACCTTAGATTTACGAAACTTAATTGAAATTAGTTAAAATTTCAATAGCCTCAGTCCTTCAGTATACAGATAATTGTATAATAATTCTCGGTGTATTTAAAAAAAAAAATTACAAATTAGTATTAAGAGGCGATTTTTGTTTTGAATTAAGTATTGTTTTGTTACCAGTACCTAGGTAGGGAAGACAGAGCTAAATCACGGCCCGACCGCGCGTTGGCGTGGCTGGGCCCAGTGGTTAGGGACTGCTAGGTCCCTACAGATTAGTCTAAGTTTCTCCAGCTGCGTCTTCAGGTCCTCGAGTCCAGGCTCGTCCAGGCTCGAGTCCCGCAGAGGACACCCTTGCCGCCGACGTTTCCTCTCAAGCAGATACAACAGGGCTTGGTACTTCTCAGGGACAGAGTACCTTCTTCCCTCCCAACCAGTGTCGCTGTCAAGGCCAATAGGGCTAACAGCATTAAACTCACAAAAAAAAAAGGAAGGCAGAGCCAAACTAATGTCAAAAACACATCTTAGCTTTCTGATTGATTTCGAGACATTACGTGTTGAAGATAATAATAATATTAATAATAGCTAATTCATTTAACCGTATGGAGAACTAAAATTGTAATATACGTATATTGAGGCATTTTGTTAAAGGTGGCTTAACTTAACAGAGTATCTTGTATAACCAGATAGGGTAGTAAGTTATTTAAATTTAAATAGCTTTCTGATTGATATTTAAATTGACGATCGTCGTGTGCTGACCAGACGCATCCCGACTGCGCCTCCAAGACCAAGACCTCGTTAAGTTACATAATACAAGACCTCGTTAAGTTACATAATATTCAAACTGTTGATTGTTGACATTTGACAGTCACCTACGATAAATTTAAACCCACAGCTATCAATTACTATTAGACACAAAACAACTGTGCCAAGGCATCTTTATTTTTTTGAAAAATAGAGACCTTAAGATAATAAATTGTAAAAATGCACTATGTAAAATAGTTAATTCAATGAATACAATCATTAACAGTTTAGTTAAATTAAATCATGATTCTGAGTGTGATTTTTATTATTACGTGTCTTCTTCATCGCCTTCACCGACATTTGCTTTATACCAGGCTTGATGTGGGCATACGTAATCATACACGTGATAAAGAACCCACACTGATTGCTTGAGCTAGTAGTATACTACTGAGCCACAACACTGCTCTTCTGTGTTAATATTAAATATATTGATGAGCTAAAGAGATAAATCTCTTTGTGTTGTATGGCGCGTTTATCCAGAAAGTGTATAGGTTATATATTATATATTTTTCGACCACGGGGGTTAGGTCGCAGAGTAGTTGCTAGTTTTGTACATAGATAGTTTCATACAGGCTCTTCGGGGGCTACGACGCTGTTTCTCGCTCAACACTGACTCTTGCATCATATATACATCATATATTCAATCAGATCTCTCCACTTCCACTGATCGTGCATTCCGTCCTTTTCCCATCTCTTCCAAATACCTTTGTATTGCACATTGTTCCTTGCCAGTTATATAATAGAACGTACGTAACAAAATAAACAGCTTTATATTACATTAGCAGTGGAAAGATACGTGAAATATTCTAATCTTCAACTTTTATGATCACAAACGTGGTATTTGTTTAATCGTACTATCATTGTTTAGTTCGACGCAGGCACTTCTCGTTGGTAACGCTTAGGCTGTATTTCCTTTATTTATATCATATGTTTGCGTAGCACTTAGTGTTAGACGATAATAATGTTTGATGTGATAAACGGCCTTATATAAGTTTATTAAATAGAAGGTGCACTTGTTAGTACAAACGTATACTGGAATTAATGGACACGATAAATCGAGATTCGAAAATTTAGGTTCCGCAAAGTTTGCAATTTTAATTAAATATATGGAAAATAAAGAATACCAGGAAAATCCTTTGTTCATTAGAAAAAAAAGAGAGCACAGAAATACTTCAATAACTTAGCCAGCATCTCTCTGGTGACCCAAAAAATAGAATGCCATAGGATAAAACCCCATTTCCTTAAGATAAATATTAAATTAAACAAAGAAAACCAAACGGAAGAAACTGAAAGTTTTAATAATGATCAAACTAGCTCTCCTATTTATATAGCTATAATAAAAGTGGCCACGTTGATGAAAGCCTCACCAAGAAATGTAAATTGTGAAAAATGGGCTTATAGCATAAATTGCTTTTTAACGTTATCCAAACGTTATAGACATAATAGAACATGGAAGTATAGAGTAATTAGAATAGAGTAATTATTGCTTTTTCTATTAAATATTTTGATAATTTTTATAGTGCTAATCCACACTAAGGATAGAAAAATACTTAAATAAAACATATAAAAGTTTGAACGCAGCGGGATTTGAACCCGCGCTTCACGGAGACCGAAGCGCTCTTTATCTATCCTCAGTGTGGATTGACACTTTAAAAATTATCATAATACAGTAATTAGAATTGGTAAATTGACAAAACTCAATGTTTCCACTGTGACCAAATCGCTAGAGATCTTTACAATTTATTCAGTTTAAGCATTAAATCGGTTGACCCTCGCGCTAATGCACGTAATGTGTAGTGCTAGCAAATCATATTGTGTTTCCGCTTCCTGTTCTCTGCTTCATTCCTCGACCTTGCCCTTTGCTTTATAACTAGTCTTCACTTGGAAATATATTAAATTAAAAAAAAAAATAATTATCGAATTACACAAGTCGTTGGGAAGATTTTTGCTATATTGAGATGATTTTAGGTTCGATTTCCGCTGGTGGAGGTTATATACAAAATTATTACAAAATAAAGCCGAGCGCAGTCGTTGTTTTATCCCTAGAATAAAAAAAAAAGAAATAATATGATTATAATAATATTCTATAACTTACCTTCTGTTGAAATCTAGTGGTGAATATATAGGTGGGCTCCTTCCCATCGGTGACGAGGAAGTATGGTGACGCCAGCAAGTTGCGGGACGATCTTATGCATGTAATAGTCACGTAGAAAACAGACGTAAATACTGCATACAGGATGGCCCTGAAAATAATCTGAGTTATCGTAAGTGAAGAAGAAGTGAAGAAGAAGATGAGTTATCTGAGTTAAATACACACATATTTTTTTTATTTGAAGTAACATTTTTTTTATGATTCATTTATATAGACATTTCCGGAATTTATAATTTATTACTTGTAAATAAAAACAATTCTAACTAATATATTATCGACATCTATATATAACATGTATATAGTATATATTATGAATATAAATACCTTCTAAAGTGATTGTCATCACCAGGAGCAATCGTTGCAATCAAAGTGTCCAGTAGTCCCCAACCTCCCCTCCAGTGCATTATGTTTGAAAGGATGAATATGTAAGTATAAATTCTACAAATAACTCTTTCTCGAACCCATCTTCCTGCTCGAGCCTCTTCTCCCCACGCGTTTTTTGATCGTGACAGTAAAAAAGATCTGAAATATTAAAAATTACATTTGAATAGCCGGAGTGAGAGACGTCAAGCAGGAAGTGCAAGGAGGTCTCTGCATGTAAAATTCTAAACTAGTTGTTTCCAATCTTTAATTTTATTAAATATTCTCTATTCAAGTTGAGGTCACCGTGGCACAGTGGTATGACCATAAACGATATGGTTGTGGGTTCGATTCCCACGTGTGGGGAATGAATAATTTTCATTATGACGCTGGGGTAATGAGTCCCACCACTCAAAACATAGCGTATAATTCTTAAAATTAGCGTTTAATTCTTACTCTCTACTTTCTCTGTTGTATGCAGAATCAAATGAGATTTTCAAAAAGTATAAATTTTAATTTACATATATTTTACCTGATTAAAGCAAAACATGAATGTATCACGATGCCCAAAATAAATATTTGCGCATGTGGGAAGATATGGGTGTGTATATCCATTATACCCCAGGTGCCTCGCCACACACTGACCACTTGCGGTGCTATGATGAACGTTGAAATAACTGCATCTCCTATAATAATAAATAGACTAAGAGGATTATTACATGCAGCGGGAAAAGAGAGAGAGAGAGAGAATATGCTAGTTTATTTTATATTTATGTATAGAATACCAGCTCAACAAGATTCTTTCTGTTTGTCAGATTGTAAAATATTTGAGAAATATTTGATTTCCCCAGGTGGGAATCAAACCCACTACCATTGCGCTTTCGATAAAAAACTGTTTTCCTGCACCACGATGTATCTATAAAATAAACAATCAATATTTTTCGCTGTTGTTGGCAAATTCACTGTGATCTAATGCAGTAGATTTTATATATATATATATATATATATATATATATATATATATATATATATATATATATATATATATATATATATATATATATATATATATATATATATATATATATATATATATATATATATATATATATATATATATATATATATATATATATATATATATATATATATATATATATATATATATGTATATTAAAATATCATGCAGAGTATATTAAAATTAATTCGTCTTTAATGTCTAAGTTTTTTCTATTAATATCCATATTTATAAATGTATTTACTTACTCGACGTTATTGTACAATACCTATATACATTTAATTTGGCCATTTTTGCCTTCCCATCATCATCATAATAAGCTTAAAGGTAAAAAATATACCTGCTCCATAGCCAAGTTCTTCTTTGTCACATTCAATAGGTTCTTCGGTTTCATCGTGATCTTCCGGAGATTTTTCTGATTTCGATGTTCTTTGTGGTAGTAGGTTCTCAGTAACATTCGGTGGCATCTGGCGACATTGCTTGATGATAATTATACAAAAGTACTCAAAAGTAATGGAACAAAAATAATAACGAAAAAAAATTGAAAAAAATTGGAAAAACTATTTGTAAAGTTTATATGGAGTATGGAGCCAGGACAGAGTCAGATGCTATCAAGAGGGCGGCAGGCGGTAGCCTATATGGTACAGTCCACTCTACCTCCAACCGCTCTGAATGGAGGATTATCATGTGGTCGCGGTCCTCAGTATTGAGGGAATGAGGAAGAAGAAGGAGATATGGAGTATGTGATAATACTGTTAGTAATAATAGTAATGATATTGATATATCACTTATAAAAGAAAGAACATGTTTGAAGTCGAATTTACAACTTCTACAATTTTCGTTAGACAATAGCTAATATACCAGTCAAATCAAATCGTATATATATATATATATATAATTCGTCATAGTTTTTTAAACATTCCTTAAAACAATTTTAAAATATTTAAAAGGCACATGTGACATTTTTTCGACTTCCATAAGAGTCGCCAACTAAAATTTAAAATACAATTAATTAAATTAACTTTTGTTGAAAGTACTTCTGGGTGATTCTTCGAAATGGAGTTTTGGAAGGATTTTCATCGAAAAACATATGAAAGATATCTCTGTTTTGAATATAAATTGCAGATCATATGTGATAGGAAAATGACTATCTATATGACTATTAATTAATTTAAAAATAAGCTATTTAGGTCAGCAGACAAACCTAAAACTAATTAATCTGGCGCGTCCTAGCGCCTCTTTTATGAGGATTTATATTACTTTCTATAAGAAATTATCGTAATTAACTAATATTAACTAGTTACATCGATATTCCATTGTATGTTAAATAACATGTACTAATTTAAATTATAAGAAGTACAATAGTTATGGAGTTACATTCATTTAAAAATGTCCATCGTGTAAATAATAATTTGTGTGGACCGTGACGTCACACCTTGCGAATTCAACGGGCTTTAATTAATTACTATTACTATTGTAAATATCGGCTTATGAAAGGTGGCGCGAGTTTTTGTCAACTCAACATACGGAGTGATGTTTCTGTACGTAATTTAGTAAGAAATCACGATGTAAACTAGTCATCTGGCGTTTGTAAGGTAAGTGGCATAATTAATCTGTCGTCAATTATGGGATACTGTTTGAGTTGTTACGTTTTTTAATAATACTGTTAGATCTCTTCAGGTTGTATATTTATATTTATTAATGTTAAAAAATAAGTTAATCACTAATAAATGAATAGGAATCGATTTAGTTCCAAATTCTCATTTGTCTGGTTCACATTCGTCTGAAAGTAGTATCTTCTTTACAGACTAGATGCTTCCTAATTTCAAGCAAGTAATTCATAGTTTCAGGAAACAACTACAAAGTTGCACGAAAATTCACCAGCTTGTCTAGAATCTCAATTCGATTAATATAATGATAATTATTCAGATATTACTTATATTGAAAACTCATTAATAGTAATTTAAACTATTTTTTTATTATAATCTAAAAACTAAAACTAAGAATATGCCTAACGGCAATTTAGATTGTTATTATATTGTGATAATAACTGTTAACTCCATGACTGTTAGCATCAATAAGAATGATAAATTTAAGATTAACAGTTTGTTGAAATTACTTAATAATATTATTTTCTTTTATTTTGTAATAAAGGTGATTTTAATAACATTTATCTGTACTTCTACAATAAATCTGTCCATAAAATCTCATTTATCTGCCATTGTGATAATTCATCTGAATGATCGATTCATCAGTGCATTCTTAATCATAAACTACTTGAAGCAACCCAGTGTAATTTACATATATTATTAGTTTTAACATTTTGATTTAAATATCAAAATTCAAAAATGCCAGATAAATTAGCCAGATAATTTATCATCTATTTTGAAGAATCACCCTCTCTGTTCTGAAAAGTATTATTTACTTATTAATTATCCTATTTATTTATTTGAAACACCAATAATACGATGTAAAGTCTTATATTTATGCCAATTTCTGTTACGTTACGTTAGTCAGACAAGTACTTGTGCAGAACGTGTACAATATGCACAAATAATAGTATAATTGTAACTCAATTTGTGGTATAACAAGTATGCAGGGTAGCTTGTGGGACCTCAGACCACCAGACCACCACTAATCTATCCTCCACGCTAGGCGAGGCTAGGATAGTGGAGCGCAAGAGCTTTATAATCGAAAAAGTGGAGCAGCTCACGAAAATTTTCGTAACAGTGACATCGGTACTCTCAGCATCTTTATATTAGGAGGTATTATGTAGTATTACTTCATTGAGGGCCCATCTATTGGAAGGCGGTTTACGGTTCGTTAGCCATCAGTCAATTTGAGACTATTGAAAACCCGGATGTACGCTATTCTCATCTAATAGTCCAGTAATAAGTACATCAAAATTCCATATCAGAATCCCAACATATTTCCCATAGTTCTCTAGGTTTTATTTCCTAGGTAAGTAAAACATTTTTATATTCTCTAAGAGACTTCTACGTATTGGTCGTGTGTCCTCATACAAGTCCTCCAAAGAATTGGGCTGTTTTGAACCCGAGAATTGTTAAAGAGAAATACAAAAATAACAAATACACAATACGTAACAATTTCTTGCACACACAGCTCATAATTTACGTCAGAAATCACAAGTTAAAGCAAATGCGCAATAATACGAACATTCAATGCAAATTGAACAGAATTAATTATATATAGTAATAGTTTAAAGCCTAAAACAGCTTATAGGATAGATTTTAATTCACACAGGAACATACACACACACACATACAAATTACGTCACTTAAAGGTGTTGCTCATAAATGATCATTTTCGTTTATATACTTATATTTTTCATATGAAGAACTAAATCGATATTTATATGATTGTCACTAACAGACAGGAAAATTTATGTGTATGTACTAGAGAAAATCCGAAAACATCGAAAATTTGTAGTGATATGCTGACTAAGACTATGCCGACTAGTCGGTCAACTAATCGGCCAAGTTGATCATGAATTTCATGACTAATATTTATGAAAAGTGACAATATATGAAAAAAACAATCGACGATTTGATTCAACGAGGATGATATGCTATATCTGGAAATCAATATTGCTTTGACACATGTTACCTTAAACCTACATTGTTTGCCAAATAAATAAATTGTCAAATGAATTATGGCATATTGTGGCATGATGTGGTATTTGATACCATGTCATGCCACAATATGCCATAATTTATTTGACACTTGATTAACTTTAATTAATTATAATAAATATTTTATAATTTACACCGTATATATGAAATGATGAAATTTCACGTACTATATGAAATTTTACATTTTCGAACAAAAACGGGCTGTTTTTTTATTCTTGGTTGGAATAGGAGTGGAAATTATTTTGAATTATTAATTAAGAATTATATTTTGAGCAAAACTAAATTGCTAAAGTCCTTTATAGACATTGCCAAGCCATTTGAAGTTCTGGTATTTTATCTCATTTAAAAACTTAATAAAAAGATCTCGAAATTTTACAACCAAGAAAACATAGAGTAATAAAAATGAATGCTGTACTGCTGGAAAATGAAGCCCAAGATGTAGCGTTACTTTGATTTGGATCCACGATATAACTAATAGTTTTTCAATGTAAATTTCCACCGAAATATGGTTTGAACGAAATCTAGTAAGTAGTTTGTTTTTGACACGTCATAAATCGAAAACCGCAATTACCGACCGACTGAAATATAATATAATAAATCTAGCAACAAACAAACTGTAGGCCAACAAACCGTAGGCCACTACGGCCTACAGTTTGTTGGCTCACAGTTATTAAAACATCGATCAAAGTTGCAATATATATATATATATATATATATATATATATATATATATATATATATATATATATATATACTCAGATGAATGATATGAGATGAATATAATATTATACTCAGATGAAGTCCAAAATTGTCTTTTGGTGGAGTGCGTCTTTATAACTATATATAAATAAGAAAACTTTTTTTTATTTTACATTATAATCCGTACATATGTAAATTATATATACACAGTTATTAGTTAGGTAGGTAGTTCAATGAACTCCCGTGAAGTGAAAATGAGGTCAGATGACGTCCTTGTGAGATAATTCAGTTCTAGACGGAAATGCACCCACCCTGAGATGTCTTCAATTTTAGTTTTCTTTAAGAGTTAGCTAATTTCTACATTAAAATATAAAATTATTTAGAGGATTAGCAATTGTATTTTATCAATTTTTAAATAGCAGTTACCCTGCAAAAAGTTTTAAATAGAACTCCGCAACAACGTGGAGATTGGAAAATTATTAATTAAATTTATATTATGTGTTTATCTTATGTTATTTGGCGATTAACATCAATTCTTTTAACATATACTTAATTATTGTCACAACTTTAGAGCGGTGCAGTATTAAAATATGTTAATTTTTCTAAGGAGTATCGTAAGGTTATAGTTTTTTACTATTGTTTATATTTGTATAAGAGAGAATGGTGTCTGAGATAAAAACTTGTTTAAAAATAACGGAAATTTTAAGTTTTATGAAAAAAAAAAATTTACATACATATAACATATTATAAACGCAAAAACATTGTAAACAGATTTGAATAATAATAAATTAATAATATTGAAAATGGTACCTTTGATGTGGCAGCAAGCACGACTGGCATATCCTCCAAGCTTACACTGTAGTGTTTAAAAGTAATAGTACAAAATACTTAAGTAAATTTCTTACTTACATAAAAGTAGTATTCCACTAATATCCCTAATGGGTTCCTAACAATCAAGTAGATAGCTTCGTAAATAACTACCAAGTATATGTTGTAAATATCTCTAATCGACATTAGAGTTGTCTTGATTAAATGGATCAATGTGCATATCATTATTGAACACACAGTCCTAAGAAAAAAAGTTCTTAATAAAACTAAAACTGCAAAAATTTCCATTTTCTCTGGGAATAAAGCAAAATGCGGCGTTGAGGTCCGCCACTCAACATGCCTAGAACGGCGGAAAGTGGAGAACGGAGTGTCTTAACACTAGGTTCCATTAACCTACGCCTCCCTCTGCCTACACTGCTACCACTGTACGGCATCCAGCGTGAAGCTAAACAAAAAAGTGTTTTTAATCGTGTTTATATTCTTTTGGAAGCGCAGCTGTGTATTTTGCCAAGAAATGGACCCGGTAGGTTTGGTTAAGCCGAGAGTTACGACCTACGGAATTGTTGCTTCGGTGGGAGAACATATATATATATATATATATATATATATATATATATATATATATATATATATATATATATATATATATATATATATATATATATATATATATATATATATTACTAACGACCCGCTCGCGGCTTCGCCCGTTTAAGTTAGCTAGATCGAGTTCGTTTTAAAGTTTTATACCTACATAACAATGCAATTCTTCTATTTTCTCGTCGTGTTTTTTTAATTACTCTTGTCAATTATTAAAAATCGTGATCAATGTACCTATATGTTTCTTGCACTTATATATTAAATCGTAAACGTATTTGTAATTAACATATAGTCTGTAAGCAGGTGATGATCTAGCTTTTCTTTTTATGGCGTTAAAAACACAATATCCACTTCCCACAATTAATTTTTGAAATCAAAATCATACCAACGCTTTTTATTTTTTATTTATTGGAACGCCATAATTAAAATAATTAAATTAAATTTAATTATGCGCCCTTCTTTGGCGTTCTTTATTCTAGTCCTGATAAATATACTACAAATATCTTCTATTTCTAACATCGTCAATATTTAAAATAATATTAATATTATTACAAAAAGTAATTTATTCTACAAAATCTATTATATAATTTACCTTCACTTGCTAGTAATCGACGTAACTAAACTGTCCATTTTTTTTCTACGGAAATCTCATTAAACGCCAGGACGATAAGTTGATTTAGGTTTGAAACTATTATATCGTCAAAAAGTATTCATTAGATACCAGTAATGAAATTAATTCAACTTTATCGGTTTTTTTTCATAACTATTATATAACTGATATAAATTATAAACTGTTGCAATACTGAAATTAAACAATTTCCATTTTATTGGCCAGTAGCTTTTACGTGATTCACGAATAAATAAACAATATACGGACAAAAAAGCTGACTGAGTAGTTTTATGAGTTTATTCTTTACAATAACTATAAATATAGCTTAACGATATATAAATGGACCCATTAATAAATTTTTAAAATCTTTTATGAACATAGTTGACTTTTGACTCTTCTATGCTTTAATACCTACTACGTCAATTTCATCTATGGTCTGTAGATGTATTTAAGATATATCGACATTAATACAAATAAAAAATTGATTGATTGTTTTCAATGAATAATGACATCTGTTGACAGATATTATAAAATGTTACTATAGATTTAACACAAAATACCAGATGTATTCTCTCTCTCGACCCCCGAGGGGGGAGAGGAAAACGGCTTCAGGGCAGTGCCCTCTTGCCGTTAGGCTCTTCCGCCGCCCATGAAGATGGGCGGGTCCTTGGGTTGGGCGTTGGGTGGGCCCAAGGTAAAGTGTCCTTAAGAGGGACAAGATTTATAAGGACTGGACGAAAGGAGTGAGCTATGCGCTACCCGGGCGGTCAGCCCGGCCGAATGAGACCCTCGGTGATCCGGGGGAGGCTCAGCCTAGGCGACCAGCGACCTTGGTAGCAGCTCAGGAATCAGAAGGAGGGGGAAGGATGTCTCGAGGTAGTCTTCGGGCGTCCGGCGGACGGGAGTGCCACGGAGCGATATCTCGGATGTGAGGGTGATCCAAGGCGTCGGCACCGTGGTAGACGCGGGCAGCTAGCTGGGTGATGTGACTCTCTAGGCTTTCGATACGGAGGTCGCGCTGAATGGTAGCGTTCCTCACGTATCTAGGAGCCTGGACGACTCGCCGGAGAGCCACATTTTGCACCGTCTCAAGGACCTTCCGAAGACTAGGTCTCGTGAGGGAGTACCAAGCTGGGGATACGTACGTCAGATGGTGTCTGACGTACGTTTTGTACAACTCCAGCCTGGTGCGGAGGGGAAGGCGGGATCGGAATAAGGGAAGCAGCAGGGCCAGTGCAACTCGCACTGCGTTCCTGGCCTTTGCTACCTGGGCCGACATGGAAAGTTTCCTTTCTATGAAGACGCCCAGGTAGGTGACTTGGCGGGACCATTTGACCTGTTCACCCTGGAGAACAAGCGGAGGAGTCAGCTTGTGGAGCCCAAACGCAATCACTTGGGTCTTGGCCACGTTAATCGTGTAATCGTGAGCCTCCACTCCGCTAACCAGTCCGGTAGCAGGTCAAGGGCACGCTGGAGTTTGAGAGCCGCGTGGGTGAGGTTCAGGGACTTGGCCAGGAACGCAATGTCATTGGCATAGAGGGCCAGTGTGACATTGTCGTGAACTGCCATGTCATTGGCGTATATGGAATACAGAGTAGGAGAGATGGTACTACCCTGGGATACCCCTGCTGCGATGGGATGGCTGCTGGATAGAGCGTGGTCCACTCTAACCCGGAAGGTTCTGCCGCGGAGGAATTCGGCCAGAACCCTCACCAGGTGATGGGGAGTGCCCGCCCGGATCACTTTGTGGAGCAATCCGGGGTGCCACACCCTGTCGAACGCCTTCGACACGTCCAGGAAGATCGCTACTGCCTTCTCCTTCCTGTTCGTGGCGGCCGCTGCGAAGTGGAGGACGCGTGCCAGTTGCAAAGTGGTCGAATGACCACTGCGAAATCCAAACTGTTTGGGGCGCGGTTGGAAGTGCACCTCCAAGAGAGGGAGCAGTAGTCTCTCGAACAGCTTGGATGAGGCGTTCAGCAGAGTGATAGGTCGGTAACCGTCGGGGCGCCTTCGGTCCTTCCCCGGCTTCGGAATCATCACTACCAGGCCTTCCTTCCATGCCTGGGCGACCTGCCTGCCTATATATCTCTATCTAATCTATATATATATATATATATATATATATATATATATATATATATATATATATATATATATATATATATATATATATATATATATATTATATATATATATATATATATATATATATATATATATATATATTATATAAAACTATCCTATATATATTATTTAAGGCTATGAACTATTAGCATGCTAAATTTTAGCTCACTTCTGTACAGTAATTCAAATAATTTAATTTTAATAAAAATATTAATTGATTCCTGTCCAGTTGTTTTTGTTTGATTGGAGGACAAATAGACAGAGACAGACAGATAGAGCTTTACCTGTTACTTTCGATATATTAACCGACCCAATTAATTTTTTTTAAATGCATAGAATTGACTTTTCTATCCGGTCCGGTATATATATTACACATTTAGACCAGACCCAGCCACAACACTCCATAACAACCCAAATGCAAAGATGATATCTTGTTTCACTGACTTACAACAATTCAATTATCTAAAATTGGTCTGGTTGTTTAATCGGTTCTTTAACTCTTTAAAAACTGAATTAATTTTCTTACTAACTTCTGATCGAAGACAACATGGCCTTACTCTCCATGAACTCAGTCAAGCGTGAGTTTGTAACGGCAGACGATACGTTGTATTTTATGCACTGTACTCAATCTCTTTTACAACATAATAAACTCCTCGTCTATGATCCTCAAAAGCTTTAAACTAGCTAGAGCTTATATCTCACTATGTCGATTCCATTTTACTATTGCGTTTCAATTATGTATAATTGGATAGATTATGTCCTGTAAATAATAGTTGTTGTTTAGTTTAAAATTGGTTTTAGAGAATTATTCAGATCTGTGGATATTTGTGGACCGTCGTGGCGCAGCGGCACAGACTCTGCCTGTAAATGCTACGGTTCGTGGCTTCGATGCCCACTCGGGGACAATGAATTGTGAAGTTAAAAAAAGAATAAAAATCTATAAAGATCGGTGTTCTATATAGATAGACTATTACTGTTATACTTTATTGATGATCATATCAGAGTTTGGCATTTTGTCGTCGTCGTTATAATAGCTATAAAATATTTGCTAAGAAAATCAACTTTTTTTTTTAAATTCTTTTCACTTGGTATATATGCAGAGGATGAAAACTTAGCCGTATTTGAAGAAAATGGTGGTATTTATTTAATTTTTTTTTTATTAACTGCCGGTAACGACAATGTGATAATCCACACTAAGGATATAAAAAATTATTAAAGAAAACATATAAAAATTTGAACGCAGCGGGATTCGAACCCGCGCCTCATCTTGGACGGTTTCCATGAAGCGCGGGTTCGAATCCCGCTGCGTTCGTATCCTTAGTGTGGATTACCACTTCAAAAATCCTCAACTTATTTGACAATGTGATCGTTTGTTATGTACGTCTAAAAACGCCAAATTCGTACAGAATCCACACAGCGATGAACTGAGTATCTAAGCACAAACTTAATTTTATTATTTATTAAGCTACCAACTTGTCTCTTTACCGCTGTCATCAAATTTTCATGCATATCTTCGGGGGTAACCTCACGTTATGTGGTTGATCTTCCTACAGTGTCATCGAAATGGTTTCCTCTTCGTCTTTCACAAGACGTAATTTTATTTCAATTTTACGTAGCAGGTGGCTCGTCAGAAGGATTCTAGACTTCTTATTCGATAACGACGTTCTTTATTCTTTTTTTATAATTCCTTTTTACGTTTTATGAGACAATACTTGTTGCGTTTGTAGTCAGACTTACTTAAATTACTTTGATATCAAATATACATTAAAAGATAATTGCATTCATAAATGGTAATTTATGTACGTATTTGTCACGAACTAGCAAAGAATTATAAATTTATATTAGCTAACTGGTTTAATGTGTGGTTATCTAAATGGTACCTACACAGTTAGGTTAGATCGAAAAATCTTTTTTATTAAAAAACGTTTCAGTAGCAAATCGATTTACACTTCTTATACCTACGTAACTAAATAAATACGTCATAGTTATACTTTATCTTCAGATTTATTATTATGGACTAGCGACCCGTTCTTGGCTTCGTTGTACTCGGACTTACTTACCTTCATATAATATGCACATATGAAACTATATTTTAGGTTATATGTACTTTCATCAATTTGTATATGGAAAATAACCAAATTTATGTGTATATACATATATAAAATTACTTATGTTATAATTTTATATCCAACACTTTGTTCTGCTGAAATTTCAAGTTTAAATATAGCCTATGTGTGTGTGTGTAGCTTCACAACCTCCTCTATCTTCCAGTGAAAGTTCCATAAAAATCGGTTCAGCTGTTGTAAGAACAATAGACAGGCAGGCCAAAATAAAAAAAAAATGATTTGTAAAATAGTTAGCAACGTGTAAATAATAACATACATTTGAAAAAATAAAATATAGTTATTTTGAAATCACAAACAGACACAGAACGAAAAAAAGTGCACAAGCATAATAATTATAATAATATTCCAATATTATTAGCGTAAACATTATTTGCATACTTGTACAAGATCAAAATTGACATATTCATATATCATAATTATTTTATACCGCTTTAAATATCTAAAGGAAACTGAATGCGAGATGGGCAGCAATCAATTGATCGTCAAAAACAAAGAAACATAAAATTACAGTTAAGTTTTAAATATTAAATTACAATAGTAGTCATTCGAAAAAGATTTCTTGAAAAAATTTTTTTTTATTTTTATAATACTGTTAATATTATTTAAAATCAATATAAATAAAATTTGTTGTAAAAAGTTCCTATAATTTTAATAAATTACCTTAGTTCACACACTCAAAGTATTACGCTTAAATCACACACAAGTGAAAAAAAAAACAAAAAGGCGGGAAAACTGACAGCCGCGAGTTTCGTTGCATAACTGCCTAGAGAAAGGCTCGCGTCGATGTTTACTGTGATTGATTATCAAGTCAATTATTATACAGGTTGTATAGATTGAACTTGTTAAAGCTAACTAAAAGGACACGCCGCCATTTATCTATTTGCTTGCAGACGGCGAGATCGCTGAACAAAGTAAGTTTTTATATAACTAGTATGAGTATCTTTCATATCTTTTTTATTTACAATAGATATTGGCTTAAGTTGTTACCATTATTATTATAATTACTTTATATTGTAAGTTAACATGTTTTTATATCGTGTTTCTGTAATGCCAGCAAGTATTATTTACAAATAGAATATTTTTAACGAACCTTTAGCTTGAAAAAAAATGAGTAGAAAGATTGTCAAATTTTGCAAGTAATTCTTAAATATTTTTTACGAAGTCACATATATATTTACTTAGACTTTATCTAAGTTTACTTAGATTTATGTAGTTTTTTCAAATCAACTCAAGTAAAATAATTAAAATAAATATTATAGAAAAGAAAGATAGAAGTATACAATTTAAAACAAAACATTAATGTATCAATATTAAATAATTATCAAATAATAATTAGTAATTTATAATTAATTTTTATTATTAATGTAACAAGATATCAAATTATATAAATTATGTATATGGGATTTATTCCTTGTACATGACAATTATGATTTTTAGCTTCACGCATATAGCAGGGTAGGCTTCTGCCTAGGACAGAGGAAACCTAGTACCAGGACATCCGTTCCACTTTGTCACCCAAGTTTCGAGATATTACGTGTTTAGTGACCGAACTCAACACCACTCGATTCTTTCTTACCAGAGAAAATATAATTCATTCTCCTTTAGCTGCTCCATGACGGCCATGTTTTTTATTTGTTTTTTTAATTACTAAATTACGCTTAGGTAAAACGTAAGCTAACTATAAGGAATATAAGATAACAAAGATAGATAAATCAATAAAACTAGATATACAATTGTAATAATATATTTGTCTGCCAACTTTATTAACAAATCGAACAAGTTAACACGACGATAAACATTTTTATCTAACACACAACTCGTGATAATACTTACGTCTAGAAGATTATATAGAAGATGAGCTCTTTGATAAATGGAGAGATGGAGACTAGAGAGAAAGGTGGTGCTGAAATAGAATCAAATGGTGTAATTTTTTTTAATATATTACAATAGCATGGAATTTTGAAGCGTGTCCGGAATTTTATTTTATCATACATACATACTATGTTATGTTATAAGGATAAAATTTCTGTGTGATTTATTTCATACGAAAAATATATAAAAATTAAAGCAATTATAGATTATATCTGTATGTGAATTATACTTATTAAATAATACAAAAACTAGAATCTGTTTTAAGTATACGCCAGGAATAGTTTATTTTGATATGAATTTCATAATAACAGTCAGTATTTGTATATTCTGCTTCAAATTCTTCCATTCTTGCTCAAAATGGCTTTTAATTTAAGCAATACATAAAAGTAATAATGATAGCATTAAATAGTTGATACAAATATTGTGATGCACTCACTATACGAATTAATAAATACGCTAAGATTTAAGAGTAAAATATAGCGAAGGCACAGAGTTAAAGTAGTCGAGCTTAAATGGAAATGATATATACAGTAGACTGGGGACAATTGGGCCATTTGTATTTTTGTTTTAGTACCAAAATTGATATTTTTTTAAAAGCAGATATGTTGTGAGCATAAAATGTAACGATATTTGTGCGTAAAGTATTTATATTAGTGGGCTGATGTCCCCTGTCAAAGTTATAAAGTACATTAAGTACACGATTCAATTTTGCAATAAACCGCTTATGGCTAACCTTATAATTAATTTTTAGCAACAATTTGATATATATTCTAGATAAATACTTAATACGACAGTTAAAATAAGGCAAAAACAATTTAAAATATTACAATTTAAAATTAAAATTATTTATTGTGTTACAAGTATTATTAACATAACAAAACAGCATTACAAAACTTTCATTTATTTCAATTTCACTGTCGTTATCTTATTTTTATTTAGTAGAAACTAATAAGAAAGAAAGAAACTAATAAGAAAGAAAGTAGAAAATATATATATATATATATATATATATATATATATATATATATATATATATATATATATATATATATATATATATATATATATATATATATATATATATATATATATATATATATATATATATATATATATATATATATATATATATATATATATATATATATATATATATATATATATATATATATATATATATATATATATATATATATATATATATTTGAATCGTGAATATGAATTTTCATATTGAATTTAATTGATGCAACCTTTCCACAAATCACTTTCCTTGTAAACGAAGGTAAATTTTAAATCCTTACACAAATACTAATTATTTGTCGGACCTTGAAAAATAAGTTACGGAAACAGATGAACAAAAAACTTGGCGGCATTGTCAAGATATTACGTACCACAGATTAATAAAAAATATATTCTTATTGTGACTGTGACTTTATTCGGTAAACGCCATTGCCAGTATATTGTTTTTTGTAGACTTTTTTCGATTATGATATAGATAATTTGGTTTTAGCTATTTTTGCTGAACTTTTATTGTTATTATTGTCGTGATATTCTACGAAATTGTTAGTTTTTTTTTATAACACTTTCTATATATTTACACATCTGATAATATTTAACAGAACATTAAATATGAATATTATGTGTTATTAAGCCTGCATAATCTGTTTGAGTATTCATATGCTACACAGAAACATAGAATTACAATGTTATCTCCAGTATGTAACATAATTATTTGGTTTGCTTCATCTATTCATATCGTTAATAACATATTGTTCTCATGGCTAGATCACGATTCAGGGATTCAATGATTCACAGACATTTGTACTCGATGTTAATCGATAAATAAGACTGAAGCATAATGTTATACTTGAAAAATAAAATCCATTCATCTGTTTGGTTAGAATTGGGTCGAAAGAGATACGTTAGATCTTTTCTCTCCTCACAAATTCAAAATATCCAAGTAATGTAAAAAAAAAATGTTTTATAAAATAATGTTTAGAATAAGATTACAATTAGCAGCTTGTATTATTTTTTATGATATATTTTAAAAAGTAACTTCTTATATATATTTTTATGTCTTTAAAATAGAGCAATAGATTATCCCATTTATTATAAAAGTGTGTGTAAGCTATAGAATTATAGACTAGTGATGCACCAGAATATACCTCTATAATTCTGATTCAATTTTAATAAATCAGAATGTATATTTATAATTTTAACACGTTTCCTTATATCAGAATAATACTATAAAAATCTCACTCGTATGTATTGTTATTAGATTGGAATTATGAAGCTATGTATTGTATATACTATGAACGCTCTTACAATAATGTAATATATAACATATAATTAACATATAACATACAATTATATTATAAGAATTAAAATAAATATTTTATAAGTTTTAAATTATTAAAGGTCATAAATATGAAATAAATAATATGTGAAAATAAATAAAGAAACAAATACTTGCAATATTTTACCATTTTTTTTAAGTACAGAAGGTGTTCAACACCTTTTCTAACAACTTATGTTGTTCTAAGGTTTATGAAATTGTCATTTTTATTAAGAAACATATTTCTATTAAGTAATATATTATTTTTTTACTTTAAATAATAAAATTATCTACTTTAAATTTAAATCACGCCATACAATAACAATTAAAACACGTATTACAAAATGTTTTACAATCAAGCTACTTTAACATCTTAATCTATTCTATATATCGGGGAATCTACAAAATATGTACTAACATTTTATTATCTGGATCTCTAAACTATTTAATAGAAAATGAAATAATATATTGATACAGATAGTCAACATTTATAATAAATAAAATAAAATAATTATTTTTTTAATATTTAAAATTCCAACTCTAAAGCGAAATATTGGAATGGTTTATGATTACTGCTACGTTTTTTTTATCAATTTTAAATAATATTTTTTTATCTCATTTTATATGTAAAGAGGTTTTATTTTCCAATAACTAATCTTCACGTCCCCTACTAAGACTAAACCTGCGATGAAATTTAAAAGATTTTCGTTTTTCATGCTTCGCCTCTTCTGGAGGTTTATTATCAACGAGATTATCTGTACTTTTAGCAACTTGGACGCTTTTTCGTCTATTTTTCATGGATTTAACTAATCTGTAGAACTTTCCTTTTTTCTTATTAGGATCAAGGGTTAACTCAGAGAGCTCTTCTACTTCAACGCTGAATTCTGATGATATGTCTCCCAAGTCCTCAATACTGTGACTCTCTTGTTTGGCTGGTATTTCTAGTTTCTTTGATGTGTTTGGTTTTGGTTCAGCTGGAGCAGGGGGCGCGTCTGGATCTATGCACTGAAATGTGTATTACATATGTATATTTTTCGATTACAATATCTATCGATTATAATAAAATCTATAATAAAATATTTTAAGTAGCGTAATGGTCTAGCTAAGAAGCCATTGGGATCTTAGCTAGAACAATAAGATCGATATGCCAGTATTTCCTTTTTACGGTACAAAATAGCGCATATTTTGTTTATGAATAATAATTTTAAAATAGAAAATCAAATTATAATAAAATAGGTATATTGTTTTGGTGGTCACTTATATTTTGTTCGTCTAATAGCCGATTAGAATCATTGAAGTGTATTAATTTATCAGAAGAAACAGCAGGTGGTGTGGGAGGCCCGAAGGATGTGTAATGGTTAATTTCTACTCAATTCTCTAAACGCAGCAAAAACGTTTGTTTCTTTTGATTGCATTGATATTTTACATGCTCCAACTGACTATACACTTGGACATTTGATATTAATGATACTCCACGTGATTTTGAGAAAAAATATCTTCGACACGGACGGACAGATGTCCAAGTGATCTTATATTTTTTTACATATAAGCTATGGAAATATGGTTCATAGCCGTCTAAATCAGCTAATACCAGAGAAAAATATGAAGAGAGCAAATATAATTACGTGGCTTCCATTTCTTATATCGAAAAGTTGAAATGACTTTTGGTCTTGAATAAATTTAAGGCTTACCGGTTTAATAGCAAACTTTATGAATTGGCATTTATCAATCGTTCAATAACAAATTGGAAAAGTTTCAACTGACTGTAGAGAGTTAGAAGCGATCGGATTTTTCGGAGGGTTGAATAGTCCTTGTTTAGTAACAAAATTAGATTTTTAAGGCAAAAAATAATTAATGACAGAAAGACAACATTTTAGAGTAACATTAATGATAGATTGTTCATATGTGTAAAATAAAGCCTCGATATAGTTACCAACTTTCAAAAAACACAAATAACTTGTCAATTTACTTACGAATCTGTTCGCTAGAAAGTAACTTAGAATAAATAACTATGTTTACAAGAGCACCAATATATAAAAATACTAAAAGCTATTTAAACTCACGTCTTCTAATTTGATCCGATAAGGTGGCACCTGTTCTGGGTGTCGCCACGGCTTGTAATAGGGTGTATCGGTTAGAGCTTTCCACCCAGGGTAGCGTCGTGATGCTGCATGAAGCTGATTTACCAGTCGAGGCGCCAGCTGAGCTGTTACTCTGAATGTAATGGAAAAAAAGGTTATCTTTTATCGAGGTTATTCATCCTCTAGACCTCTATAAATCCTTAACCACTCTAATCATACTCAGTGGAGTACTTGTACTAGTAAGTATTAACCGTTTTCCGGTTGGGTTGTATAAAACACGTATCAGTTCCGATAACGTAATCACGCTACGTATTTCAAATGTATACGTATATGAAATTTTAAATTTTTGGTGTGTTTTTTATTACTAATTTGTCGATGCTTTTCCCGCAAAAATGCTGAAAGTAAAAAAAGAAATAACTTTATTTAATCAATAATAGATATTTCTTACTTACCTATTGACTAACCAAGCTGGCAGTGCTCCTCTAGGATCTGATCTCGACACGTAGCCCAGCCAGCTGCCGGGGGTGTCCCGTCTTTTTACTACGAACCCCGTTAATAAGGAAAGAGCTCTGTAAAATTACATTTTTTTGTTAACTAAATAGGTAACTTGCTTAAAATGTAAATATATTATATAATTAATATATTGAATATGATGCTTAAAATGTTAGTATGTAGTTTTCACTCATCTTTTACTTATTGCGGGATTAACACAAAGAACGTAGCGATCTGTGGCTCTATTATACACTTTACCATTTAAAGACAATGTCCCTAACTGAAGTGTGCAATCATATTTGTAAGTAATATTTGAAATAACATCCAACCTATTTCATACAATCTAAGCCTTCACAATGTTGTCGTCAATATTTTTACCAATTTTTGCAGCTCTACGCGATATTCCGTACATATTAGAATAGGCAGAGAGAATCCCATGTTAGGACACTATATTCTCCGTTTTCGCCAAGTCCAGAAATTACGTGTAGAGCGACGAATTCAACGTTGCGCTTTACACTGAGTGTGGATCGAGCTCACAATTTAATAATGTAGACGATATTTCGTTATTGCCATATAAATTATATTTCACCTAGATAAAAAATCGCGAGTCGCTTCCGAGTTAAAAGTTTTAATTAGGTGAAGTAAGTTATGTACTTACTCTTCTAACTGTAAGCGGTTTGTATATATCTTGTCATGGAAATTTAAGTTTTTAAATTTAAGTTTAGGATTTAGTCTAATCACTCACACTCACTCACGGATTTAGTCTAATAACACAATCACTAAATCCTAAACTTAAATTTAAAAACTTAAATTTCCATGACAAGATATATACAAACCGCTTACGGTTGTAATAATTCTTTTAATATGTATATATATATATATATATACATATATATATATATATATATATATATATATATATATATATATATATATATATATATATATATATATATATATATATATATATATACATATTAAAAGAATTATTACATTTTTTATCATCATTTAATACTCTAAATAAAATAATTAATACAAAAAGTAGGTATGTGTAAATATTTTTAATTCTTCTTCTAATCTTCTAATTAAGTGGTGGATATTTTTTGATGATTCTAAAGTTGCCATAGTCTACTTGAATAAACTAAATTTCAATAAAAATGAAAATTGGTCTTGGTTTTCCATAAGATATATTGTCATTACAAACATAATAGAATTCTTCAATACAAATTACCATATAATTTATTTAAAAACAAATTTTACAGACAATAAAATAGCTTTTATGCAAAAACTTTTTTTCTGATGCCACCAACAAGGCCGTGACGAATTGACGCACGTTATTTATCTTATCTGTGAAGTGGCGTCCGAATCCTTTGATGAGAACTACTTTGTTGTATACATCGTATTTTATTGGATTGACTTTTAAAGATTATGTTGAAACTATTGCAGATTATTACAATCAAATGTAAGCTCTAATTAAATACTCATAAAATGTTCCTTGGCCTAGTCAGTGTATCGCGTAGATTCAACCACTAGGAGAACGCTGTACCCTATAAAATGTAGATATAAGAGTATACGCGATAATCATTAATTCTTACTTTCATATATATATATATATATATATATATATATATATATATATATATATATATATATATATATATATATATATATATATATATATATATATCCAATCCATTAGTAGCGTGTATTTTTCATTAGTAAACCAACTTTTTTTTTGAACCAATTAAATATATGTTATTGACTAAATAATATTAATATTATTTACTTCACCTAACAAATCCTTTCCTAGGTGGGTAATCTTTATGGTACACGGAATGGTTGAGGATCATCTTCTCCTCGCCGGTGTCGAGCCAGGAGCGCTGCAGCACGAAGTCGCGGTTTTTGAGAGGCGCTGGACACGACACTGTGTAAATTAAAAAAATATATAATTATTATTAATTATGATATCCTTAAGGCAATTATTATATTTAAATATTTTTTTTTTTAATAAATAAATAAAATCAATAAAAAAGCGTTAATCAGGTCCTTCAACCTCTTGAATTTTGAGATTGATTCTCTCTGTTCCCTCTGCTGTATGCGGGACATGTGGGAAATCGACATAAAAAAACATATTATATTATTTCTGATAGGAAAAGTATATTCGCCAAAACATTAATATGTAAATACTTTTAATATAGAAAAATAATACTAATATAGAATAAATAAGACATATAGTAGTATATGTTTATTTACTTGTATGTATATCTTGTATGTATTGGAATTTTTATTTAAGTTATTTTTATTTTTATTTTTTATTTTTATGTAACCTTTGTATTGCATTTTATGCGTCATACTTCGTCATGCGGCTACTTACAGGCTTCACCCACTTTCACAGGTTGGCTGGAAGAAATCTCTTCTAGAGATAAGTCCGCTGTTGCTAACTATATTTCTTTATATTTTGATGATTATTAAAGTATAAAAATCCACACTAAAAATCAAAATATTCTCTCTTGCCAAATGATTGTTCTTTGCAATAATCTTTGGGTAGCGGAAATTTGTAAAAATCTCCCTACAGAGATGATAATAACGTAATAAGTTGTATAAAAACATATACGAATTTCGACGCAGCGTGAGAGAGAACTCATGGCTTAGTAGTCAGAGCACTTGGACGGTGTCCATTAAATGCGGGTTCGAATCCCAGCGGGTTCAAATTTTTATAAATTTTTATATGTTTTCTTTAAGTATTTTTATATTTCTTTATGTTTGTACGTCAACATATTTTTTTGAATGCAATAAAGAATACTATATAAGCCCTTTGATTCTTTGGTATCAATTTCAAGTGTTCGAAAAGTTTCAGTACTGTTGTCCGAATTTTAACTTTACTTCTACAAAGTAAAGTTCGAAAAGTTAAGAAAAAAAGTAAATAGCAACAATAAGTTTTCTTAACAAGTTGTTTATTTTTTTTTTTTGAATTGAATTGAATAAACAAGGAATAATTCTAAAATTCCAAATGAATTGCCTCAATATGTTCCTCAAATTAGGAAATGCTGTTTAGTCGGTGCGTGGAATGCGCTGATGAGATAAATTCACGCTCGAACGAACACGGTAATAGAATACACGCCTATAAACTAAGGAAGTGTCTGCCTGCTCTCAAGATCGTACAAAAGATGTAGATGGCTTATCGCTTCGTTACAGACAAATGTTAACATTTCGTAAATATATAGAGTTATATTAGATATAATATTTTATATTTATTACAATTTAAAAATGTACCGTTTAGGAATATATTCATATTTAACTATAACTATATGTAAAAACCAGTATTTTGGCGACTATCTTGAGCGTAGTGTAGCGGTTACACGACCGATAAAAATCCAAAAATCAATGGCCTATAGATTAATTATAATTGTAATATAAACATAGAAATAAAATACATAATAAAAACTAGCACACTTACTCATGTATATTATAAAAGTTGATATTAATTAAAAGCAATTGATTGATGTACATTTGCATTTATGCGGAGAGCGCACGAGTATGCTATCGAACATAGCAACGGAACTCGCGTGAATAACTCTTCAAGTTTGAGGTATTTCATTACAGTACAGTGCCTGCTATCGTACTCGTATATCTATATTTCGTACCGCTAATGAACCAATTAATGGAATTTAATTACCCGTATTGTGCATATTTTTAATATAAATTTAGATTTGTATATGAAATTTGAATTTTAAAATTATATTTGATATACAAAAGCGTAACTCAACGCCGCGCCTTGTCATAACATATAGGGGAAATTAAAATAATATTAAAAAAAATATATATATATATATATATATATATATATTATATATATATATATATATATATTATATATATATATATATATATATATATATATATATATATATATATATATATATATATATATATATATATATATATATATATATATATATATATATATATATATATATATATATATATATATATATATATATATATATATATATATATATATATATATATATATATATATATATATATATATATATATATATATATATATATATATATATATATATATATATATATATATATATATATATATATATATATATACATATATATATCTTTTAAATTTAAATATTTTTTTATTACACAAAAAACAATTATAGATATGTGCCAGCCAGTGAAGAATATAACCGAGTTCCTCTAGACGTGTTCCAACATTATTACAGCATTAGATTCTTCTATTGAAGGGGCCGGTTCAATAATTTTTTTAAAAGCTGACCGCCCATTTTTTTCCTCTGGTGCTGTAAATGTCCATGGGCTGCTGATCACTTAACATCAGATGACCCGCTAGCTCGATTGCCTGGTGTTCAAAATGGGCGCTTGCGTTGAGTTCCGCCGCTCAATACACAAGCGGGAAAAGGAATCTCTTAAAATTAAGTTCCCTCTGCCTACTAAAACATTTTATTATCGTCATTATCATTTACAAAATCATTAATTAGGTAATAACCGTTAACACACAAACGTCTTTTCACAATTTTTTTAAATTGTGATATAGAACATTCTCGGACGTTTTCTGGGATCCTATTGTAAAAGCGCACACACTGTCCCATGAAGGAATTGTGGACTCGATGCAATCGAGTTACATGCGTGGTAAGTTCAAGTTCAACGTATTTCTAGTATTAATATTGTGTACATCGCCAATTTTATTAAAATCATTAATATTTATTTTATACATATAAAACATTTTCCAGGATATGTTGAGACACAACTGTCAATATATTAATTTCCTTTAGTCGAACAATATAATACCTTAGATGTCTTAACAAAGGTGATAAAATAAAATTGACTCCACCTGCACTATCGGTTTTTAAATTTAATATAAATAAATTTGCTGGCAAGAGCACTACACTGTGTACGGTATGTACGTACGTACGAGTTGCACTGCAGCTCCAGGCTTGCGGACTTTTTGACCCGATTGCGAAATTTTCACAGGCTCGGCTATATTTTACGTTATTAAATATACATTAAATATTTTTTACTTTTTCTACAGGCCTTCTCTTTATCTCACATATAGCAGGGTAGGCTGAGAGACACATGCTTATGCATACACATTCCGTTCTCAGCTTGCCGTCTGAATTTGAGACATGGCGTGTTGACTGACGGAACTTAACTCCACGATTTGAGTCCCTGGAGTCAGGAACAACCTGTCTCCTGAGTGGGAATCGAACCCACACAGTCATGCTGCGCCATTTTTACTTTATGTGACTACAGTCGAAGATGTTAGCGTTTAATTTACATAATATTGATGTGTAGGTTTATTGTATATATTATCTTGAATGGGATAGCATAAAAAACTAGAAGCTATAAGTCTTTACAGTAGAATAATATACGTACATACTTACTCTATTTCATATAACACTATTATTGGCTTTACCTCTGGTACTTGAAACCTATCTACATCCGGCACTTGAAACTTTTAAAAGCACTCACGTATCGTAACAAGTTTCTCACTTGATTTCTCATTATGATTTAGTTATAATGCAAATATTGATCAAATACTGAAGGGCAACATAAATTATAATTTCCATTAGTGAAAATTAAACCATTAGATATTGGTATATATAAAATTCTCTCGCTACTAACTTAGTGACTGACTGACAATATGCTGCTGAAAAATTTTGCTGTAAAAAGTAAAAACTTCGAGTACTGCATGGAAACTGTAAACTAATTTACATTTTAGGATCGCTAAGGACAAGTGGAATTACGAGGCATAGCTTGTATAGCATACAATTATTATAGACATTACAATATATATGCATCCTAACAAAAAGATGCAACTCGAGCACACGACAGCACGAATTAATGAATGCAAATGTAAATAACGTCGACCGTCATGGCGGCGGGCGGCGGGAAATAATTTTGAATTACAATATTGTACATTCTAGTTAATGGCGCATTTTATGCGATATCAATGGACGTTTGACGTAATTTATTAGTTAAAAAATTGTACATATATCTGGATTATTTTATTTATTTTCCTTCTTTTTTGTAGTTTATTTACAATATATTATTTTAATACTATTTTATATTTTGTATACTATTTTAGAAGAAGTATAAAATTTAAGCGTAAAATCGAGTTTATGCTAATGTGCTCTCTCAGTCGAAGCACTCATCACAAACTTAGCCACAAGTCCTTATCGAGCTACGTCAAAGCTCTTATATACTTGTAAAAACTTATTAAGGCTGTCATGGCGCACTGGCACAGAGTCTGACTGTAATCGCATAAATTCCATTTAAAGCTCTAGACAGACAAAAAGTAGTGATAGGCCCCACCACTGGATACGTAACGAGTGTCTCGACACTAGACTACCCTCTGCTTTCTCAGCTATATGAGAAAGATATGTATGCTAATAGCTCCCCATATAAGCGACGCCAACTGGCATCTTATTCCGTGAAAAATTTATTCATAATTTGATGAGTCAGTGGTGATATTAATATTATTACAATAAATTTATTATGAAAGGCAATAAGCGAGTATGAGTCATAAGAATTTGAATCTAAAAGTCAATTGTGAATGCCCGAGGGGGACGCTTATGAAAATATGATGAAATGGTGTTGAATATAAAGACGACTCTAGGCCCCGAGGCCTCGTGTGTAGGGCTGTAACGCTTTTGTAAAAGATATTCTAAGCTACTAACAAAATATGACGAAGAGAGAATATTTAATATTGTTATACGAGACGATGGGACGTTTTATATTTATTTATGACGATGCTTTGTAAGTCTATGTAAATTTTAAATGAGAAATGTGTTTGTAAAAATTGTGCAGTTGTAATCAGTAATATATTTAATTAATTATCTTTAAATTAATAAAAATGATATCTTCTTTCAGTAATGGTTTTATGTTAGCCCTATCTCTCACATTGTAGAAGGTTAGTAAAGATAAAAAAAATAGAAAATATGCTGGGCGTATATCAAACAGTTAGTATAACAGTATTATTACATATAAAGAATCATTAAAAAAAGTTGAACGTAGCGGCAGTCGAAAGTATTTTATTTCTCTTAGTGTATATATATATATATATATATATATATATATATATATATATATATATATATATATATATATATATATATATATATATATATATATATATATATATATATATCAGAAATCGTATTCTCCTCTAACATCCCTAGCAACACTTTGATTTGATCAAACATGTGCGCCGCCATAACTTTCGTAGACAGGATCAAGGCTTTATTTGCACTACGTGGGATTTTTTGGGGTGTGTTTTATATTTATATGAACAAATATATTTGCTGAGAGATCTTCCATATCTAACCATACATTTTTCAATATTCTTATTTTTTATCTCCACGTATTATATATCTTTTGTGTTTCACGGTAACATATTTGCCAGCATATAGGGAATCGGAAATATTTAAAATTGGCCAAAACATACATATATATGTCCTGTGTTTAAACACGATAAAACGAGCTCAATACGTTCGTAATGCTTCGATGGCGTCTTAATTTTCCTTCATATCTTAGTGATTAGATGAATTATTCCAAGTCCACCTTATATGCGAATAACGTGTAATATATATTTATTATTCATTTTAATGTTATTCCGTACTTCTTAATGGCTCAATAGCTACGGAATAATTAATAAGCATTAATTATTTTATATAAGAGTCGATATATGAGTCTGTAGTTCATTTATTATATATCACAAAATTTTATTTGCCAAAATAATATGTAACAATGATTCTTAATTGTTTTGAACTATTAGGCTTGGAAGTTAGAAATCAAAGGTTAAAAAGAAAGATATTTGATCTTTACTCTTCGACACTTAGAGAAAGTTATATAGTATTGTCCCCGATTGCCGCCTAATTTACGAGACATTGCGTGTTGCCATGTCACGCTTTATTCTTTTGAACTATTTTAATATTTATTTTTGTAGCTAGCACAATATTTTAAAATAATTATTACAATATTTATATATTGATGTTTTAAAGGGGAGCTAAAGTAACTATTGGATCATAGCCTGGATTATGTAAGATTTGACTAACGCTATAATAGAGAATATGATGGATATAAAATTAATGTTAAGATGGCTCAGTGCTAATCTTCATTCTGTTTGCATATTTAATAAATTTTAAAGCAAACCAAGCCAAGGTAGATGATAATATTTAATATATCCCCGGTGAGATCGATTACAGAAACTATAGCGCTCTACTAGTTATTAATTTCGTAATTATTGAATAAATTGACTAGCTTCTCTTTTAATATATTATTTTATTATATTGATGTTTATGTTTATGTTTATGTTTTACTAATTAATTTCGTGTGTTCTTTATACAACATGACAATGGCCAAAACATATGGGTTCGATTAGTTCGTCCGAAAGCATCAGGGATCTAACGTAATTAACTTGTGACATCACATTTCACAGCCTATTAAGGCCAGTAAGCTGATAATCCTATATTCAATGCCTTAATGGAATAAAATTTAAAAAATAATAAATTGATTAAAAAAAGTAATATAATATATATTTATAAATATATTTAATTCAGAACGTATCAAATTAATTTGATATCATTATCTTCTTATTTTGGCTCATTACTAGTATTGGGGGAATCTCAAATTGTCAAATTTTTATTTCAGTAATTGATCCATATACGTCTGAAAGGCTTAAAAATATATTTATTTATAAAAATATTTAAAAGAACGTATGAAATTGGGAAGTTGCGGTACACGTTCTTCTAATCGTAATTTTTTTCTAAATAATGAAACTACTTACTGGCATAATACCCGACGTCATTATTGACATTGATGTGGCCAGCGTCCTCCGCGGCCAGCATGTGCGTGTCCCACACCGATCGGTACTCGGGGTCGTGGAGGACGTCGTACAGTGCGTCTGGCTCCACGTCCTCGAACTCTGCGACCACCTTGTATAACAAAAATAGAGAATATTAGATTCTTTTTATTCTTTACGTTTTATCTAAGTTGTCTGACCATGTATGCATGTAGTGAAACAATATTTTGTAATATATATTTAATTTAAATAAAAAAAAAATAATAGCTGTCAAGAACATTTGAAAAAAAAACAAGAAAAAATATTCCTACATAGTTGCTAAAACCAGTAACAAGTATCTTCATAATGGCTTAACTTATTAAATTTAATTTTTTTAATAATAATTAGTTAATTGTTTTAATAAAAAACATTTATTGCTCAATTAAAAACGATTTTATATGGAATTTCAAATATTATGATTTCATTATTAAAAATGTTGGTGGATTTCATAGTTTACTCACTAATCTTGTTCCAATAGAAGCTAAATTAGTACTGATAGAAATTCATTCGCTAAATGGTAATTTTTAACATATGAGCATTTTGTATGATACGGGACTATGCAAATTTCCATGCTCGGGGCGCTAATATCAATTAATATTAATTATTATTATAATCATATAGCTTTTAGACTGTACCGTGGTATATTCAAATTTAAATTGTAATAGATAACGTAAATGCCACCCTAAAGTATCCACTTCACGAGCAAACATCAGTGTTATTATTCAAATTCAGCATTTTCGTACGAACAGTACAATCAAAATTTTAAAGACTGAGTTTTTATTATTATATAATTGTTTATGTTCCATGCTTCAAAATGATAGAAACAAAACACTTTTAAGATCACTTTGTTGTCTGTCTGTCTGTCTGTCTGTCTATCTGACAGTTCGTCTGTCAAGAACATTTTACACAAGATAGCATAGAGGTTTAAAGTTACAATTATAAACTTAAATATTATAAACTTCTTCTTCTTTACTTTTCACCTATTTATAAGAAAAGTAAAGTACTGCGTAATATTTTTCATTCTGCAAAAATTTATGATGTTTTGCGACATCATATTATAAATATTCGATATTCTTGGCTTAATTTTTAATATTTATATAATTATTAATTATCTATAATATTTTTTCCCTTATAATTAAAAATAGCAGTAAAATCCATTGAGTTATTGGAAAGACTTAAGCGTAGTAACGTACCGTACCGTAGACACCGTAGATACAAATTTACACGTACTTTTTAATCTTCGGTGGCAAGCGACCTTATTTTACGCCTTTATATAAAGATAAAACGAGTACTCGAACATTAAACAATACCAATATATATATATATATATATATATATATATATATATATATATATATATATATATATATATATATATATATATATATATATATATATATATATATATATATATATATATATGTATGTATGTGTGAATTCGCATTTGACAATTTCAAAGGTGAATCTTTAGAACCCACATCCAGTATAATCCAATTGCACGCGTTTCTAATCAAAAGGACGATATTCTATTAAAGTTATATTTATATAGACAAAAATATATTTTTACATATATGTATATAGCTATAATATTATAATTATTATTATACTGCTTTTTATGAGATAGAGTTATCTAGTGACTCATCACTCCGTACAGACTATACGTTATGCTCTTTTTACAACGTAACGTCCATGTTCTGTAGCTAAACTGGCGAGAGATATTATGATTTTGCTTAAGTTTCACGCTCTAACCCGCATATAGCATAGCATCCCGCGTATAGCAGGATAGGCAGAGAGACATTACCGGATTCTGAGACACTGCGTGTTAAGTAGCTGAACTCAACGCTGTACTTTGTCTTACCAGAATAGGAAAATAAATTAATGAGCTCCGCTGAATTTGAGAACTAATACTGGCAAGCTCAATGGCTATAATCCGAAGCTGTCTCACTAGGGCCCGATAGCCTCGTATAATATAAAACACACAACTATAGTCTCCAGTTTAGTATGTGTTGCGATTGCGTTTAATGTTAATGGCGATAAGCCTAATATTTTTTTTTGTCTTTGCAGCTTATTGCATATAAGTTATTATATCCACGTATTCATTGTACCCACGGTCAACATATGAATATACCATGTGATATACACAATTTTTAACAAAGTTAGTAGTAGAATATTTTATGTGTTTCAAGTGTTAAATACCCGTAAGGAATATGGAATGTCAATATGAAATTTTGTATATAAATACATTTCAATTAATAAGGAAAAAAAAAGATTTTATATTTATATTTAATACTCAAAATGAAATTCATTTTTATTTCCCTAATCGCGTAAATAAAAAAAAACACATACACACACGTACATATGCAAAAATAAATTGGAATTAAAAATATAAAAGTATATATATAACCATACTCTTAGACTTCACGATCTAGCCATCGTGACATCTTGTTCAATGACAGTTATTTCCGCTTGTCGAAATCTCTCTACATCATAGTAGATCAGTTGTGACGTACAAATCCATATTTATATTATATTTTAATTTTTTTTAATTTTTTTTGCTAAGACTTGATTAAGCTTGATTGAATATAAAATTAAATTTTAAATTTTAACTTCCCACATCTAGTGTAGGGACTAGGCAAAAATAACCTAGTGTCAAGACTCAAAAGACTCCGTTGTTCTGTTGCCGCCAGATTTCCAGTCACTGTGTATTGAGTGGCGGAAATTAATATAGCGCTTTGTCTTGCTAAAGCCAGGAAGCGAAAACAATTCATTTCCTAGAGTTGTGATCGCCCCATCGCTTCTGCAGTCAGACACTCTCCGGTCCACTGAAAGCTCCGATAACTTCAAAGTTTTAAGTGCCATCGTCATTTTAGAACCTTCCCGAGAATCCTCTTACGAGATACACTACCACTAAGTTATCACTTTAACTTTAACTGTCGTCAAGTACTTTTGGACGCAATGGGACGCAATGATTTTTTATAGATTTTCGAACACAGATCACCCTAGACATAGTTCCACTGAGCCAAGGTGGCAATAACTTATATTCAATATGTAATCTATTATACTATTTATTATCAATATATATATTTAATAATATAATAAATAAAATAAGCACTATAACTTCTCGTCTTACAAAAAAAACAAAGCAAGTTCAACGACCTGTATTGAGTAGGACTGGAAGAGTTCCAAGCGGGGCACACTATTGTATTGTAGGGTAGCAGTCGAGACACTTTAATAAGTGGGCTATTGTATACAAAATATGATAAGTTAATTGAAATTCTGTATGTTCACACGTTTTTTTTACAAGTAAGTATGCCATATATTTACTTAAATTGACTAAACACACATGAATCACTGTGTTCTGATATATATAAAAAAATTTGAACGCAGCGGATTTTGAACCCGCGCCTGTATTTTTTCTATCCTTAGTGTGGATAAACACTTTAAAATCATTAAAATATCTCAGGCATAACCATTTAATATCGTTCGCTTCACAACGCTGGAACACTTCCAAGTGAACGAGACTATTGACCATTGAGTGGTTCAGTGGAGATTCTCTCTCATATGATAAGTGTATGATACTGTTTTATTACTGATCATATTCAAGCGTTTTATTGCTTTTTTTAAACATATTGTTAACACACAGCCGTCGTCAATTTGTAGTTCCTGAACCAGTTTTAGTATTTTTTTTATTTTATGCTCTTATATTTTATTATTTTACTACTCTAAGGCCGTTATGTCACGGCGTCTTTTAACGAGACAGATGTGGGTTCGATTCCAAGTCAGAAGGAGTATCAATGAGAAAACAAGTTTCTCTTTTAAACATGCATTCGTGTATTGTGTAATGTTATCTCCTATTTACCGTACAATCTCGTTTGTGTGTTCTCCAAACAACGTGACAACTGGCACGCTCGAAACGCCATAGGGCCGCTAAAGAGCCGCTAAAGAGCCGCTAAAGAGAAGGAAAAGGAGAAGAAGAACAAGCGAGTTCACTCTCTCAATAATTGGGTGGAATTGGGAAACGAAGTGTAAGTTACTACTATAGATTTTGGTGCTCACTGTTCAAGCTACATTTAATCCAAACACTTATATTTAAACTGACTTAAAGAAATCAAATGAACAAGCTTCGCCTCGTTTTCATAGCTTTATACATCTAATAAAATTAAAAACATTAGAGGAGATTTAAAAAAAAAACCAAAAATCCTTTCAAATTAATTCCCTCTATTAACAAGTCCGTTCGCTGTTAGAAATTGCCTGGGAGTTTTAGAAGGCAATCTTCTGACGCCGCGTCGAGAGAGCGCTCAGGTACATTAATTACCCATTTGTATTACTTTTTACATTTAGCCCCTTTAAAACGATATTCTTTTTCAAATAATTTCTGAATTTTTTTTAGTATACAATTTGTTAGCACATTTTTTTAACTGAAATTAAAATTACAGTTTATGATATAAGACATTATTCACACAATGATAAATTATGATTACTGTGTACAATATACATACTTCAACACGTTTCGTTTATGTTGAATGAAAAGTATTTAAATTTTCTGTTAATTTAACATATAAAAAAAAACAAGTGCTATTGCACTTTTGTTTAAATTGTCGCACAAAATCGCCTAAAACGAAAGCATCTTGTATGAGGCTAAATATCGAGGCCTTCAAAACCTAAACGACCATAAAAATTGTGAAAAACTGATTATAGTTGGTATAGACTGATGGCAGTTAACAACTTTAAAAAAAAAGTTATCACATCACATGACCAAAACTTTAATATGTGGTAATGTAGACAAACATACATATCTATCGTCTATATATTTTCATTTACTCATCATATACATAATTCATTCACTGTATAACCTTTTTATTCATTCTTTCATTCATTCATTTAAAATGCTGATATATATTTAAGAAATGCAAAAACAAACCCAACCATTACATCAGGTTTGATAAACCTCACATACTCGCTAGGGAAAACAAATACATCCCCAAAATGATACACGAGGCTATTGAAATCCCAATTTCTAACGAGAAGACTTGTAAGCTTTCTACTAGATGACCGTTGTAAGCTTTCTACTACCTGGGACCCACTTGTAAAAACTAAAAGTCCCAAACCCACCATACCAGAAGGCGGGATACAGTCAGCCCATTCTGCAGGAAAAAAACTCAGAAACCGTTGGCGGTAGTTTGATATAATAATTAAATGAACTGACAGACAAATGTCAACTCAGTCTATCCGGGACCACGGACTTCTGCAAAGTGTTCGAAACGTCGGATTTCCAAAAATAATATCAATTATCAATCAACTGTGTGTGTGTGTAGTAAATAATAAAAATATTTAAAAATCCCGAAGAAGAAGACATAATATTTGCCATTGATTATTTGAACTTCCCTATTCCGGGAAGACCAAATTAGGCGTTGAGTTCCGCCAATCAAAATGTCTTTAAACAGAAAAAACATAACTCTTCTCTATAATCCATAAGATTATTATTATACATTGTAATATAATAAATATTGTAATGAAAGCTGCATTTCATACAAATTCAATTAGACCGTGCCGAGATATTTAATCACATTTATTAAACGTAATCGTGTCGTCCTGGATATACAATTTTTATAGCAAGGCTTAATATCATAGAGAGGTCGACTTTTATCTCTTTAGAATGTTAAATAATAAGTAAATTATTTAATCATTTTAATAACATATCCCAAGTAACATAATTGACTTTCTTATTACGATTAAACAATACAGCGTTCTCCAACATCTCTGAAATTGGGTTAAAAATAAAATACGGATAAAGATGGCACTAATTTCTCTCCCTTTCTATCCAAGTCACTCTAACCAGGATGCTAGGACATGATAACAAACTGTGGTAAACTTCACAAACTTTAGAAAGCTACACAATGTTGACAGATAGTTCTATTTATACTCTATACATAATACAGGTACTAGAAATAGTGCTGTGCGTCATAGCGATAAAGGTAAAATAAAATATAAAAGCCTTTGCTAAAGCTAAATTTAACTTATTCATACAACATTTTATGAACAAAAGTTTCATAGTTGTTTTGAATGTGAATCTATAATATATTTCAAATAATATGTATATTTTTTGTTAATGTCAAGTTGCGGCTTTCAGTTCCGCCACTTGTCACGCAATGTTCCGAAAACTGGGCGGAAAATGGGGAATGGAATATCTTAGCACTAAGCTCCTTATCCAGCTATGTTGGAAAAAGCTTAATGCTTGATATTTTTTGACTGATCATGGTACCATATATGTTCTGCATTATATGTCTTTAAAAATAGATTGAAACAAAAAACAAAGAAAAAAGTAGTGGGTAGTTCCTCAAAAGGCCTCAGTTCATCTTCGATGATAGCAGAGGAAGGTCCCTTAAAAAGCATAAGGATCCCCCCGGATGGGATGTATGTAGAGGTTAATGACATTGGACTTTCCGAAAGACCTACATGCCCTAGTGACCGTAACTCTGACTACCTTAACAGGCATAAAACGTGAAATTAAAAACAAAGTCAATGGACCCGAATCATATTCAGAGTATTTTATATGGTATAAATAAACATTACATATTTAATTATACTAGAGAACCCGTTGACGCGTAAAATACCCGTTGCCATAGCAACGAGTATGTTATTTTATACAAAAGTTATATATTGCTAAACATATGGTACTGTGTGTAAAGTTTTATTTATCGATTTAATGTACTTTATAAGCATTATTATTGCAAAATATTAGCGCTCTGCACTTCTCCTACACATAAACTATAAGTGTACTAAATCTCATACTCTTCCGTTCACGCAATTTACGTAAAAAGAGGTCCAAAGTTTTTGCCTCACCTATTAATATATAGAGTAGTGATTATAAGTAAAATGTAAACTCCAATCCATCCATAACGTATATAACACGTATATGATTTTATTAAAACCTATATATGTATCCTTAGATGTAAAAAAAAAAAAAAAACATCACACAATCGGACTAACAGGATTAATAAAATTTTAAATTAATGTTTAAATATTCATGGCGGTGTTCGAAAAGCAAATGCAGCTGTTTCGCCGTTAGTCCGTAATTAAATATAAACATTGTTCAACTTGCTACGTAATCGATTTATCAACACCTCTGTTTACAGCTACGGTGAGGACCTTGGTACCTGTTTGAAAGGAGTGAAATTTGTAATATACTAGCTAGCCGTTTATGGCTTTGCTTGATCGATTATCTCGGATTTCCTCTAATATAATATGAATATACTGTAAATTTTATATAACTTTTCAATTATGAGTCATTCCTAATTAAACTTAAACTACATGTTAAGGGAAACCTAAGAAAATACAACAGGTAAATCTACATTTAAATCGTAATGTATGATATATAAAAAATGTATTACAAAGCAAAAGCTTTCTCAACTTTAACATACATTCAATTTAAAAAGACAAAAATTAAAAGTATTGCAGTACGCTTAAGTAAGAGAATGAAGTCTGAAAGAAAATTTGGACAGTTCAAGAGTTTATCGATACGTAGTCTCACGTTCGAATAACAGACCAAGTAGAGAAATTCAATTCCATTCTATTCTAGATTACGTATTATATTTCAAAAATTTCATACGTTATTTATATACGTTAAATAAAAGTATTTAGGAACATAGTTACACTTAGACTCAATATAGTGATAATATTACATTTAAAATAGTTTATATCACTCTATATAGAAGAAAGAGCAACTGTTGAATTTCTTGCCGGCTCTACTCACAGAATTTTTAATTTGATATAAAGAATTCCAGTGGGTCACCCGCGACACAAATTCTGCGACTTTTTAAGTTGTAGTAGGTTCACATAATTTTTATTTAGTAATACTGACATTGTCACTTTCTAACCTGCCAGTAGCTTTTTTTCCGCTTTTAAATATTAATTATTTGTTAATCGTAACAGTTAGGTTACTTGCAATCAACAATAAACTTTATTTTTGTGCATCTTCGGCTTTACAGTCAGACATCTTCACATCTACAACGTCGAAGTGATAGTCAATATAGTTTAAAGAAATCCAGTACCCGTTGAAATTTCGGAAAATCCTCTCTCAATATTCCCATATACTCTACAAATTTCAAATTTCTACGCTAAAAGAAGTTGTGTTGCATTGCCTCTCATTCCATCAATAAATCAAGTATTATATATATATATATATATATATATATATATATATATATATATATATATATATATATATATATATATATATATATATATATATATATATATATATATATATATATATATATATATATATATATATATATATATATATATATATATATATATATATATATATATATATATATATATATATATATATATATATATATATATATATATATATATATATATATAATACTTGATTTATTGATGGAATGAGAGGCAATGCAACACAACTTCTTTTTAGCGTAGAAATTTGAAATTTGTAGAGTATATGGGAATATTGAGAGAGGATTTTCCGAAATTTCAACGGGTACTGGATTTCTTTAAACTATATCTGACTTTCACTTCGACGTTGTAGATGTGAAGGTGTCTGACTGTAAAGCCGAAGATGCACAATAATAAAGTTTATTATTGATTGCAAGTAACCTAACTGTTACGATTAACAAATAATTAATATTTAAAAGCGGAAAAAAGCTACTGGCAGGTTAGAAAGTGACAATGTCTGTATTACTAAATAAAAATTATGTGAACCTACTACAACATAAAAATTCGCAGAGTTTGTGTCGCGGGTGACCCACTGGAATCCTTTATATCAAATCAAAAATTCTGTGAGTAGAGCCGACAAGAAATTCAACAGTTGCTCTTTCTTCTATATAGAGTGATATAAACTATTTTAAATGTAATATTATCACTATATTGAGTCTAAGTGTAACTATGTTCCTAAATACTTTTATTTAACGTATATAAATAACGTATGACATTTTTGAAATATAATACGTAATCTAGAATAGAATGGAATTGAATTTCTCTACTTGGTCTGTCATTCGAACGTGAGACTACGTATCGATAAACCCTTGAACTGTTCAAATTTTCTTTTAGAGTTCATTCTCTTACTTAACCGTACTGCAATACTTTTAATTTTTGTTTTTTTTAAATTGAATGTATGTTAAAGTTGAGAAAGCTTTTGCTTTTGCGTACATTTTTTATATATCATACATTACGATTTAAATGTAGATTTACCTGTTGTATTTTCTTAGGTTTCCCTTAACATGTAGTTTAAGTTTAATTAGGAATGACTCATAATTGAAAAAGTTATATAAAATTTACAGTATATTCATATTATATTAGAGGAAATCCGAGATAATCGATCAAGCAAAGCCATAAACGGCTAGCTAGTATATTACAAATTTCACTCCTTTCAAACAGGTACCAAGGTCCTTACCGTAGCTGTAAACAGAGGTGTTGATAAATCGATTACATAGCAAGTTGAACAATGTTTATATTTAATTACGGACTAACGGCGAAACAGCTGCATTTGCTTTTCGAACACCGCCATGAATATTTAAACATTAATTTAAAATTTTATTAATCCTGTTAGTCCGATTGTGTGATGTTTTTTTTTTTTTTTTACATCTAAGGATACATATATAGGTTTTAATAAAATCATATACGTGTTATATACGTTATGGATGGATTGGAGTTTACATTTTACTTATAATCACTACTCTATATATTAATAGGTGAGGCAAAAACTTTGGACCTCTTTTTACGTAAATTGCGTGAACGGAAGAGTATGAGATTTAGTACACTTATAGTTTATGTGTAGGAGAAGTGCAGGGCGCTAATATTTTGCAATAATAATGCTTATAAAGTACATTAAATCGATAAATAAAACTTTACACACACTACCATATGTTTAGCAATATATAACTTTTGTATAAAATAACATACTCGTTGCTATGGCAACGGGTATTTTACGCGTCAACGGGTTCTCTAGTATAATTAAATATGTAATGTTTATTTATACCATATAAAATACTCTGAGTATGATTCGGGTCCATTGACTTTGTTTTTAATTTCACGTTTTATGCCTGTTAAGGTAGTCAGAGTTACGGTCACTAGGGCATGTAGGTCTTTCGGAAAGTCCAATGTCATTAACCTCTACATACATCCCATCCGGGGGGGTCCTTATGCTTTTTAAGGGACCTTCCTCTGCTATCATCGAAGATGAACTGAGGCCTTTTGAGGAACTGTCCACTACTTTTTTCTTTGTTTTTTGTTTCAATCTATTTTAAAGACATATAATGCAGAACATATATGGTACCATGATCAGTCAAAAAATATCAAGCATTAAGCTTTTTCCAACATAGCTGGATAAGGAGCTTAGTGCTAAGATATTCCATTCCCCATTTTCCGCCCAGTTTTCGGAACATTGCGTGACAAGTGGCGGAACTGAAAGCCGCAACTTGACATTAACAAAAAATATACATATTATTTGAAATATATTATAGATTCACATTCAAAACAACTATGAAACTTTTGTTCATAAAATGTTGTATGAATAAGTTAAATTTAGCTTTAGCAAAGGCTTTTATATTTTATTTTACCTTTATCGTTATGACTTTTTATGTTGTAGTAGGTTCACATAATTTTTATTTAGTAATACTGAATACGACGCTACGTCACTTTCTAACCTGCCAGTAGCTTTTTTCCGCTTTTAAATATTAATTATTTGTTAATCGTAACAGTTAGGTTACTTGCAATCAATAATGAACTTTATTTTTGTGCATCTTCGGCTTTACAGTCAGACATCTTCACATCTACAACGTCGAAGTGAAAGTCAGATATAGTTTAAAGAAATCCAGTACCCGTTGAAATTTCGGAAAATCCTCTCTCAATATTCCCATACACTCTACAAATGTCAAATTTCTACGCTAAAAAGAAGTTGTGTTGCATTGCCTCTCATTCCATCAATAATCAAGTATTATATATATATATATATATATATATATATATATATATATATATATATATATATATATATATATATATATATATATATATATATATATATATATATATATATATATATATATATATATATAGCTTTTCTATTTTAAATTACGTTTAAAATATCACCCCAGCCCGCCTACGAACGCCTCCTGAACAATACGTGTGCTCTATAGAAGCATGACGTGAATTGTCAATATTTATCTCCCCCCGGTTTATGTCCGATAATAACGAAAGTTGTGAATCAGGTAAAATGAAAGGGCCTTTGATGGCACTCGTTTTAATCTTTAAAGAGAAAACGTTGGAAATTTATTCATGTGAATGATTAATTTTTAATATGAAAATTATATAATTAGGATGTTAGAAGAGCTCGTGTACGATGTGTTAATTATAAATTTTTAAATAGATATTTTTTATATAAATATTGCAATATATATATATATATATATATATATATATATATATATATATATATATATATATATATATATATATATATAATATATATATATATATATATATATATATATATATATATATATATATATATATATATATATATATATATATGTCAATACAGAACTCGAATCCAGTATATTCCAATTGCACGCGTTTCTAGTCAAAAGGACGGTATTCTATTGAAGTTATATTCATATTGACAAAATTATAATTTTACATTATTTATTTATTCTATAAATATATATATATATTTATATATATATATATATATATATATATATATATATATATATATATATATATATATATATATATATATATATATATATATATATATATATATGTATATATATATATATATATATATATATATATATATAAATATATATATATATATATATATATATATATATATATATATATATATATATATATATATATATATATATATATATATATATATATATATTTATTCTATAAATATATATATATATTTATATATATATATATATATATATATATATATATATATATATAACATTATGATATCAATTAATAGATATATTGAGCTTAATACAGTTTTAGTACCTGAACATATCAATATAATATATACATATATTACATATAATTTTGTCACCGTTGTTTAGTTAAAAAAAGCAATCAAAGCAAGTATATATCTATATATATATATATATATATATATATATATATATATATATATATATATATATATATATATATATATATATATATATATATATATATATATAACATTATGATCCCAATTAATAGATATATTGAGCTTAATACAGTTTTAGTACCTGAACATATCAATATAATATATACATATATTACATATAATTTTGTCACCGTTGTTTAGTTAAAAAAAGCAATCGTTTACTTATATTTTCATACTGCCGTTCACAGCTTGTCCTGCATGATCGATGTTCTTGTATTTACTCTAATATAATATTCATGTGTTGTACATAAAGCTTTTAAAGCTTTCTTTTCGAAACGTTTTGTTTAAGAAATATAATGAAAAGTTAGTTCAATCTCCAACAATTCCGTAGTAAAAATTAACCGCTATCTTACAGTATACAAAACAGTTGAGCTGTTTCAGAGATTAGTCCGTAAAAACAGAAAGACAAACAGTCAGACATCATTCTAAAATGTTTGTAAATCACAGTTATATTGAAATCACCGAACAGACACGTCAATTTTATTTATACTTTATGCATAGATAAGATGGATAGATGCAATAAATTGTCTATAAGTTATCGTCCCTATCGCCAGAGTACATGAACGGCCACTACAGTATACACCATGTCATAAAATATCTTAACGTTGCTAATATAAAGGTTAGTTGAACGATTCGGGTTTTTACACCATCATCAAAACGCGCAATATTGTAATCCAAAGATTTAGTATCACATATAAATTATTAGCTAGGTAATTTAATATCGGTACGGTAGTAAAATATGCGTGCGTAACGTAATTCTGAGCTTTTAATGAAAAATTGGATATATAATAGTAAATTAGATTAATGGTCTCTAAATTTCTCTTTTGGAACTTTTTTTAGCTTCACACTGTATCCTGTATGTAGCATGGGCTAAAATAATTATACTATACATACAAACATAGCTCATATAATGTATGTATGACGCTATTTATAGTCGTAATGTCTTTTACGATTCATTGCGTTACGCATTTATGTAATATTATTATTTAAAAAAAAATAAAACGAATGAATTATATTTTATCTGTGAAAATTTGTTCACTTTTCACAGATAAAAAATATATATTTTATACTGTAGGTACCATATTCTCGACTCGTCATGTTATAATCATTTATATTGCATGTCACATTAACTAGACAAGATATTTTGCTAAACGACCCTAAACGTTGTCGTTAAATAAAGATTCTTGAAGCATAATACGTGGATAATGATAAGGATTTTATTATATTAATTTAAATTATATTAGAATTTATATTTTTTTTTACGAGAATCTAGTGTTAAAAGACGAAACGCGGTGTGGAATTGGAAAAAAAAACAATTCGTACCCCTGAATGAAAATCGAACCCACACCTATCGCGTTTATAAAGAGAGGTTGTGTCGCTGCGCCAGAACGGATGAATTTTTAATAAGATTATTTAAAAAAAAATCATATGTATATTTTTTTTTATATTTTGTAAAAAACGTATACATTTCCTTTAAATATTTAACGCCTCTATCAAATAGTTTTCTAACATACATTCTTAAATATATATTCAAAAAAGATTACAAACTAAATATGAAACATCACTTTTGAAAGCATAAATCATATCTTAAAGCTACATATATCATAACGTTCGTATAAAAGTCTACATATATATTTTTTAAATTATTTTTATCTCATACATTTTTTAAGATATGGTACAGAGCGGCGTTGAGTTCCGCCACTCAGCACTCTTGTCTTAAACTAGGCGGCAAGTTTTATCCGGAATATTGTACAACAAATTTTCTCTGACTATTCTCTGATACGAGATATATAAAAGCCCCGTAAAAAGATATACGTGATAAAAAGTATATTTTCATTTTGCTTATGTAGATAATGGCTTCAATGCATAAATTACTGTGCACACCCCTAGTTCATTCGCTAATGTGAATACAGCCTTAGGTTGATGGATAAAAAATAAATGAAGATTAATGGTCTGCATAGCGCTACGCTTTAGGAATAAACACACATTCGTTTATTTCTGTCTTTGTTTCGATTCATATGTATCCTGCTTTTTAATGGACTGATGTGAAGGTTACCTATGTTTCTTTTTTTTCTCTAAATGACCTATTTTTATGCCAGTAGAAATTTCTTTGCAAGTTACAGCAGACGTCAGACCAGGAAAGATTTCAGCGCTTTAAGAGAGGGATTTAAATCGATTACAGTAAAAAAAACTATCTCAAAATATTATTTGCCTTATAATAATATGCGGAACACATTTAAATATAAAAGAATAAATATTTCAATGGAAAATATTCAATACACAAATATTACATTTTGATATAAAAATCAAATCTAGCAAGAAACCTTGTAGAGCTTCGGAATTATTACTTTACATTTTCTCTTGGGAAATATTAAATAAGTTCGCTTCAAAGTGCGTCTGTGGTCTGAGCTAATGGACCTACATTGCGGACCTATTGTATTTTATTTAAGTTTTGCTTTCCAGTATTTTAGTAGTTAACTTAGTGTTACAAATACGACCTTTGTGGATTCAATTTCCATTGGCCTAAATTTCAATTGGGTTAGTTATAAAAAAGTAAAGCAAAAAAGGAGGTCTCTTTACTTTTTTTTGACTGTAAGCGATGATGATTCTTCTGTCTGATGTAATTTATGTAATATATATATTAGTATATAAGAAATTAGTAATAATATGGGTGTATATATTCTGTATAAGATGAAATAAAATTTGGTCAAGCGCGAGTCGAACTCGTACACCGAGGGTTGCTTACCAAATTCATTATTGTATTCAAGTTTATATTTGTTTTTTTCTGTGATATACTTATAAATTTCCATTTTTCTTTTCATTTATATATACTAAAAGCTCGAACTCCTTTGAAAATGTCATATTTCCAGATCCCTATAGGTTTTGATTACGTGCATTTCGTATGAATTCTCAATTCATACAAAATGCGGTAGAAAAGGAAGCGTAATTGCTCGTATCTTTTGATTGTGTTGACTTAGAATTGAATTTTTTTCTATCTTCCAAGAGACCTGAATATTAACCGTAATACCACTACGCAATTCTGTGAAAATTATTTTGACAAAAGCACAGGCAGACGGACATACAGGACGAATAACAAAATGATTGTCTAAATACATAAGTATATATATATATATATATTTTTTTTTTTTTGAGGAACGGAACTCTAAATATTTTAATCAAATATTATTTATGGTTGTTGATTTTTGTACGGTTACCATTGAGCTTCCAATAATAATATGCTTAATTAAATCAAATTTGTTCTTTGAAAAAGATTCGTGAACAAATTTACGTACCTACCTACTAATGAGATTAGCTGTATAAATAAAAAATAATAAATATATAAGTATATACATATGATCCTTCAATCGACATAAAAAGATATACTTCAGTAATTAATTCCTTTTTAGGTGAAAAATATATTAATTAAAATAATTATTGAAATTATATTTTGAAAGAGACGCTGATTGAATATCAAATAATGTACACAGATAATAAATAATTCACACACAAATTGAATTCTACACGTGTAAAGTAATTAATTTTTGATAAAACAATTTTAACGGAATTATCGCGTATATTGGATTTAACATTTTTTGGATACTCGACGTTACGAACACTTTGCAGTATCACGGGTATACTTAGGCGGTGACAATTATTATAACAAACTGCCGCCAACGGTTTTTGAGTTAAAAGGGTAGTCATATATCCTGTCTTCTGGTGTGGTGGACTTGAGACATGAAAGTTGGTCCGAAGTGGTAAAAAACATCAAATTCAATTTACTGGAGTAGATGATGATGATGGATACTCAACACCTAATGTCTCGAATTGAGGTGGAAAGCGGAAGATGAAGTGCCTTCACTCCAGATTCTCTCTGGCTATCCTGCAGTAAGCGCGGTCCAGCGTGTACAATATTGAAAAATGCGAACTAATATTAAAAGTGAAAAATAAACTTCCAAATTTATCGATCCGTATTCAGAGGATTAATTTTTAATTATTATCATTTTCATTTCGATGAGTGGCTAGAGTGAGTTGACCTCCCAGAGTCAATGACAGCAGAAAAAGATCACGTAAAAAGCACTCTGAAGGCATTTATAAAAAATAAAAAGGTAGACGACGGTGAAAGAAGCAAAAGGGCTATACCCCTCGATTTTTTTAATGTAGACCGTAGTATAGAAGCAGCTTAACTTACAGCCATTTATATAACCCTATTAAGCGGCAGGCGTATTTCCGACAGCATGATTGATGTGAGAGCGAAACGGCGAGAGTACAAGTATTTATGGTCTTTACATGCTATGAGTAAAAGTATAGAAATTTAATAACATAAATGTAAAACTGCTGAATTTAATTTCCTATGAAATACTAAGCAAATTTTGTTACACACATCACATTCACATCACATTTTAAGTCAACGCCTTATAACTTATATAGTGGGGTAAGCAGAGGGAAGCTTGCATTAATACACTGTTCCTCGTTTTCCGCCCACAAATATATTAATTTTATACTGTTTTACAGATGTAGTTATATTTTTCGGTGACTTCACAAATTACTTTGATCTGGCAGTCATTTAAAATCTCTTCTAAAAAAAATATTTTATTTTGGTATGACTTGAACTCTATTTTTGCCGAAATTGACGAATAAAATATTTTATTGTCTATGACTTGAACTTTCCTATTCGATCCTAATCCTTTATTTGATTGTGCTCTTATCATAAATAAAGAAATAAAGTGTAGACTCAAGCTCTGTGGCACTTTTGTGTTTTGGAAGTGATATAACATTATCGTCGTGTGGTTTACCCAGAATATATGTACATTTATGTATTTATAGAACTGATGATTTCTGTAATCTTAATACAAAATTGTTGTGGTATTCACCAAATGCTTTAGCCGTATGAGGAAAAGCCAATTTAGACGTGATGTTATAAAATTATCTACCTTTCCAAGATCCTTCAAAAAAGCTGTCAACGAATGCATCTAAAGATGGCGTGCGGCCTACGTAATCTATGTTTTTACCAAGAAATTTAAAAGGTGGAAGGGATTATAAGTGCCGAATAAACTGATAACCCCATTTCTTCTTATGACAAATTAGTTTATCTATTAGAATATTAAGAACTACATTGAACATAATGTGGTATAAAGTAGAACCTTGAAATAGACTTACATATTATCCACCTATATATTATATAGCTTAAAGGTTTTGAATGCCCGTTTTTTGAGGATATAGCAATTTTTTATTTTGAATAGTGTGAGGTGATTGTGTTGGAAAACTATTGTGGGAAAATTATACCATTTAAGTACATATATGAAAATAAAAATAACATATATAAGTATACATGTATAAGTATATGTACTATACATGTATAAGTATTTCTATATTTAATTATTTTTATTTGTATTAATGAATAAAATCGTAGCTTTAAATGAGAAGAAAATTAAGAAAAAGGAATAAATTATATTCTGTTCAACATTTATAACGAAGGATGGCAGTTGGCGTTGACGCGCGATATGTTCAAGTGGATTTTCAATTCGCACCGACTCACTCCAGTTTTCTAAATTTCTTCCATTTCATTTTAGATCTCATTTAAAAGTTTTTACGAAACATTTCTTGCTTATATATATATATATATATATATATATATATATATATATATATATATATATATATATATATATATATATATATATATATATATATATATATATATTTCTTTTATTTATATTATAAAGGTCCATTTGTTTAATATTAGCAAAAAAGAAACATTTTGGGGCAGCCATTTATCAAAAATGTCATAGCTATTTAGCTACCTCTTAAAACGAGGCAGACAACCGTGAGAGATGCTTCACAGTAAAATGTTTGCTTTCAGAGGTTAGTTGAAACTGAAATGTTTAACAAGACAGCTCTTTTTATAAGCTTCAGTTATTTTGTTCAAGAGGGAAAAAAAATGTTAGTAATTTATGACCACGTATATATCTTTGTATGTGATATATATATATATATATATATATATATATATATATATATATATATATATATATATATATATATATATATATATATATATATATATATATATATATATATATATATATATATATATATATATATATATATATATATATATATATATATATATATATATATATAAACTTTTACTATTTTTCTTTGGTGTGGGTTCGTTCTCCGGTCTAGAGGAATGACTTTTTTTCCTTTTCATTTTTCTAGTCTGGCAAGACAAGTGCGATGTTGAGTTCCGTCACGTAATATATCAAATTCTAGTGGAAAGTACAGAACCCTCTCTACTTCTGTCTACTCTGCTATATGGGAAATTAAGCGTGATAAAATAAAAAAATACTAGTATAATAATATATAACGAATATCTATATTATGTACTTCATTAATCTAACATTTAATCCCAGTAATTACGTTTTATACGAATACAAAAAATATTATTATAAAAATTTCCAGTTCATATCCATATTATAAATTACCTGCTGAAAACAAAAACATGCAAGCTATTGAACAATAGATACATCTATTTTTTTATATGACCAATTTTTTTATATGACCAAATTGTTTTTCATGTCAGTCATGAATTAATTTTGTTACTTAAGCTATGCTTTTGATATATATATATATATATATATATATATATATATATATATATATATATATATATATATATATATATATATATATATATATATATATATATATATATATGTATATATATATATATATATATATATATATATATATATATATATATATATATATATATATATATATATATATATTTCAAATTAAATATATTGTTGTCTTTACGTATTTCTTCAACGATGTTTAAATCCATATTTTACTCTTTTAAGAATATAAGTTTTTTTATACATATTTTTCCGCATTTTCAAATGGAAATAAATGAGTTACCTATCACACACGACGTTTTCTAAATGCCCGAACTAACTCTGAATGCAGGTACAGTGTTTAACACTAAAACGTTTATCGTGATGTAATATAGCCTATAGGCTAAATTACGTCACCTAGCCTATCTCGATAAATGGTCTATCTAACACTAGCATAATTGTAAAATTCCAAAATTTTAAATCCATGAAATTAACTCGTTACACCAGACAAACCTTTATTTATAATATTTGTATGAATTGGGTAATAATCGATAATATATAAACAATATAAAATTATTAAGTATAGCCTGTGGCAAGTACCAAAATTATTTAAGTAATATATATCAACTAAAATATCTAGGTTACCTGTACTGTGCTAGCTACAAAAGGCGACCCTTGGGGAAATCAACTTCAGCTACCACATTTGCACACAATAGTACGGTATTCCCCATTAATCATATCACCGTAGAAGTGACTACATCACGCTATTATTAATCACGTGCTCACAAAGATAAGCTAAAGTGAACCCATTTACTAAAAAAGCTCCCCTTTATGGAAGAAAATTTAATATTTTCATATATATATATATATATATATATATATATATATATATATATATATATATATATATATATATATACATATATATAATAGAGAATGGAGAACGAACACGCTCGTAACCTATTTGCCTACAAAACAAAGCTTATAATTTTATTTAACTAATAATTTTTCTGTTTATTCATTTTTAAATAATTGTACATATATTGACGCGAATTTATAATAAAAATATATACATTAAATATTTGATGATAATCTATTATAAATGTTCTAAATATTAAAAATCATATACAAAACAAACCTTGACGGTTCTGAGGGCGCCATGGGCCGCATCCTCCGTCCAAACCTTGACTCCATCCTTCTCGTACTCCAGATTCCATCCATCCTTAGAAGCCAGGAGTTGCTTAAGGGTTTCGAAGTCGGAATCCTCAGCCACGCGTGCTTCACCACGCGTCCAACCCATTCGCGCGGCATATCCCGCTGGCACAGTCAAACTGAGCCCCGCACAGTCGATTGTACAGATCACCCAAAAGTAATACACAGATACAAAGCTATCCTCTTATATTAGATGTAGGAACTTTTGGGTGGGTTGTACGCACATGCGTGGTTGAAAGCGGTTTTTTCGACCGAAATCATTGTTTATACGTAGTACGTACAGTACTGGCAATACTGGTGCGGCTCCAAGAGAGAAGTGAACTAAAGTACCCATACCCTCTTTGTTATGGGACTGTTACTGCGCGCTTTGTTAGATTTTTTTAATTACTTAACTGCTGTTTTATTTTGTTTTAAGATTTTGGTGATGATATAGAATTTTTTTAACCATGTTTTGATATAGTATATGTATATTTGATCATTTTTATTATATACATTTGAAAGTAAAGTTGTAATTATGTAAACAAATGTTTTTTTTGTCTTCATAGCATTTTGCTATTAAGGGGTAATATGATGGGGTGCAGTATTAAAAGACGTTGCATAGTTTAGTAGTAAAAGTAATAAGTTTCAGCAGGCAAACGTGTATTAAAAAACAAAAAGCATTAATAATATAATAGTATTAAATATAAATTGGTATAATTTGCTTTTTGTAACATATCTGCACTGTTGGGTCTCTAATAAATGTAATTTATTTCGTATTATAATTTTAATGTAACATAATATTAAAATTGTAATTTTATTATTTAATATATAATATATATATATATAGCTATAGTTAAGGCCATCGTGGCGTACTGGGACCTGACCTGACCTGATACTCTGGCAAGAGCGCGGCTTTAAATTCCATCGCTCAACACGCAATATGAACGGAGAACGGACAGTCTTGACGCTAGATTCTGTCTACTTACCCTGCTCTATGTGGGATAAAGTTTTTCTTTTTTTATGCCTGTTGCACTGGCACAAAAAACACTGTGGCTGTACACGTGAACAAGACATTATAAAGTATGTTATTAAGTTTAAACAAAGGTCAACTTGTTTGTTAAATATATATATATATATATATATATATATATATATATATATATATATATATATATATATATATATATATATATATATATATATATATATATATATATATATATATATATATATATATATATATATTTATATATATATTTATATATATATTTATATATATAATGAATTTAATTTTGCGTGTCATAGGTTGAGTGCACGAAATAAGCCGTTATTTGCAATACCTAAATTCAAAACAAAATATGCTTCCAATAACTTTGTGTCACGTGCTTGCAAGAGTTTTAATTATAAGTATTGCGATTTAGACATATTTAATTTAGCATACGTAAATTTCAAAAATTGTATTATGAAACGTAATTTTAAGTGTAGTTAAGGTTTTGGCATTAGTCAATTTTCATTGTTTCATTGTTGAGTGATTATTTTATATTCTTAGTGTTTTTAGATTGTTTTGTACTTATATTATTATTTATTATGGAATATATTGTGTTCTTTATAAATAACTAGTGTTTAAGAAGTGTACGTGTTTGGTAATTTGTGGAAACTTAATTGGTCTTTGTTCTAATTTGTATGTTTTATATTTAAATTATTTTACTGTACTGTATGTTTCCCTTAAAAAATAAATAAATAATATATATATATATATATATATATATATATATATATATATATATATATATATATATATATATATATATATATATATATATATATATATATATATATATATATATATATATATATATATATATATATATATATATATATATATATATATATCTTCTTCTTCTTCCTGGCATTAGTCCCGACTTTTGCCAGGGTCTGCCTTCCGACTAAGACCAATCGGTCCATATGAGTGGCGAAGTGGTTTTTTTTGTGGAGCGATTGCCATCTGACCTCCAAACCCATTACTGGGAGAAACCAAGAAAGGACAGGTATAGGGGAGGGACACCACTTACATGGATTGGATCGGGTTATGAAAGTGGTGGCTCGAGGTCCCGGGGTCGCGTACCCGTATGCCGGAAACCAAATATCGGACAGATAATTGGCTTAGACACCCTCTGAGATGCCAACGCCACGCGGTGTTCCCAGGCGGTCACCCATCCAAGTACTGAACGCGCCCGACGCTGCTTAACTTCGGTGATCGGACGAGAACCGGTGTGTTCAACGTGGTATGGGCGTTGGCGATATATATATATATATATATATATATATATATATATATATATATATATATATATATATATATATATATATATATATATATATATATACATATATATATATATATATATATATATATATATATATATATATATATATATATATATATATATATATATATATATATATATATATATATAGTTTTCAAGGAGCGTGGCTTCAAATCCCGCTTCTTAATTTTATATATTTTCATGATTTTTAAAAAATATACGTATTTTTTTTGTTTGGCTATCTCCTTATTGTGGAACAACAGATTAAATAATAAAACTTTACCCATATACATAAATCTCGTTTTATTTCCTTTTATTGTACAGACATTTGATCCGTACATTTTCTTTTTGTAATTTTTTTAACAATAATGAGATTATTGTTAATTGCATTGCTAATTTTATAACGCAATGTATCATATTACGATATTTTTTGTTTTACGCAACCATTCTGTATACGTTTGTACAGCGTACTTTAACGGAGAAAGTTTAATCTTAAAACAAACAGAATACAATTTTTCGAACAAACAATCGCTTGATGCTATTTCTCGCATACAGCAGTCCTGTAACCAGAGCGAGGAAAATGAAAATAACCCACTCTTCCCGAGTGGCAATCGAACTGACAACAGTCGCGTTTCCAGGCGCACTTTTTCAATCAGGTTTTTTTATTTATTATATTTATTGATTAAATTTGTACATATATATAATTTTTTATTTTCACTTACTATTTGTTATTTTGTTTTTCCACTTATATAATTGAAAAATAGACTTCTATACAGACTTGAGACTTATAGACTTGATTGTTCTAACGTATGACAACCTTTTTTGGTTAGGCACCTTCATAATTTTACTTTGATTTCTAAATTGTTGATGAAATATTCAATTATCGTCTAATGTTTAACCAGATCAATAAACGCCTATATACTTTAAACACACGTGCCTATATATTCGATCCCGTGATCATATCCTTCAACTCCACTGCACTACGATGGTGCTCTAACAAAGCTAACAGATGAAGCAATCTATTCAAGAGGATAATGAATGGCTCGCCAAACATCATTAATAACATAGTGTACCAAACTTACTATCCGTGACGGAAAGTCCACAAGCCGGTAAAAGGGTTAGGGCTTAAAAAGATATAGAAGGGATTTAAATGTTTTAACTTATAGGGATTTAATATTTATATGTGTATATTTTATATTATATTTAATATTTAAATTCTCTTATATTTTTGTTTGACAATTGTTCACGATCATAAAAAAAAAAAGCAATGTCGCCAGTATTAATGGCTGCAAGAGATTTTTTTAGAAATAAGCCCACCATTGCCTACAAAATTCTATTTTAATACTATTTTACTTGCTTGTATTTTTTTATATATATATATATATATATATATATATATATATATATATATATATATATATATATATATATATATATATATATATATATATATATATATATATATATATATATATATATATATATATGCACTTTTCGTCCAATTCGCATTGCGTGCTGAGTGACTGAGTCCATCGCCGCGATTAATACTGGCGACATTGTTTTATTTTTTTTTATGATTACAATATATTATTTTTACCGTATTCCTTTTAATTTTCCGATATAGATTTTTATATCAATATTCAAAGAGGAAATGTAACAAATATATTGCATGAAATTAATATAAATCAATTTATACTATACCGTGGCTTTATTTTGAAATGTAGTTTAAAATACAATCAATTGTTTGTTTACAATTCTTATTAATTTTTATTCACTCTCAAACAAAGTGAGACCTAAGCTTCTATTTTCGTATCTGCTTCATCCTCGTGGTCAAATTGTATTTCCATTGAGCTGGCAATTGTTCTACAGGCAGGTACGGTTAAACGGTTAATGTAATGTAACATAGTCTATATCCTTGATAAATGTACTATCCAATACAAAAAAAAATTGTTCAATTTGACTTACTACTTCTTGAGAACACAGTATTGAGTTTTATCATATTAGTACTCATATATATATACATAATATGTACGGGTACTATAGCATTATGATAACAAAATTTTATATTTTTTATGGATTTTTAGCGTCACTCTGTATCCCGCATACAGCAGGTTAGGCAGAGGGTTAGTGTTAAGAGTGTCTTGTGACGTGCTTTCTGCATTTCGTAACATTGCGTGTTAAGTGGCGGAACTCAACGCCGCTGTCTTGTTACCAGAGCGAGGAAAATTAAAATAACTAACTCTCCTAATGGGAATCGAACTAACAACCATCGCGTGTACAGCCAGAGGCTGTAACGCTGCGCCACGACGTCATCATGAATGTCTTTATAACCAGTGTGTCAAGTATTAACGATAATCTCCTCTTATAAAGTAGGTGCCTAGTACCTATGTATACAAGTAATCGTAGGTGTAGCTGTGGCACAAAAGTTTTCCATTTCAATGGATTAAATGTAATCTCACAATTCCAAGAATGTTCGGCTCTGATTAATTACATTGCTAAAGCTCTCCGAGATTGTGTTCTTCAATAGTAAGAAAATTAACTGTGGAACAATAAACAGATATACATACGTATAATAGATTTTTTTAGTTATATACATTTTTGTTCTGTTCTTACGCCTTCATTTTAAAATTTAGCAAGTAGAAATATAATAATAATAATAATAACTATTTATTGCACACCCAGAAAACATAGAAAAAATTAATAGAAAAATTAAAAAAATATATGTACAAAAGGCGGCCTTATTGCTCAAATAGCAATCTCTGCCAGGCAAAAGTAATAGCAAGGTAGGGTTAGGTTAGGGTTAAGATGTTGGACGAGAATCAACTCCAAAGTGTCATCACTGTGGAGCCGATCGAGATACGGCTCAACACACTTTCCAAGTGTGTTCTACATGGGACGAATATCGACGTTTCTTGATTTTAAAATTGGGTCAGGACCTCTCTCTGCCAACAGTTATTTTTAAAATGTTGCGTAGGAGAGCTGTAGTATTCTTCTGCGAAACAGTAATGTTGCAAAAGGAGGCTGCGGAGCGGGGTCGGCAGAGAGTAGATCCTGCTCGTCAAAGTGAGCGTCGTTATGGGAGCGTCATCATCCCATAATTTCTACCGACCGTCACAACACTGGGTCGTAAATAATAATTAATTTGGTGCGTGCTGGATGGGGTCACTCAGTGTATCATCTTAGTGCTGAGTAGTTTCAGCTCCAAGTAGATTGGCTTTTAATTTGCTGTGAGCATTAAAATACATGGGGAGGGCAGCGGATGCGGTTCATCCGAATTCCCGTTGCCTTTCTGTCGTATTGAGGACTGAAAACCGGAGGGGTTTTAGTGGGTAAAAATCCCACATAACCTGGTTTGATACCCCCCAAGGACCGGGTTTTGAAGGACCATCTTTTGAAGATTTCCCCTACGAAATAAAAAAAAAAGAAGGGTTAAGATTTTTAACATATGTATTATTTAATTTGTAATATATGTAATATGTAATTTTTCTGTAATATGTGTAATTTAGGTTTGAGGCTGCCCTGGTACAGCAGCACAGTGTCTGACTTTTATCACGACGTCTGTGGAATCAATCAAATGGCCACTCGGGAGAATGAAATATTTTAATTTCTATATTGATGTTTCCTTAGTGTGTAAACGGGCATAAATTTAATATTTTATTATCGATATTTTTACACAGCCTACAACTACACGAGCAAAACTGCACACGAAGACTAAGTTTACTATGAAATATTTGCTACCTAGCTTGTTTTTCCCGTTAAGTTTAAATCTAAAAGCCGCGGCATTTTGAAACTATCTCTTTATAGTGCATTCCGCTCGTGACTAACTCTAACACTAATACATTAAAGCGTTAATGCATACCATAGATGCTAGTATACGTATATTAGTTTACGCCTTTACATCATATTTTTACTTTTTACCCCAACTTTTATCAAAAAAAGATTACTAATTTTCAAATGTCAATATTTAAAGATTGACATTAGAGATTACATATGGCATTCCTAATGTTTTTTTTTTTTAAATCCACCTGATAGTTCCACAGATTAGCATAATTAATTATTTATACGTGGAATTTAGTAATTTTTAACATATAAGTAATTCGCACATTTACGACATTCTTATTAGCATTTTGATATAAATATTATTTAGGGTAATTTAATACATTTTAAGGGTAAAATAGAATACACCATTTATTGTATTAAATTTATTATATTATATAAAATATAAAATTTTACATTTCAAATGATATCTAGTAGGTAAGATATTTATGTAATGGATAAATAAAAAATTAGAAAGAAGTCCTAAATGATCTTCACCTCAAGGACCTCTTACTCCTCGCTTCTCAGCAAGAGCTGATGTCAGGCAAACCACTTTGGCAGTGGTTCTTCCATCCATACCAGGCGTTGAAGCCGTGACGCTTGAAGATTTTCTTGGCGCACGTCGACGCTTTTGTTATATCATCAGTCAATAGTTCTGTAAGAAATCATATTTTTATTTTACATATGTCTTTGGCTAGTTGCGTAGATGGATGTAGTGTTAAGACACTCCGTATTCTAATCTCTATCTCCCCTCTTTTTAAACATATTTTAATGTGTACGAAATTTTGTGTTACATTTAGTGGTCATTTGTGTTAGATATTATAATTGTTTATATAGACAGCTATATTTTACTGCTCTTGTGTAATTGGACTAACTGTACATTCTTATCATAATATGAAAAACGCTAAATTCCTTTGATTTTGCGTGCAAATAGTTTAAGTATTATATATTATAATTTTTGTTTCTACATTTGAGTTGTTACAAAAGTCCAGGTATACCAATATAAAAGTTAGCATACTACATTTTAATAAACAAGTGTGTATATAGAATTGACTACGGATAAAAAAATTTTCTAAAAAATTTAACGAAGCGAGATTTTCGGCTTCCTGGATACTTTCTAATCGCTCTAGCCACTAACGAACCTAACACTAACTACTTTACATTATCGACATTCCGTTCCCCTCTTTCCGCCATTCGAGGCATTGCGTGTTGAGTGGCTAAACTCAACGCTGCGCTTTACCTTGTTAGCAGAGCGACGAAAATTAAAGTAATAATTCATTGTCCCCGAGCGGGAATCGAACCCACAAACTGTCGTGGTTACAGGCAGATGCTGTGCCTCTGCGCCAGGATGGTCCTCATATAGTATATAAGTGTAATAGAAAGCATTAACTTACCGGCACAAGTGACGTTGCAGTCTTTGCCCGGAGTGCTAGTATTACTGCACCAGTACTTGTCGTTGATCTGGAAGAGTCCGTAATCCACGGAGCCATTCTTATTCACTTTACTTACTCTACTTGTTATGCGGCTACTCTCGTTTTCAACTAAACATACCCCTGGGGAAAAAATCAAATTAAAAATGTATTAACTGTTTTTTTTTTAATAAGTTAGCCTAGCTTAACTTTCTAATTAAAAACTGTTGTTCTGTTTTTGGGCAAAAAATATTTGAAACAAAATCAGAATTGAGTATTTTTCAATTAACTACATATCATACATTAATATAAGAACTATTTTTTGAACAGTATACGTAGCCTGAGTAATTTGTATTTGTAACAAAAACAATCTATACGGTTATTAAGAAAATAATAATATTTACAATCACGAAGCTTGGATTCTGGAAAGCCTTGCCTCCTTAGCTCCTGTACCAATCCACATCTAGTGAAGGTCTTGCCTTGAATTCCCGACAACGTTGCGACAACGACAATAAATATAAAGAATTTCATTTTTTTTATTTTATTGCTATTATTATTAATAATATCGACTGTCTTACGACGTGACACGGCAAGCGTTGATCAATTTCTGTATACGATTCCGTTGTGGTACATTTTTATATGAAAAGATCGCACTTGAAGCTCTTTGTGTCGGCGAAGGGGAATTCTTCTTATCAATAAATGCAAAAGTTGTAGCGTATTTGTTTTGACTTACTTGTTTAATTGCATAATTTGATAACAGAGGTCGGTGTGGCGTATATTCTATCTGCTTCGTTTCTATGTCATGGGTGAGTAGAGTTTTGAGTATTACAGGTGGCTTTTTGTTATATTCATAGACTAATCGAGGTGGGTAGATTTAACGTAGTGTTGCGACGATTGAAGTACTAGCAAGTTCGATTCCGATTACATATAAACTTTCCATAAGTCATTGTGATGGCGTCAAAAATTAAATACCTTCATATATATATATATATATATATATATATATATATATATATATATATATATATATATATATATATCGACTATCCTTCATTCATTATATTCATTGAGATTCATCCATCATGTAAATGACTTTTTTAAGGCGCCATCGGTTTTTCATGTAGTTTAGCTGGATGCAATGGTTCTTCATGAGATGCTCTAGATCTTGGATTGGAGAACAGGAGTGGAGAAGTCCCGCACTACCCTGTATCTTAAACGATATATGACATATAATAATAATATTATATCATAAAATTTATACAAGTACCTAATATTTTTTATTAAATAGTGTTTATAGAACATCTCATAATTTATATTTATTTAATATTTTTACAGTAATATATAGTAGAATAAATATAGTAGAATTGTTATTGATATTACGATATTTAAAAATATTGGCCTTCGCTTATTAAAAAAAATGTCGCCTATTGTTATCTGGAATACAGACTACATATAATATAAAGACAATATAGCTTTAATAGTATCGGAAATATTACAGTAACTCAAAACATTTGTATAATTTATTCATATGTATAGAAACTATGCTTAACAGATTTAATATTTTATATTGTTAGAAGAGGTAAGAACAATGAGAATATTATTTGTCTAGCCATTAGTATACCTAAAATTTATAAAGAACCTCAAGCTTATTTAATCGCCTATAAAAACTATAAAATCTTTTCATTACACATTGATGCCAGCTAAATACTTTTTCTGTATGTGAGTCACGGGCCTTCCCCTGGACGGAAAGGAAATCGAATGAGTACAAATACATTTAGACTTATCCTTAGAAAGTTTGTTTAGGACGTAGATTACTATGAATAAAAAAAAGGATATGCCATATACCTTTATGTAAGTAATATGTAATAACATTTTAATATATTAAACAAAAGTAAGTATTTTAAAAGGCGGATGCTTTTTATTTTTTATGAATCTCAAACAAAGATAAATATATTTTTTATCTGTGCCTTGTTGCAATAATATATAGAAATTATAGTTCGTACGAGAAATGTAATGTCGATAAACGTGGTACTCAATTCATAACAAAACTAACGCAATTATAGTTATTTCACAATTATTCTTTGCACATTTAAATCCAGACATACTAGTAATGTAATTTGTGTTTATTATCTTCATATGTATGACTCTTTAGAGTGAGCGTGAGGTCATACTTATTACTGATAGAGCCTTTATATCGGTATAAAAAATACTTTATTAGAAGAAGATACCTCTATCTGCTGCTTGCTGAACTATAAGAAATAAATATGATTATAGAGGTAATTGTAGCGCAGCGGCACATGGTCTGACGGTTGTGGGTTCAATTCCCACTCGGGGAGGATGAATTATTTAAATTTTTCTCGGTCTGGTAACAAGATAAAACGTGGCGTTAAGTTTCGAAACTCAATACGCGATATATCAACAGGAGGAACGGAGGGAACAGAGTGTCTTACACTTGGTTCCCTCAGCCTATGGTGCAGTGTAGAGGACTAAAAAAATTACAATGGTCATTTGATGACCTTGTTATTTTGGCGTACAAGGAAAGGATTTTGAATAGTTTTACTAACCGAATTTAATTATAGATAGTTAGTTATAAGTAATAGCGACAGTTAAATATCACAAAATATCTATTTTATAATATGGACCGTAATTGTATAAATTACAATATGAAGATCACAATAATATTTTTTTTATTTCAATAGTTTAATATTTAAGGAAGATATATGCGAATATTCAAATATGGCCAATGTGACGAAATCAGGCGTTCCGCGGTAAAGTCCCATCTCAGCCAGACCGCAGGTTATCAGGCATCGTAGCATGTTGACATATAGAGTGATATCAGAGTACAATTGCTTTTAGCAACTTTTAAACCGTATCTACGGCAAAGTATATTCGATGCCAATTGGAAAGGGTTTAATGCAAATAAATTGTCCAATAATTCTGTTTAATATAGAAGGCATTAAGTACTATAATATATACTGTGTGTCTTGCTACATTCTGTGAGTGAATGTTAAAGATAATATGTGTTTCCGAGTTTAATTAATTTACATATATATTCTACATTCTTCAATTAAATTTTCACAAGGAAAATTGGGTCCCAAATGTTTAATACTCCTAGTTTACATTTAAAATATATTTTCTTAATTATTCTATGTATACTTAACTAAATTCTCAGCTCCTGGGTCTTTTTTTCTTTTTAGTTTTTATGTCCTCGGGACTTTTGTTATTTTATAATTATTTTAACGGAGCATTGTTGAGACGGCGAAACTTCAACATAACTGCACGTTTCGCCGTACACATTGTATGCATATTACAGAAGAAGAATTAAATAAAGATGAATGCTGTGCAGGTGTGATCTCTTCGGAGGTTATGCAGAGTCAGCTTAACTGACCGAGTCCGCAACGAAGAGATACACAGAATGGTACCAGCGAGGATGGCGGTGGCGGTGAGAATGAAGAAGAACGTGCTTAGGTGGTTTGGGCATGTCGAGATGGTACTCGCAGAATGGTTAACAATATATATAAAGCAAAAGCCAGAGGTAAAAAACGTAGGAGGAGACCTCATCTCATAAGAAAGTGAGACTTACCGTTCTCTACTTTCCGCTTAGTTTCGAAAAGTTGCATAATAAAAGTCACAACTCAACCCTATAATTCCAGGGCGGAGAAATTAAAAAAAAAAAATTTCTAATTCAATATTATTTATAACAGAACATACATAAATATAGAATTAAATATATTCAAACTTTTTCGATACTTCAACACGCTAGTTTGTTAGGTATATTTAGATATGATTATTATTTGCTAAACATTTAGGTTAATATTCGCAGATAATGTATGAAAATATTTATGTTAAGTGGTCATTTTTCCTTTATCTCTTTATGTATTAAACTTATTTTATGCATTACACTCGTATGAACACTATCTACACTAATATTATTAAGCTGAAGCTTAGTTTGTTTGAATGCGCTTATCTCAGGAAGTATTGGTTAGAATTGAAAAATTCTTCTTGTTTTGGACTTGGTGGATAGGTAGATGGTATTTATTGATGAAGGCTATAGACTATATTACCCACTGCAGGTATATTCTTTCAGAGTTGCTTCGGGCACAAGACAATCAAAACCTATTTATGGCTAAGCTTCAGCTTCAGGTACGCGTAACCTCCCACCGCACAGCGCAGACGAACAGATGGTCAATCTGTAAACATTACGGTATTGTCAATATAATATTTGTTAATTAATTTATTACATGTGAAAACATAACGTGTATAATATATCTGGTCATAGTAATATATACATACATAGTACATATAATTCTGTTTGTGAAGTGTTATATATTTTTTTTTGTGCAATAAAGTATTATTATTATTATTATTATTATTACCTAATATAAAATTATCATGCAGAAACTCAGTACAAATTTATTTTTATATTGGGTAAAAATAAATTTCAGATTCCAACTTTGAAGTAATCTATGCAGAAAAATATAGCAAAATTGACGCCAAATGATTATCCTTAAAATGTAGAATCTAGATTCTAGATCATATTAGTACCCAAAATGACTTAGAAGGCTGCTTTTTAAAGGAATAAAAATAGTTCTTAAATTTTAAATTAAATCTTTTAGAAAACTATAAATATATTTTACATAGTTTTACGTTACCAAATAAAATATTCATTGAAGTTAAATTCATAATTGAGCCATTGAATAATTTAAAGCATATTATAATTTAAAGCTTATTACAAGCGCCTGTTATTTATATAACTAAGCCGCGCTAAGCCATGTTGTAAATATTTAATGACTCATGAACGATATAAATTGCATAACTCCTTACTATTTACGATAGCAATATTTTTCATATTTCTTGGTAATTTAACGGGGTATCAATGTATTAAAATGTTAATAAGTATTTTATTATTCTTGATGAAGGTATTATATGCTTAAATATTTCCCAAACATTTTTATTATTACCTAAATAATTTTCTGGTACAAGTATTCGTTATCACTCAATGTCAAAGTCAATAAATTTGACAATTCACAGTCGGCAGCATAATTTAGTACAAACTCATAGTATTTTAGATGTTATTTCTGTATGCAAATAAAACTCATTATTGTTTAAGAAGTTGAAAGGTTTTGTACATAGAACCAATATTCGCCGAGTTTGTGATAAATTGCGATTTCCGCTGCACATTCAGTGACTTTTAATATCAAGTTGATACGAGCTAAAGCGGCTGATCTTCAAAGTGATAATTAGATGTATTATGACATAAACTAGACTTAAGAATACTGTACTACTATTTAGTTTTCACATAAGTAATTGAAAGTTTTTGCAATATATAATATAAAATTGAATATAAAAACTAAGGAAAATGTCTGTATGTGATAGTGGTGATTCCAAATTAGATGCAGCTGTAAATGGGTGGCTTAAACATGATAAGGTCAGTAATAGACATTGTATATTAATACTTTTATGCTGTTGAATATAAAATATTAATATCTGTTAAAATAATAATAAAATGTATATATTTAGATTTGTATTTAATTATAAATATTCTTTATATATTTCTTTAAAATTTCATGTATCAATATAATAAAATCTACAGCTAACCAAAGCTTTTTGAAATTGAATTAAATTAAATTGCTTACAACTGCGAAAGCTTTTTAAAAATCATATTATGCACCACAAATATTTGTAAAGTTATTCTTCTGTTTAAATTATATTTTTAAAATAAGATTACCTAAAAATAAATAGTAGATTATTAAACACAGTACTTTTATTAAAAATCTTAGATATGTGTTAAATTGAGGAAATAAAATAAAGAACTAAGCAGCAAGGTTGTTCTACACTGAGCTTGAAGGTCGTACCAATAAAGTGGATTGATTTATAAATAAGTTCATAATATACATAATTCTCACTGTGACTTAAATTATATTATCACATATCTTATTTAAATCGTGCATGGAATATTGTATTTATAATATTGATTAACATGTTTTAGAGTATAGGTGATCTAGCTCATTGTGGATAATTTCTAATTTTGCTGTAAAACTGATGGTGGATAAGTCTATTCTTTGGTAAATAACAATCTACTTTAAATCCATCCAATTTTTATAATATCATTGTTATTAATCTGTTTAATATCTTTCTACTAAGATACATCATTTTGGTATGTTCTTATAACTAATTTAATTTTGATTGTACAATGTAAGTTTGTTTGTTGAGACAGATTTATCACTTATATATATAATATGTAGATAGACTGTTAATATTTTACTCTTTTAAGTACATTAACTACTTCAGATGTAATGAAGGACTCTTCATATGAGAAGTATGACTACACTATTGACTGTATTATTCATTATTATAATTTAAAATGGTCTAAGAGTTACACATATGTAAACTACCTAGTTAACTTTGATTTTTTAAAATCTTAAACATCTTCCAGAATCCAGAAACACGTCAAGAAGTATTAGACGACATAAAACAATCAAAATGGGAGAAATTAAAGAAGACAATGTTATCACGTCAGAAATTCGGTACAGCGGGTTTACGCGGTCGTATGGGCGCCGGATATATGTGCATGAATGATGTCGTCGTATTACAAACTGCCCAAGTTAGTGTTTGTTCTTTGAAATTGTTTTATTTTAGCTTGGCAGGTTATGAAGAGAACATAGTGTCAGTTTCACCAGCAGGCAGTACTCAGGCCTGAGCCTAAAGCGGCGTTATTGGCCAATTTTTTTTGAACATTTCACCTCCTTCTACCCCTTTTGCCAGTGAATTTTCCTTTCTATTTTCTTTAATATATCAGTCTACTGGACTGGATCTATGGATTTTCAATCCATAAATCCAGTCCAGCAGACTGACATATTGTACAGTAAAACGTATAATATGGCAATACGCGTGTAATGAAATAAATCACAACTGTCGCGTGAAATTAGACACTTGTAAACTATACCACGATATATAAAAAGTCTCAGTAGTTAGTAGTTTGAGCATATTTGTATGCTTGAATTATATATTTGCTTGTGGAATCGGTGTTTCAAACATTCATATTTATTATTAGTATCTGTACCGGGTACTTATACGCTTATCCTCAGGTTAATAGTGCCTTCTGTAGTAGGCTAGTAGGTGTAGCTGGTAGCTTATAAAATTTATATGTACATGTATGTCTGTCTTATATATTTGTGATACGATATAAAATATTTCAGGGGTTGTGTTCCTATGTGAAAAAGGTATGCAATCAAAAGCAGCTTCAAAATGGCGTAGTGGTGGGCTGGGACGGGCGGTATAATAGTAAGCGGTGAGTTCGTTTTTGCTTCACACATAGACTATTTAGTTATGCGGATTAGCATTAAAAGTAGTGGTAAATCACTCCGCTTATTAACTTGTTTGTGCCTTTAAGAGATTTGTTCGAAAGAACTACGTAAGAAAGAAAAATATTAGAAAAATGATTAACAGTAGATTACGCAAAAGTAATGTAATATTACGACAGTAGTTGCCACAACAAGTGGTATCTTAATTTGACGTTTAAGATTTTGAACTTGTGACCCCTGATTCTGATAGTTTTAAACAATACCACCAACACCAATAGCCAAATAAAATTGAATTTGAATATTTTAATTATTTAATAATATATGAAATATGATTTCAATATATTACGTTGAATGAAGTTAATAAATGCAAGCTTTAATGTGGAACTGTAAAAATATTTTATTCGAGTTTCGAATGGCAAAGAACTGAAACACCAAAAACGTTAGAAAATATGAGCGTATAATAACTAATATATGGTATAGCAGATAGCTAATATTGTAAAGCTGAAAAGTTTGTCTGGTTATACATTATAATCTCGGGAAAAAATATGCAGATGAAATCTTAAACCAAAGTTTAGAAACGTTAATTTATTTAAGTGTTACATAGTGAATATATTTATCGAGGAAGGCTATAGGCACAACATAGCCCATTAGCCTTCCCCTACCGCTTAATCTACTTAGTACTTAATTCAAGTCTTCGTTAAAAGCTAATGGCTAATAAATAATAAAACTAAAAAGTAGAACTGTAGTATAGAAATGTCCTTTAGGAACAATAACATTTTAATATTATCATAATCTTTTTTGCTAAATATTTGCTTGGTCGATGTATATTAATAATGATAAGAATTCTCTTATCAACATAACGTAAGTTGTATAACGATGGCTATGAAATCGCTACGGGGGTCAATTATATAGCGATAAGAGTTTTTTTTTTTTATAAACAATATTGTATGTAGGTATTGCTGTTTACACTTCTGTTAGAGATAGTAGCAAGTTCGAATATCATTTTAGGGATTACAGTAGATTTATGGGCATATGTCAAACATATATAGGACAAAATCGTTTTTTTTTATCTGGCTGTCTATATTTTTTTTACATATACAATTTAATATTGTACCTTTATCGTATGGAGGCTTTTTTACCAGTAACATGTTATTCAAGGGTATTAACAAAATTATTTTAGTAATAGTAGTAATATTTATTATAATAATATAAAATATTTTATTACTAAATGTCCTTGGACACCTCTAAATGTCAATTTTAATCGAATATAAATTAGCAAAAACAGAAGGACTGACGGATTGACTCATCACTAGTCTATATGTTAAAGAGATGCTTGAGTATTATTAAAAAAAGCCATCATATCGCAGTGGCGCTGTAAACGCGTTGGCGGTTGTATGTTTGATTCCTAAACAGGGAACGGAGTATCTTGACACTAGATTCTTAGACACTAGATTTAGATTAGATCTCAATTAGATTTGTAAATTACGGTGAAACTGAAAAAAGTCACCATGAGATATTATCTCACACGTCACTGCTTCTCTTGGATATACTATAGTACATTTAATCGATTTATCTAACAAACTTAGTTTTAAGTAAAATAGTAAATAAATCAAATCTTAATTTTCAGATTTGCCGAACTCACAGCAAAAGTGTTCACCTCCTCTTCCATTCCAGTCCATCTGTTTTCCAGAGTGTGTCCCACACCTTTAGTTTCCTTCGCCACTATTTTGTATGGGGCGGCCGCGGGGGTCATGGTCACGGCTTCACACAACCCCAAAGAAGACAATGGGTATAAAGTGTATTGGGGAAATGGATCTCAGGTCATATCGCCCCACGATGATAACATATTGGACGAAGTATGGAGCTGTTTACAGTAAGTACATAGGCGTAATAAAATTATGATAGTATTTTAATTTAAAAAAAAACTTTGTTACATATTAAATATATTTTAAATTCTTATTAATTTTCAGTCAGTAACTAACTAAAATAACTTTATTATTATTATTTTATTAGTACCATAATAATTCAGTAGAGTCAACTCCGATGCATGCGATTGGTTTTCGTACAAAAATTACTAGAGTATGTAAGTAATTCAATGGTGCCTCGTAACCTCGATTATCCGGCCCTCAATTTTACGGATTCATTATTATCCGGCCGAATACCAAGTGCCATTTTATTGAAGACATTTCATTAAAAGAATAACATCACTAATAGTACAAAATATTAAAAAAAAATGTTTCGCTTATTGAATGAAGCTCAGTATTATCCTTTTTAGCATATACTCGTGAAATTATCTGGATATATCTACGTTTGTCTGTACGACAACTATTGATCGTGTTTCTCCTGTATAGCAAATTTTATCAATTGTATGATCAGTAGGTGTCAATTAGGTTTTATTTCAACGATGATGTATCGTGTATTACATCCTATTAAGATGATGCCAACTTTGTTCATTTAGATTGATTCAATATTATATCTACATCATCGTGCATTTCACCCACAGCTGACCTTGGAATTAACCTAAAAGCGTAAAATAATATATTTGGGCTAAATTATGAAGAATATCGGTTTTACATATACTTTTATTATTTGCATATATTATTTGGTGTAATATTATCAAACTTAAAAGTTGGTTTACTTGAAAGCGATAATCTCAGGAACTACTTAACCAGATTTGGACATTTATGTTAGCATTTGATAGTGCATTTATTAGTAAATACTATATATAGCCTATAGCCTTCATACACGACTTTTTGTTATAACGTAATATAAGTTTTGAAGTAAATAATATAATTCCAGTATACCCGACGAGCACTGGGATATAGAATCGATTCGAACCCACGATCTAGTGAAAGACTGCACTGAAGAAGTCACCACTAAGTACATGGAGTACATCAAGTCCTTGTTGCATGAGGAAGTGTTGGAGAATAATAGACAAGCTCGTATAGATACGGTGTACAGTGCAATGCACGGTGTCGGCTACGAGTGTATTGTGAAGGCGTTTCAGACTGCCAATTTGAAGGTAATTTGTGTATTTATGTATATGTTATATGTTTATTTTTAGATATTTGAATTAATAATGAATGAAAATAATGACTTGAAATGCAAATAATCATGATCTATTTATGGTATATTATTTTAATATTGACAGACAAAGATCACAAAACATTAATCTTTTACTAAATGGGTTATAAACTTATATTTAAAAAAAAATTATACGGGTTTTTTGATGTTGTAGCTAATATAAAAATATAATATTACTAAATACGCGAAATAACTTAAAATTGATAAATTCAATTGTAGCCTCCAATTAGCGTAAAAGAGCAACAAGACCCCAATCCGGATTTTCCAACTGTGAAATTTCCAAATCCCGAAGAGAAACAGTGTTTGGATCTCAGTAAACAGCTGGCGGAACAAAATGGCGTCAAACTAGTTTTGGTCAACGATCCGGACGCGGACAGACTCGCCGTGGCTGAATATGATGACGAGTGAGATATATTTTGTATTTGTACTTCTATTTCTGTCTTGTACTTTCTTTTTTTTTGAAAAAAGAAACCCTTACAGTATTAATTTGTTGTCCATCCGTCTGTCTGTTTGTCTCCAGCTGAAATTTATATCTAATAGCCTAGTTCCTAGGAGCATAGAAAACCTTTTAAATAAAATCAGTCAAATAATACGAGCGTTTATGTTTCATTTTCAAATGAAATCGCCGCGTAATTAAAACAGTATACCTAGTTACGTTACGTTTGATCTACAATTTTCAAATTTGGCGACGAGTTGATAATTTTTTTTTTTCTAATTTTTCAAGTCTACTACAGAAACAGTAACAAGCTTTTTTGTACTTTCCGCTGACGTATGGAAGTCACTGCTATTCGCACTTGACCGATATTTTTTTTAATAAATTCTTAGTTATTTTATTTTTTATTTAAAGATCTAAATCATGGAAAGTGTTCACGGGGAACGAAATGGGTTCTCTGCTGGGGTGGTGGGTGTTAAACCAGTACTACGCCCACAACGAAGCCAACGAGGAGGACGTTTATCTCATATCCAGCTTGGTCAGCTCGAAGATGCTGCAGGCCATCTGTAAAGGAAAGGCACAGTTTGTGGAAACGCTCACTGGGTTTAAGTGGATGGGTAATTGAGACTTTTTTATAAAATTCATACAAAAACAAAAAAGAATTAAGTGTTCAGACATCTAAGTTATTTTTTATACTAATGAATCAAAAAATAATTAATTATTATTAATTTAAAAATATAACTGTCTCTGAGCGTAAATACGATAGTTTTGGGTTCGAATTCCATTGAGGGAGAAGGAATGAATGAATGAAGACATTCATTTGTTTCGCTCTGGTAACAAGAAAGGCGGTTTCTCTGCTTTATGTGAAAGAAAGTAATTATAATTTGATATATATGTTTAAATATGTTTTGTTTAGAAAAGGGCTATAACGTTTCCAGGCAACACGACTCTCCTGCTGCTGCAGCAAGGCAAGGTGCCGCTGTTCGCCTTCGAGGAGGCGATAGGCTACATGTGCCACCGCGCCGTGCCCGACAAGGACGGGGTCTCCGCCGCCGTGCTGGTCGGTCGAACAGCATTCAAATTAGTTTAAAACAATATATTTAGAAACAAACTATACTTCATATATTGTTTACTTTATCTTAATGTATGAGTAACGCTTTAGTAAATATATATTTTCCTATGTTATTTTGTATATAATCTGTTACTTCCCAGGTCGCATCACTAGCGTCGACCTTGTATACCAGAGGCTCGTCCCTACTGAAGCAACTATTCGATCTGTACAAGGAGTACGGCTACCACGTTTCATACAATTCCTATTACACGTTCGACGACCCAGCTGTTGTGTCTAAAATATTTAGCAGAATTAGGAATTATCACGAACCGAATACGGTAGGTCATTTTTTTTTTTGAATTATTTAAATTTAAAAAAATTTCAGAGGGTAGTAAAAAATAAAATTTTTTCGTAAATTTTAATATCGTAGCGCAGCAGCGCAGTCTCTAACTGTAAGAGCGGCGGTTGTGAGTTCGATTTTCTTTTGGGGGACCAATTATTTTCATCTCCTTGCTTTAGAGATACACTACAGGTCTTAACGCTACGTCCCTCTGACCTCCTTTAGATATATCATTATTTATAGTTCTTATCGCATGTTATGTTGTATTTCTTGTACTTATTTATATAACTAAAAAAAAGATAATCGAACTCGTACATAAATGTATGAAATATATGTAATAAAATTTTTAGCTCATTCAAAGTATATTTTTTTTTTAAATTTTGAATTGTAATATCAATGAATTGAATTTTATCCACATGATCTATAATCCGCATCCAATGAATTGATAACATATTCTTACCCCCGCCAGTATCCCAAGAGGGTGGGCTCGTCCACAGTGACGGCCGTCAACGACTTCACCGCCGGAGTGAGAGTGCCGGAGGAGTCCACTAAAGGTGCACATTTAAGTAAGTATATTATATATTTTAGTTACAGTTAGTTTATTTTTGAGTTATAACCCGCATGCAGGCTAATATAATATAAAATAAAACCTAGTAAATAAGTTTTTAAAGTTGTAACATTGTGCAAATATAGTTGACATTAGTGCAAATAACGTGTTGTTGAAAGAAACAAAGGCTGTATATGGAATTAATACCAAGAAAATATTGGTCAAGTGCGAGCAGTACTCGCGCACCGAAGGTTCCGTACCAATTTCATGACTGTAGGTATTCCGCTCAGGAAAATACTACATATAAAAATTTACAAACTTAAATTTGCAGTCGTATCCACTCATATTGTATGAAATGAACTACAAATGTAAGTTTGTAATGGCCTCCTTCTGAGCGCGCAGCTACTCACGCGAACGCCCAAATCGTACAGGCGTGTGACTACACCCCGTACGCTGAACCTAAGCTCAGACGCCCGCGTAGCGCTCTATTAGACCCAGATGATCCCATTACAGTTGCTAATGCTCCATACGTAGGTAGGAAGCACAAAACACATACACGACACTCACACCGCCGTCGATGGAAACGACGACGAAGTCCAGCATATTTGACATCCCGACCGCGCGTTGGCGTGGCCGGGCCCAGCGGTTAGGGACTGCTAGGTCCCTGCAGATTAGTCTAAGTTTCTCCAGCTGCGTCTTCAGGTCGCGGCTGGTTTGCTAAGAATAGGGAACATCCCCCAGCCCTCTCGTCGGCCGCAAGCCGAGGCTCGAGTCCCGCAGGGGACGCCCCTGCCACCGACGTTCCCTCTCAAGCAGACACGATAGTGCTTGCTACTTCTCAGGGACAGAGTACCCTCTTCCCTCCCCAAGCTGTGTCGTTGTCAAGGCCGATAGGGCTAACAGAATGAACTCTTACAACCCAAAAAAAATTACGACAACAGTGGCATCCGCCATAATTTTACTACAAAGTTTTAGCTAACCTAAACTTGGTTAAACTGTAAATGGTGGTGAATAAAGTTTATTATTATTATTATATATTTGTATATTTTATACTTTTATATCTCACCCATCTGCGTAAGAAGTATATCTATGTAATAAACAAAAATAAAATAAATCTAATATTTTTAGAATTTAAAAATGTACAAGGACGCGAATGACTTTCTGATGCAGTCCAAGAGTTTATTAACTCTACAGGATATCGATGTCTCTCATTAACGTATTGCCCTAGTAAATTAATACTACGAAGGCTTGGACCGCATCAGAAAGTCATTCGCGTCCTTGTACATTTTTAAATTCTAATAAGTTTTTAATCGTTGTGGCACAGAGACACGGCGGCTGAATGTAGAGGCGACTATTGTGGGTTCGATTCCCATTCATAGAAATAATTTATTTCATTTCCTCGCTCTGATGAAGACACAAAGCGCGTAGTTGAGCGTCGCGACAGGCTGCGCATGGGGAACAGAGTGTCTTAACACTAGGTTCCCTCTGTTTATATTTGGGAAATAGCACCAAGCTATTCACTAATGTATCAAAATAACCACTAAAACTCAACACGCGCAGACGTGCTGGGCACGGGCCTCGACGCGGACTACACGAGCGGCGAGATGGTCTCGTTCGCGTGCGCGGCGGGGGCGGGGGAGGGGGAGGGGGCGGGGGCCGTGCGCGTCACCGTGCGCACCAGCGGCACCGAGCCCAAGCTCAAGTACTACACCGAGCTGCGGTGCGCCGCCGACACTGTGCCGTGAGTATGCGACTGCGACGCGACTGCGACGCGACTGCGACACGACTGCGACACGACTGTGACTAGCACACGACTCGACAAAACACTTCCTTTTGACGAAACTAAGACGATTGAGTGTATAATAATCTTATCATTTCACATAACTTCTGTAGAAGTCATTATTTGTGTCATCATTTGGAGGAGGGGAGGTACAAATCCCTATCCTTCTGTTTACAATAATTCATTCTCCGCTATTGCGAATCGAACCCCCGGATATAAGTTTCTTGGATACAAGTTTATTGTTCTTTCTTTACTTTACATATTTATTTCATTTATATTGCGGCCAAGTTCAAATTTTAAAAATGTTATATCATGTAGAGCTTATACAAATATGCTTCGTATTAATTTTTGTTAAAAAAAATTAAAACATCATCTGGATAAAGTATTACAAAAAAAAAATATTGAATATTATCTACATAACTTGATTATTTTATTAAAAACTTATTTAGCGTCTATGACCCAAGTTATTCCAAAGAGTACTTACTTATAAATGAAACTATTTAAAAATTATTATTGATAATATAAAAATTATTATTATTATCAACATTTTGCAGAAAACAAGAGGCAAAGAAAGCGGAATTAGAAAAAGTAGTTAAAGAATTCATCGAGGAGTTGCTTCAACCGAAACAAAATGGACTTATTGGTTAAGCTAAACTAACAATTTAATAATTTAAGTCCCCTTTTACAAAATAAAGTTTACAATATATGTAATATGCATTATTAGTAAAAAAAAAACTAGAAATTACTAATATAAGTTGGATAGTGAAAATGAAATATGATAATTAATTCAAATAAATGGTATTTGAACACACTACCGTCGAAATACAATCTCTATAATATTTTAGCTCTATATTTAATATTACTTAAATATTCCATCATAAGAAAACCTTAACCAAACATTCGCATATTATAAGTTACCATTTACTTTTTTTTATTTATATAAATAGATTAACAAGTGCTATAATGTATAGTGCCAAAGGATTTATTTCTGTGATAAATAAGGATTCCTTTTTTTTTTAAAATGCAATTATAAATTGCGACATTATTTAAAGCAAAGGGGCGTTACTCTGTATTTAACAATAAAAAAAACAATAAAACGCTATTCAACAATAAATAAGTATTTCATTTCGAACCTTTAAATTTAAATAAGTAGTAATAATATTTTTTTAAAAAATCACTGTGCATTTTCGTCAGTTTCTTCCAGTTTTTGCCTTTCTCTTTCCTTTATGTTTTGTTCGATCAATTTGTCCAGCTCGGGACTCAGCAGCACAGAGAGTCCAGCCGTTATTGGTACCTTTAATAATATAGCATGACATGTGTCATTGAAAAAAAAAAACATTTTTTTTTAATTCGTTACGGATATTATTAACCATAAATAATATAAATATGGAGAAAATGCAAATGGAATGACAAAAATGACATTAATTAGAGGAGGACATTAATAAGAGGTGCAGGTCTTGCTGGGTGCATGTTTTTAATATTTAAAAATGTAAAATTATTTTTACTTGTAAATACCTTATTTCAATGTATGTATATAAAAATACCTCTGAGAATATCGGTTTCGCGGCATCCCATTTGTCCATGTGATTCTCAATTATCTTTAGACACGGCTGGGCTTTAGGTATAATTCTTGATATTATTCTAAATTAATATTTTATTAAGTAAGCATTTTCAATTAAAAAAAATATTCATTACATATTTGTTATACATTTCAATTTTCACTACATAATTTTTTATATATATATATATATATATATATATATATATATATATATATATATATATATATATATATATATATATATATATATATATCAGATGTTGTACAAGTTTGTACGTCCAGTTCAAATTATATTTCTTTCCTTACAAGCAAACAAACATAAATAGACATAGTGCGGCGTAGGGTTACGGCACTCCACACACAGTGTCTCCTAAGTAAGAGGGAAGTGGAGGACGTAGCGTCTTGACACTAAATTTTCTCCGCAATATATTAATATTTCAATGTAATGAGCATGTTCGTATATTAAATGTGAAAAACTACTAACTCGAAGAGCGGCACGCACGAGGTCTGCAGGAACTGTATCTGCAAGTCCGGGATGAAGCACCTCTCGCGGTCCATGATCACGACGGGCAGGTCTCCGCGCGACTTCTCCATCTCGCCTTGCTTGAAGAACTCCGTCAGGACCGCCGCCTGCGCGCGGAGAGCGGGCGCTGTGTAAGTAAGCGGAGGCCTGACGCAGCCCTCGCTCGGACCTCGATATTTAAATTATTTTCGCTGCCCCGCTTGGGTGGACACATTGGTTCAAAAATTGTACGTAAAGTAGTGTTTTAACACTATGTTCCCAATGCCTACGCTGATATATGACGATATACAGTAATAAAGGTGAAGCTATTCTCTTTAAGTATACGATTCCTCGATTTTCCGGATTGTCAAGCCAGTATACTCGTATGTACCAGATATGACTAACATATGAGTTTAATATACAGCATGTCTCTGATGTAGAGATATATACAAAAATACACATGGGCTCTTCTTTTAAAGTATATTTTTACAGTAACGAGTCCAAAGTTTTTAGTTCACAATATACACATACATACATCTATCCATATTTGTGTACTCGTTTATCCGGATCCCTGGAGACAAAAGTCAATCCGGATAATCGAGCTCGTACTGCTTTTAATATCTATAATGAAGTATAGATTTTCCCTTCATAAAGTTCTTCCATTTCCAATCATTTTGAAATATTAAAAAAAAGTTAATATTACAAATTGAAAAACACAGTGTTAGCATACTAGAGACCGCACCGCTCGTAGGAGTGACTCCAAACAGAGATACGGAGAAAAGGATCACTAACGGCCGTTTTCTTGACACTGCCCCAGTCCTTGAGCTGGTCGCTGAGGTCCGCCGCGTTCATCAGCAGACATTGCAGGGCGTTGGTGTGCACTCGGTTGCCTTTTTGATAATCGTACGAAATCGCTTTGTATTCGTTTAGATTTCTGTTATAATATTATAATTATTAAACTTATATATTAATAGATATATTAAAATTTTATAGGTAGTTTATAAATCGCTTCATATTAGAGGCTTTGAATATATTTCACTTATTTACATTTCTCTGCTTAAATAACGTTATCGAGCACCTATTTGTCGAAACAAGTTATTTCAATGAAGAATAAACAAAGTGTTTAGTGTAAATATTGGTTAAAACCAACAAACTTTTACTTGACCGCAGTGAAAGGCAATCGCACAAGAAACTATAATTGCTTATAAAGAAATCCTTAAGCAATGTACGATCATTACGAATTCGATGCCCGGTTGAGGAAATTTTTAAATATATAGATTTAAAATTGACATATAAAAGCTAAAACTGCGACAAATGACACAGGAGCAGAACTAACTTGAAATAATTGGCGAGGTCCGTCGCCAGGATGTAGTCCCGCAGCAGCATCAGGGCGCGGTCGTAGTCGCGTCTCGGCAGCGACTCCAGGATGTCGCAGCCCTCGGTGTTGAGGACGCACATCGCCTGCGCCAGGTGGTGGCGCTCCATCACGCTGCCCTCGCTGGAGTACAGCGCCGCCAGCGTGGTCTCTGCGGAGGGAACCGTGACCGTCTTGTCTTGTTACCATAGGGAATAGAACCCTGAATTCCCCTCATGGGGATAGAACCCACGACTGTCGCGTTTGCAGTCAAACGCTGTGCCGCCGCGCCACTACGGACCCGTTTTTGTATTTATATATTATCTTTAGACACGGCAAGATTGACAAATTCATATGTTAATAGTGACTCATCACTTCACTTTGTCCGGGACGGTTATAGGTTCGATCCACATGAAGGTGAACAACATTCCTTCGTCCCGATGAGACAAAGGGCGGCGTTGAGCTCCGCCAATTAACATGCGATGTCGCGAATCCGAACGGATGTGTGTGTAATGTTTTTCAGTTTTGTGGTTAAAGCTGTAACCCTATCGGCCTTGACGCGACAGGCGGGGAGGGGGGGGGGGGGGGGGGGAGAGGGTACTCTGAAAGGAGACGTCCTCCTCGGACCTGTGACCGTCCGAAAATATAATAAAAGTCTCTAATAACCTAGCCTCGCCTGGACGGAAGTAATTTATTTTTTAAATTACACACAATTTTTGAGTTTATCTATACGCAAACATAATATATCAAATAGCTATACCTATTTAAAATATGATAATACAGGTAAATGTTAATAAATCTTACTTACGTCCTTGAATCTGAAAACTGTTTGTAGTACCGCGATGGTCCATGTCGTGAACCAAACCAGCTACTACATACATTAGAGCTTGTAAATCTCTAAAAAAGAAAAAAAAAACGGTATAGAATTATACTACTATATATTTACTTAAAGAAAACATAAAATTTTGAACGCAGCAGGATTTGAACCCGTCATGGAAACCGTCCAAGGTGAGGCGCAAGTTCAAATCCAAATTTCGCGCGTCCAAATTTTTATACATTTTCTTTAAGTATTTTTTCTATCTTGATATTCACATTTTAAAAATCATAAAAATATACAATATATTTTTTGTTTTTTTTTTTTTTTATATTTTTAAATAAATATATTAAAAAGTAAAGAACCTACCAAATCAAAGTGCATTTAAATTTTGATCACATCACAATTCTTATCTAATTTACTACTAGCGGGCAAGAAACAATGCAGCATGCATTCCTTAGTAACCTAACTTAACCGTATTCTCAGGATATCTAAATATAATTTGACATTCAAACAAATTCACTTAAGTCACTGGCCAGGGGTGGGTTCACACATTTTTATGTTGTCAGTTCCTACAGTAAAAGTATAATAATAATATCGATTTAAAGCATATTATCTCGTAATTCTATCCAAAAAGTATATACCCTCCATTCCCAAAGAGTAAAGAGCACATTGCATACGTATAGTATCCCAGCGTGAGCAGCCTGTAGTTGCTGATGGCGGCGTAGGCCCACTGCGCCACGCTGAAGGCGTGCAGCCAGCTGTGGTAGGGCACGTCGCGGTAACCCTTCTTGACGTGGAGGATGAAGCGGACCAGCTTTTGTTTTTTTATATTGAACCTATACAGGAAGCTGTTAAGTTAGTTGAAGAAATCGTTAAGTAACTATCTTTTATCTGTGGCTTCGCTCGCAAGTCCAATGACACATTCATCGAAATAATTTACGTTATGTTACATGACCGATGATAGTTGCAATTCCATTAGATATTTTATCACTGTGGATAGTAAACACTATAATTTTTTTGTTAGTTAAAAATAAAAAAAAAACTAACTTCCTCCCCCAATTTATCCCTTAGGTGTGAATATTCTAACAATCCTTTCTTAGTGCCCATTCACGCTATTCAAATACCTTATCTGCAAAATTCTGCAAGTCTCTAGAGCCCAGTGTAATGATACTGACAAACAGAAAACGGGCACATAGTTTTATATATGTATGTACAAAACCAAAATTATATTACAAATATCAATAATAATGAAGTATATTAACTTTTTATCGAATTCCAGATCCGTAAACATTTTGAGCACGTAACACGGTAGCTCTCTGAGTGGCAGAGCTCGTAAATTAAAATGTAAGCTACTAATATGTGGATGATTGTGGAATCCAGTACATTCTATGACACGGTATACTTCTGGGTCCCCCACCTTGGTAAGGAAACAGTATTAAGTTTTTGCAATGCAGGGTAAGCAGAGGTAAGCAGAGGTAAGCAGAGGGAACCGCGTGTTGAGACACCATATTCTCCACATGCCGTCAACTTAAGAGGTCAGAAAAAAGAAAATTGTCAAAATAAAACAATTTCTTTGAGTGGGAATCGAACCCACGAGGCACAGCCACTGTTAGACCAAGCGCGATCTGAAACATAGCATAAATTAGAGAACGAGTTGTCTTGACACGATTTATGATATCGTCTCTATTAAATATTACTTACTTCTTACACTGTTAAATATATGAAAAAAAAAATTCAAGATAAAAAAAAAATATTGGAAACATCCATTAATTGCACAAGAATTGCTATTGGTGGTATTATTTATAAATTTGTTTATTTAACAAAATCTATCTATATGTTTCTCGACCAACGTCCAAGTGAGCCCCCTCTATATCTCATTCGCGCTACAGCAGACTGGACACAAGTCGCTTTCCTTAGACTTTATTAACAATATTGAAATATTCCTTTAAATATGCAAAAAAAAAAATACTCCAATATTAGTCAGTAATATCAGTAATATGTGTCAGTGCAAAAGGCACCGGTTCCGATTTCTTTATAAATGTAGGTTTATTACATGGCAGTGGCAGTAACCTTCATGTGGTACATGACCAGCTCGTTGGCCAGCGCGTTCCTAATGTGAGCCTCCTGTATCTTCTGGTACACGACGGAGTGCGTGATGCAGACACCACAGTATATGCTGAACGCGAGCGCCATTTCCTCGTCCATCACGTCGAAGTAGGGATCACCGATCTTGTTTATTAGCTGGCCTACACCTATCATGCCTGTTTGTTCGCGTATTGGGAAACACAGTATTGATCTAGAAGTTAAAATTATACATTTAGGTTGCAATATATACAAAAACTCCAACACTAGGAAATATCGGTATTTTATTTTACGCACTTGGTGGTATTTTGCGGTGTGGACGGAGAGACAGAGAGAGAGAGAGAGAGAGGACGATGTAATGAACCCGTCATTCTCCAATTTCGGTCATTTCAGACCCATTAAGTATGTATTATGTAATCGAATACCACGTCTTGTCTAACCAAACCAAGATAATAGATTTATTTACAAGCATATTATATTATGTATTTCAAATATTTTTTTCTTTTCAAAATGACTTTTCAGCTTATTTTTAGATTTAGATATTAAATACGAACTTGCAATTGACTCCAGGCAAACAATCAACATTAGTATCGAAAGCTGGATGCATTCTAGCATCTTTACAATTGATCAGAGTACCATTTTTAATAACCTGCCCCGTTATACCGATGTCCATTGAAAACCTACGTTCTAAAACTCCCGTTTCGTCCTAAAAAGGAAAATTATTTAAATTGAGACGCTCTATTAAGTCAAACTTAGATTTTTTATAAATTCATTCTATCACATATTTATTCTATTATTCAAAATTATACTATAATCTTTACACTTCCTAAATACACATAATTCGTTCAGTGGAGGTGAGTGTTAATGCGTTCTAAAAAGGGCTTTCAACCTACACTTGGTTCACAAGACTCAGGCGCTGCTCTGAGCTGCTCTTCCTGCAACGCTATGGGCACCTGGGACCTGACGGTCCACTAACCCATGGAATGCTAAGTAATTTCTTCTCAAACAAAAGTTATATTATATTTAAGAACCATTCTTTTTTTATATTTAATTACAACACGCTAAACTAGACCACGCTAACGTCTAACATTTCTCTCATAAGTCTAATAAATATTCGGACTTTATGGATAACTAGTTTGTACTCACTAGATCACCCCGTACTTAATTGTATATATGAGAGTAAGAGTTTTGTATGACACACATTCTTACCACAAGAATAGTATACAATATTAATATAAAAAAGAGAGCACCTAGTGTTAAAACACTCACATTTTCCGTCTAATTTTCGTCATCGGAGCTAAACACCTCATGACAATCGATATGTACAGTCGGACAGCTTCCGGTGTGGCTTCGCGCCACGACGATCTCAATATTAAAAATATTAATTTTAATAATATATTAAATAATTAATTTTAATACTATATTTAATAATATGTTAATTTTAATATATTATTATTATTAAAATTAATATTTTTAATATTGAGATCGTCGTGGCGCGAAGCCACACCGGAAGCTGTCCGACTGTACATATCGATTGTCATGAGGTGTTTAGCTCCGATGACGAAAATTAGACGGAAAATGTGTAAAATGTACCCCATCCTGTGTGTTAGAAGGTCTTATTCTCTCAACCAGTTCCATACGATCGACATCTATCAGGAGCACAGAACAATGTTCAGCTTTGGTCAATTGCTTGGCTTGCTCCATTGCTATTTGTAACAATGTGTCCAAAGACGCCACCTGTGTATTAAAGTCCGTATACAATAGTGTCTTATTAACTAATAAGTAATTGACTGTACTGTACTGTACTTTACTTTGTCAGTACTAAATGTAAATTATTCTCTTTCAAAGTTTATAGAAACAAAATCAGAAACCTACTTGTGTAAACAACCTTCGAGCGACCCGAAGTAACTGTTGACATTTTTGCTTCAGAGTGCATTCGTATTCCAATGCTATAGTTTTACTTAGAACGGGCCAGCAAAATCTATAGAGATCGCCCAAAATTAATTCATATTTATTATATTAATATCATAATTGGAAAATTAGTTTGTATGTGACAGACATACAAACTAATAAATAAATACAAAATAAAAATACAAGACATACTCTCACAAAGCATATATCTATGGCCTTAGAGTGTATGCCGTTATACCGTTGGAACCATATAAAACGGTGCAGAACACCGTAGTTATTGGAGTTCTCACTGCGTTAATGTTCTTAGATGATAGTTCGAAAGTGCTTGAAATAGCCTATTTGAATAAAGATTACTTTGATTTGACCAATTGTACTAAGATGCTTCAGCTTCCTATTCCACTAACAATTTCTCTTAACGTCGTGGTAGAGACCCATATAACAATAAATGTCCTGCTCGAGACAGAGAACGGGTTTAAAGGAAAGCTATTCTGAAAGGCATGCTGGATAGCGATCACAGACCATTAGCAGAACGTATTATGGCTCCAAAATTATGCCAAAAAAACTTTATAATAACAAAAGGAATCTCCTTGTGAATAGCATTAATTATAGAAAAGATACTTATGCTGCCACATCCAGCACTCTACATAAGCATAAAATAAACACACTATCATCGTTAATTCGTATGCCACTCGGGTGACAAATAATAATCAAATAACATCCTTTCTTCGCCATCGGTAAGACTAAGTGAGGCGTTGGATTCTGGAACTCAACACATTTTGTCTTGAACTTTGGTTGACAACAAAAAACAGAGTGTGTGTACTCTAGGTTCTACCAGTAACTATAAAGTACTATGTCCGGCAGGTAGGTAAAACTTAAAAACATAATATATATGTGTATATATTATAGTATATTGACGCCTCCACTGATAATTTTTATTTGTAATATTTTCAACGTTGGTATTTCCCTGGACTTGAAAAAGGAGCTAGATGAAAAAGTGCTTACTTTCTTCATAAAACCTCGATGCTAAATTAAAGTATTATTAATCAGATTCAAACTCTAAATACAAAATACGTACAAAAAACATTCGTGGACAAGCAAAGCCACTTCTTCTTCTAGAATTTTCGGCGCAACCACACAAGCTAGTATAGAGAAAGGTTTATCCAATAATGGATACACGACTATACGCGTTTTAGCTTCTTTTGTAAGAAACTGTAATTAAAATATTTTTCTTTATTAATAATATAATTTAATTTACAAATGTAATTTGGAAATCAGATTATGCCAAAAACATCAATTAATATAAAACCGATATGGCTTGACAAAGAAAACCCAAAGTCTAGACTTAAATAAGAAATATATAACATTTTACTTACAGGTGAAACAATATTTTGGAAATCCGTATGAAAATTTGATAATAACTCTGTTTGTTCCATATTAGATTTTAGAGTATCTAATAATTTTTGAGTCATCTAAAAAATATTTTTTTTATAAGAACTTTAAGTATTGATCAATGACAAATAAAAGAAGTGGTTTGTTAGATATTATATATACAATAATTAATAATTGTGGAGCAATAACTGACCAATATTTTATGTTTTCGCACCAATGGGGTCGAACCAATTACGTCCATAGAAGCTTCAGAGCCTACGCCATGCACTATTACTAAAAATACTGCTTCTGCATCACATTCTTCTTTCAACTTTAAAATTAAACATTAATTACTTATAACATTGTTTTTGTCCATTTAAATTTATTTATATTTACTTAGGTACCTAACTATGTATTTATTACACTATTGATTCTAGGTACTAATTTAGTTTTTAATACATACATATACATTTATTTTCACTTGCAACAGGGAGGAAGTTTCGTCGTTCAAATTCATAACTAAATCTAAAATTTTCCCTGGATCGCTGTTTTGAATACCTCTCCTTTTATTTATTTTTTTATGTGACGCCATAATAAGCATAAAATCTTGACGAAATTATTTTAAATAATTTAACAAGCCGAAATGACTATTAATTATGACAGCCTATTTCAAAGTTTCAATAAATACGAAAGATCGTAGTGGCTATATACTCTTTGTCAAATCTGAGTAAATAATTTTTAAGCACGCCACCTTATATTTTCAACTAAATATATAATAAATCTTTACAAATAACTAACATTATACATGTTTTTAAATTATATATTTTAACTTTTGGTTAGTCCATAAATGCAAATTTATATTTAAGACAGTATGTTACTCTATCAGAACTTTTTTAATCTGTCAATATTATTATCTATACATAAAAAAAACTGTGAGTAAAATTACAAAATATTTCTCGATTTTACGAATGACGAGTAATGAATAGCATTTTTCCAAATATTTAATGAATATAATTTCTAAATAAGCATTTTCACGATGGCAGAAATACAAACATTGATCGAAATGGGATTTCCGAAAGAGAGGGCGTACGTATTTATTTATTATTTTACAGTATTTACAGTATTACTTTAATAGATAGGTTATTATTGTTGTAATAAATGTTTTTAGTGAGAAAGCTTTGGCAGTGACAAATTATAAGGGTGTGGAGCCGGCTATGGAGTGGCTCCTTGCTCACGCAGATGAACCAGAACTTGCTGCAGGATATACTATAGCCGGTAACTCTAGTGCTGCGCCTGAGCCCGCCACTGCTGAGCCTGAAGCTGCTGAACCGGCACCTTCAGCTAGCGCTAGTAGCGAGCAAGAAGCCAAATCATTTAAATGCGATGAATGTAACAAATTGTTCAAAAATCAAGAAGAAATGGAGTTTCATGCCGCGAAAACTAATCATAGTAGTTTCTCTGAGTCAGCAGAGGAAAAGCAACCCTTGACGGAGGAAGAAAAAAAAGCTCAACTTGCATTATTAGAAGAAAGGATGAAACAAAAACGAAAAGAAAGGGAGGATAGAGAAAAGGTTATACTGTTGAATATGTGCTATATTATTAGATTATAATACAAGCTAGCTAGCTAGCTATTGATATTTTTTGTATTATTTTATTAATTTGATTTCTAGAGCCGCACTGATTTTAAATCGCAACCTTTTTTTTCTTATAAGAGTCAATTGCTACTTGTAACAAATTTTATTATAATTTATATTTTCCCGATTTATTAAATAATTGTGTTTTATAGGCTGAAGCATTAGAAAGAGAAAGGCTTCGCATCAAATCAGGTAAAGATCTACAAGAAGCAAGACAAAAACTCCAAGAGCAAGAAATGCAGAAACTAGTTGAACAGAGACGTAGGGAAAAATTAGAGGACCAGCGGGCAAGGGAGAGAGTTCGTGCTCAAATTGAAGCTGACAAACAGGCTAGAAAGTAAGTACAGGTATAGAATAGCAGGGTATACCGGCAGAACCTGGTGTTCTTCTTGTGTAAAGTCATTCAGATTTACCTTAATAACACTATTTTAAAAAGAATCAATCTCTATATTAGTTTGTTAATCAATTTCTGTTAATAAGACATAGGTAAATTATTTAAATAATATCAAAACACTAAAAATTTCAGATTAGCAGCCTCAGGCCAGGCTCCTCCCAGTCCAGCACCAGCTCCAATACCGGAAGTTCCTGCAAGCTTGCCATCAACAAAAACATATGAACAAACACGCATACAGATCAGACTGCCGGACGGGCAGACGCTTTGTCACACATTTGGTGCAAAGGAGCAGTTGGCTGTTGTGAGGTAGATAAAATTGTGTTTTGTGCTCTCTTGGAAGCAGGCTCAGGTAGAGTAATTTTATATTAGGTTAATTCTCATCTTAAAGGAAGCCTCTTGAGATGATTATTTTTCATAACAAATAACAACAATACTTTAAACAATACTTTGAAAACTAAAGTTAAACTACTTTGAAAATTAAAAACTTTTTTATAAGAAAAACAAATCATTTATTTCATATTGATGACTTTGTTTAAGAGCTGTGCCTATGACAGATGCTCTTATTACAGTAAGAACTACTCTTACTGTAATAAGAGCATTTTCTGACATGACACTTCTTTTCAAACGAGGATACAAAGCTTTATCCAAAGAGAAAAAAAATCATCATTGACGTCATCCGTATATTTTCTTTTGTAATAACTTTAGGAAGTGATTGTTAATGGAAGTAAAATAAATATTAATAAGAAACCAATGTTTGTATTTAAGTATTACTTTAATATTTTTTTGAGAAATAAGAACAGTATGAAGGCGGATAGTCGGTTTTCTTGGTTCACATCATGAACACCAAAATTCATTATAATCATATTAATTATATGAAAAAACATAATACTATCAACAAAATTTAAAAAATCATCATTATCATCGTACTAGTTTCCCCATAAAAGAGGGTAGATTATTTTCTCTACAAAGATAAAGCTTGGTGTTGAATACAACATGAATTGTCTCGAATTCAAGTACAAAGTTTAAAATTAAATAGAGACATATCTCATATTATTATTTGTGCAGGTTATACGTACAAATGAATACAGCTGAGTATGCCAAGAATCAGAACTTCAAACTGTTAACAACATTCCCAAAGAAGATATTCACTGCGGAAGAATATGAAATGTCTCTAGAAAGTTTAGGTAAAGTTTTATTATATATTAACTAAAAACATTTATAAGTGAAAATAATATAAATTATTTAGACGTCATAGCGGTGCAGTGCGATATAGTCTAACTGAGATCACCACGGTTGTGGGTTCGATGCTCACTCGAGAGAATTCATCATTTTTATACCCTTGCCCTGATATGAACAAAATGTGATGTTGACTTCCACCAGTCAATATGCAATGTCCCGAAAATTGGGTGCAAAAAAAATGAAGCTAATATTTTATAAATAATTAAATATTTGTCATTACAGGTCTGGTACCATCTGCGGTGGTTATTGTATCAAAAGGAGCACTATACACACAAAATCAGTTACTTTAAATATTTAACGGTTAACTTTAACTAATAAGTTAAAAATATGGATATCTTGGGGTTACATAGATATGTATACATTATAAAACATTTTGATCCCAGTCGGGAGTTGAACCTGTGTCTCTTGACTTACTTTATAAAAGCTTACTTTTTCTGGTATATTCTCAATATAATTAATATATAGAATAAACCAGAAGGAAATCCATATATTATATATATTCATATATATATATATATTCATTAAAATAGTAATGTCCAAAATTTCTCAACGATAAACTTTTAGTATATTTTAACATTATTCTGTAAATATGTCACCCATTCTCTTGTCTATCATATAACAATGGCAATATCTTGTTGTTGGTCTCTTTGGATAATATGTATATTGTATATATGCTATGGACAAAGTGAATATCCGGTCGTTAAATTCTCCAGGCACTATACATAATGCCCGTCACCTATGAACCAGAGTAATAAAAAACATGTTTTATTTGTATTATTTTAATTTATGATATGAAAATTTGAAAATGAAATAACATAAATGTAATAAAAATTAAGGAAAAAGTATAAATATCAAAAAATATTACAACATTTCTTTGTTTTGTGAAAATTGTGACCTATATTATTAATTAAATTAAAAAGATTTTGATATAATCCAAATTATGTAGTGTTAACCAACAAGGTTGTTAGGTTGGGTGAGTGGAGGCTTCTGAGGCTTCTCCGAGCTCGATGACAGCAACATTCATGATGACCAGACGATGTCATTAATAACGGCGTTAAGATACTAATTAATCAGTTGATCCCTTATCACTCAAATAATGCCAAAACATTATAAATAATGCCTTTTTTTTAAATTAGGGCCATAATGTACATATTCCTTGAGAAAGCTGCTTCCTTTGATAAAGACTTCAAATTGGCTGTTCTTATTATCATCTAAATATAATTTTAAAACGACTGTATTCTTATAGAATGTTTCACATTTTTTTTTAAATAATTTTTTATTATGTACATTTTTACATGACCGTGAAATATTTAAAGTGTCAAACGTACACACGGACATTGTGTGTTGTATCAAAATAATTTATTTATATCTATATAAATCTAGCCAGACCTAGATGTAACTAGAACTACCTACTGGAAAACAAAAATCCTTTTATTTATTTATGTCATTGAAAAATAAGCACTGGATGTGTTGTACTTTGTGTATAATTTAACAATGAATTTGTATCCAGTGAACTGATAATAAATGATTAAACACAGGTGATAAAGTTTTTTTTTATTTGTTTTTAAAACAATTTCTCCTATATCCTGGACTTTAGTTAATAACATACAATAAAGCTAAAGAACCAAAAGTTCTAAAACTTAAATTAAATTTATTATAAATATTTGATTTGAAATATATAATATTTAATAATATTTTAAATTAAATTAAATCATTTAACTATTTTTTTTTTGATATTTAAAATTTATTCTCAATTTAAGATGAAATAAAACCAATATATAGTTGCAAAATAAGTTTTTTCAGATTTTTATATTTATTAATAAAATAAACATTCACAAAATAAGTAGTATTTCTTTAACTTTACACTAATACCTAGAGTCAATACACTCGCATTACCCACTTATGGAACGAATTTGAAAAATTACGTATTGGCTGGAGCTTAAACCCATAACTATCGCTTTTACAGTCAGACTGTCCCACTGTGCTATAAAGGTAAACTTTTTAATGCAATAAATGTAAATATAATTCTGAAAAATCATTTTGTTTAACTGTTTTTAATTTATAAAAAGACAAAAATAAAATAAAATTTTTAAACTACATATAAATTTTAAGCTCAATTATTATAGATTGAGCTTAAAATTTAAAATCTCCCAAAAAATCAAGGTGTCATAAAATATGAATATAGGGATTGGCACAATCAGCCAATACATATGTATTTCAAATTAAAGTAAGTACTAACACATACTTAAATGTACTGTATAATTTAACTAAATAGTTTCAATTCTATTAGAAACAAAGTATTATTTGTATTGACTGTTGTACAATAAATATATATTTAATATGTAAGTAGGTATCTTAAAAAAAATAAAATCAAAAGTACTGAAGTAATTTTATTGAAGCTCGGGCTGTTCTCTTAGTTGGAATATATCTTATTTAAATAAGGAAGCATATTCTCGATAACGCTTAGTTGATGAGAAATGTATGTACAAACATACAGACTTGAAAGTTAGGGAACATGCTTGGAAGCCATAAAATAAAAAAGTCAACATACTCAAATATTACCCAATTCCATCAATATTCAGACTGTGTACATGTCAAACTCATTTTTTTATATAAAAAAACATGTTTTAGAGATTTTTTTATCTAATGATTGTAAAAATATACCCTGTATTAATATTTATTACAGTAATAGAGTTAAGTAACTAGACAAATCAGAATAGAAAATATAAAAATAATTTACTTTTTATAAAAAAAATATTATTTCTAAGTTTTGTAAATAAACTTTCTTAAATGATTCTCATATATTTGTATGCCATGATAATGCAACAAGATAAAAAAAAAGAATTACAAGTTTTCAAGCTGAATAAATACACATACTATACTATCAATTCATTCAAATTATCAAAATTTTATTAAAAACTTGAACTTTTTAATATTGGTTTTGTGTCAATAGCATTTTAATATATATGTTTACTTTGTGCTTGATGTAAATAAGCTATAATAATATAAAATATTAAATTTACATATTAAAAAAATACTAAAAAAACAAATAAATTAATTTAGTAATAATGTTTTATATAATTAACATTTTTTTTTGTATATAATTGTATGTTGCAATTCAAATAAAAATTCAAGTAAAATAAAATAATGTAAAAAACTTAGATATTTCACATATTATCTAACTAATGAAATATAGTTATAAAGTAAACCATTGTAACCAAGATATTAATTTATATAATTGTACATACATACTATTGATCTTATAGTGTGGATAAACAATATTTTTGGACGGATTACAGTTAGTCAAAACAGAACTTTCACCAGTGTTTTGTCGAGCAACCACGCCATCACAATTAGTTATCTCTAAATCTTTTGTGAAACATATTCTTATTTCTGATATATAATTTTCACCTTCTTCTTTCTTACATTCAATTGCCGGATCAACTCCAAGCTTAGCTTTTATAGCGTCATTTATATCAGTTATTGAGTAAACTATGTCATTCGTAGGAACTATATTTTTAGATTTAAGGATATTAAGCATTGAATACTGTTTCAACCAGTTCATACCCATTGAGAAATAGTTAAATTCAGAATTAAATTGCTTTAGTTGAGCGGCACATGTACCATGTTTGGACCATTCATGTGACCACAGTTGATATATTGGTGTACCTGAAATTTTTTGCATTTATAGCTATAAATATATTTTTTTAATTGTATAACAAAAAAATATATCAATATTATCATAAATATCATTGTTCTATTCTATTCTTTTTATTCAACTTTATGAACATGCCAGTTGCGTACAGATCACTTTGCTTATATCACATTGCTCTTTGTGCTTAAAATATTGATCAAATAATGTATTTATCATATATGACTGGAGAAATAAATATAATTTAAATATAACCTTTTCTATTTATCCACAATGATGTGTACTGTTACATGTTCTGTCAGACTGAAAGCTTACCTCCAAAGATATTCACCCACACTTGTGATAGTTGTTTTTCAATTGGTCTAATTTTTTCTGGATCAAACATCCATGTTCTATTACAAAAGGCTGGTCCCACAGTGCCAAGTTTTGTAGGCCAAATACCGTGTATTGTCCAGCTATCCGTCGTTGCTGGCATAGAACATTTATGAGAGGGGTCATGCCTTTTCCATTCTTTACAAGCAGTTGCTGGCCATTGTTGTGTAAAAATAAGCAAATCAAATTGGTTATTTGATTTTTGATGCGTTGCATTTGCGTAATGTGAGCTGAAATAGGCATTATTGATGTATATTATTTGCAAGTGGTACGTGAAACATATTCCTACTGATAAGGAACTAATGAACTCACCATGATATCACAAAAAATATACAAAACAAATATAGCTTAAACATTATTGATCCATTAAATATTCTGTTCTTGTAAGCTTACGAGAATTTAACGTTATTTATAAATAAATTATAGTAAAAGAACAATTTAACAAATAGACTACAGATTTGTTTTCTACTGACAACTCAATTGACATTTTTCGTATGTCGTTTTGACATTACATATCAAATTGACATAAAACTTTTTTTAAGCAAATGAATACATACTTATAATCATTATCCATACAGCCACTTAAGTATTTAATATTGTAATTTTATAGAAGTAATACTTAATTTTATAGTAATAAAAATATATGATAAGTAATACTTAATTTTATAAAGTCTTAATTTACAAAATTTTATCAAACTTTAAATGGGAACATTATTTAATTTTAATTTTGAAAGTCAAGCAGGCAGACACGGTACGTTATCAAAGTCTACCTTAGGAAAAAGAAAAATGCCATTGTATTTAACGATATCTATAGATTTTTTTCCTACATAAGCTATGGCGAAGGTATGTAAACACAACGTAACGAATATCCATACAGTGTGTTATAGGTCAAAATTTGGTGAACAAAGATTAAAAAGGGTTTTCTTTATTTTCCCGTTCTTTGAATAATTCTACAAAATTCATCCGTAGATCTGTATTTACACCAGAAAAAAAAATCAATGAAAGAAATTGAAAGTTATAAAAAATATTATTCCATGACTTTTAAAGAAAATATTTTATGGTTTATGTTAATGGTTAATAGGTTAATGGTTTGCATAGAGTCCAATATTTAGTACAACTTTTGCCTGTTACTTAGCCTCTGTGGTAAAATAATGGTATGGTTGTAACATAAATTATATACTCTATACTCTGGTCGAGGACCGCTAGTTTTGTGAGTTCCATCGAAACCTTCCTCCATAAATACATTTCCCAAAACAGGAAAACATTTTCAACACATTATACTAGTACTTCCTGAAATAAGCGCGTTAACCAAATTCTTCAGCTCAATAATATTAAAATATTTATGAATGTTAATTTTAATAATATACATTTCTGTTAAGCTTTTATATATTTTTTTTATTTTTAAGCTGTTAACCCATACTATGTATAAAAAAAAAAAAAACTTAAACATAAACAAATACCAAGTTGAATGCTGCGTTTGAATTTTTGTATGTTTTATTTATGTATCTGTTAATTTTATTCATTTCGAACATTGTAATACATCGTGAATGGTTATATTATTGATTGATAGATCCAAATAATTATAAACTTTAATTATTGATATAAAAAATTATAAGCTTTAATTTTTTAGTTATTCTTTTTTTGTTTCAGCTTCATACTTTATCCCATTACAGGGTAGATTGTCAAAACAATCCCTATTCCACCCTAAGGATCAGAAATCGAATCCACAATTATGGCATTTTCAGTCAAACGCTAACTATACTTTAAAATAATTTTTGATTTATACAATTAGTGGCCGTGAAGGTAATTAAGAGTAAGTAATGAATTGGTACAACGAAGTATTAGAGAGTTGATTTTTGACGGTAAGTGCACTTAATTTAGCTACGCTAACTTTAGTTAGGAACATAAGAAATAGTATATATTATTGAATTTATTATACAATTAACGTCATACAAGATATGATTTCGCATGGAGCACTCTTGAATTAGCTTATCTATTTTTTTTATTTTAACTATTACAGAAACCAGAGTACTAGAAAAAGAATCCTATAAAAATTTAGATAAATTCTCTCTAATCTACTAATGCCCTACAGTTACCAAGTAACCTTGCACGGTCACTTAGATAAAAGAGTTTTATATGTTTATATAGAGGAAGATTATCTACTTTCCAATAGTAAATAAATAATTGAAATTAATATTAAATAATAATAATAATAATAATAAAAAAAAATGTTCATCACCCCTGGTATATGAGACGATCACCCAACTTTTTTCTTTAGCTATACCGTTCTATAATAACCTCGTTTGGAGTTTTTCTTTCCCTCGGTCCGATACTCTGAAGCGTCGCGTGCGTCACGATACAATGGCTAGGCGTACAATTAAATGCATTATGCATCTTGCTTTAGCTAAAATATAATATAAGCTTTATAAGCACACGACTTTTTTATCTTTTTTATCTCCATAAGTCTATTATATGTTGTGGGGGGAAATTATTAAATAATATATCTTTCATAGGAATATATACAAATTATTGACATTCTATGCTCTTATAATAGAAAGGTCGACGTTAAGTTCTGCACTCACAAGGCAATCTCTCGAAATTGAAAATAAATGATAAAGCTATGAGAGGATTGAATTGTCTATTATAAGTAATTTATCATTAATCATTACATTTTCTCTTTGTCCTGGGAAATGCTAGATACATATACAATTTGGTTGTTTTCATTACAATTGGACGTCATCATCTAAAGTGAAAATAAGTTTTTAGAAACTCTATTGTTATTGGACAATTGAGTCCAATTTGAAAAGTGGGCAACGGAGTGTCTTAACACTAGGTTAAGACACTCCGTTGCCCTCTAGGCTCGTTGCCTACCCTTCTAATCTCTGCTCTTAGATGCGGGGAACAGCGTGAAGCGATAATATTACTTTACGCATTATATATATATATATATATATATATATATATATATATATATATATATATATATATATATATATATATATATATATATATATATATATATATATATATATATATATATATATATATATATATTTATATATATATATATATATATATATATATATATATATATATATATATAATATATATATATATTTATATATATATATATATATATATATATATATATATATATATATATATATATATATATATATATATATATATATATATATATATATATATATATTCTTCTTCTTAAACACGTAACGATATTCATTGAAACGCTAAACTAGCGGTAATATCCTTGGCCAGAGCGCGTGCCGGAAGATCGCCCACGCAGTAACGATTCAATAAATCCATTTCACATATCAAATGCAATAATTAACTGCTGAAAAACACTTTACGCCGTTTGAACGCGCGTTTTTGCCGCGCGCCCGTCCGGAAACGCACGCGCGGCTTTTTTCCTAGCGAATTAATATTTAATAAATATGAGATCAATGGCCGCTGTTTATAATGTGTAACGTTTCTATTTTTATATTTACTATTATTGTGTGATTTGTTTTTTTTTTGTATGGATTTGTATGGAAAATTAGTTTGAAGGTATGTAGCATCAAATTCGACAAAAGCTGAAAACTTACAATATAAATAACAGCAACATCCAAAACTTGGAAATTTATAGGTATATCCTACGAAAAAACCACTACAAACGTATATCTGTCGCTAATTTCATACAAAATTAGTGGATACGACCGCAAATTAAAGTTTGTCAATCGTTCAATGTTATCGAATACTACTCGCGCTTTATCTTTTTCATCCAAATGTCCTTGAAGCTTATCAATTATGTCTACGAGTATGTATGCTGATACTGTTACACTTACAGCGCTATCGGATATATACTTTTAACTCCATTAAGGATTCCCTGTAACAATTAAAGCTTTAAAGCAACTTGAAGCTTTTACACTCTATTATATGACAAAAAAGTAATTTTCTAGAAAAATATCCAATCCCAAGTTCACATTAACATGTATTTATTTTAAAGTCTTTCGCTAGACTGAATCGTCGTTTCAAGCTACCACATTACCACTTCGATCAGGCAGTTCTGTTAAGAAAAGCTGGCAAGGACCTCAAAAGTTGTTCAAATATATACTTAAGTAATCTTTAATTGTGGTTTCTTCTCTTAAACGACTTGCTTCGAGAGAAAGAAGCTAGAATCAAATCATCTGTTGTATCTTTGGATTAGAGGACGCAAGTTATTTTCACACTATCTAAATAGGTATACTAGAAAGAACTATTATATTTATTTTTTTCTCTTTACCAACATTAGGCCAAAGACAATCAACAACTTATATACAATACAAAAACGCCTTTATTTTGGACGACATAAATACAAAAGTTCATACAAATTGTGGAAAGAAATTTGCCCTACATGAAACCCTGCCCTAGGTCACGTCCCAGTCAATGTACGCATCGGGTTAAGAACCTAATGCTCAAGGTCGTCGTCGTGAGCATAGAGCAGATGATAAAATATATATTTTTTATTTTCACATATTATTTAGACTTTTTGAAACAAAAATTTAGCTTTAGGGCACTATTGTTTTTTTTTTCAACTTGTACAGTTTCCCTTTTCCAGCCAACAGGACAGGTGTAGAGAACGTAGTGTCAAAACACTTTATCTGTCAACTCTCCACTTTTAGCCTTAATCAAGCCTATTTACAAATTTTGTGATTTACACGGTAGAACTCAAAACCAAACGCATTTCCGAAATATATCCAGAAATTAACATAATTTCTTTACAAATATTTCCTAAGTGGATATAGAACCCGTAACAATCGTCTTTATAGTCAAATCCCGTCTCACTGTTCGACTGCCTCTCATTATATGTATAGACAATAAATAACAAAGTACTTTATATTGATATAGGGCAGGACACCTTGCGGGCAGACGACTCTCCTAATGACCTCAGATACTGAATCACCTTCAGGATAAGGTATTTGACCGGCTTGCTATATAGCTTGGGACACGACCTACAGATTATAAATGGGAGCTAGACTAAATAAAACTTTGAATTCATACGATATGTATGGAAATAATAAAAATATTATGTTAAAATATAATAAGCTTAAAGGTCGTCATGGTGAAGGCGAACAGAGGCCAACTGTCAAAAGGAAATGTCAGAATTATTAATGAATATTTAAAATATTTTCCGCGTTTGTGCTGAAATTGGGTACACCAAAGAGAGTGCAGGTGCCAGTATTGTATACGGAACATGTGAACAAAACAAAAATATTATTATTTATCTTTATATATGTGATATAAAAAAAAACATTCCTGCTTATGTACGTATATATCTTTCAAAGTTATGTAACGAATTTTAATGCGTTCTTCTGTAAGAGACCAAAATTTTATAATTATAATTATAATTTTATAAGAAAAATAAGCGGGCAAAGTCACGATTCACAACTAACAAATTTACGAAGTGATTTTAAAAATATTCTCTTATATTTTATAATACCTGCCATCATTTTTATTAATATTGATTTTTTTCGAATTCAGGACTGTCTAAACCAGCGCACAACTACACCAAAGGGCATTTAGTAAATATAAATGTATAAATCCGTTTTATACAACAGTCCTAAAATCGCTTAGGAATAATTCACTTGGAAAGACCGCAAATCTCCAACCATCCGTCTAAACTCGTTCTGATGAAGCTCAGATCGATAAGAAGCTTGTGTCGTGATTTATTTGTGGCCAGTAATTAAGATTTAGAATCCAATTTCAATGTTAGTATATTATATTTTACTTCATCAATGGACATAAATAAATTGATACCTCTGTGCACTTCACTTTCTACACCTACGTTATTGCTTAATTAATATATATATATATATATATATATATATATATATATATATATATATATATATATATATATATATATATATATATATATATATATATATATATATATATATATATATATATATATTTAAAATTTGTAAATACATATAATATTTAATATTTGAAATTTAAAAATCGAGTTCAATTTGAAAAAAAATATTGTAAATATTTCTTTACTCAAGTTAAGTTATGGATTTTTTTAGTTATTTTCGTTGAAGTTTGAGGTTTTGTTATGATGTCGGTCATAGAGTCGGTAAAGTAAAAGAAAACCTAACACATATTGCACTCATTGAGTGAAAGTGGTCTAATTCAAAACATATGAAAAAAAACTTACAATAGAAACCTTTTGATAAGACTCTACACTGTAATTCCCTAGATATTGCATTTTTCTGAGTTAGTTCACTTTTCTTCCATAATGTCGATATACGTTAAGTTGCCTATTTACATTTGAAATAGTTTACTAAATAATTTGAATTTTAACTTCTTTATAGATTGAGACAATATTGTGACGCATCATAATTTTTTATGTTGTAAATATTTACCAACCGAGAACTGTATCTACGACCTTGACCTGTATAAGTAAATATATCACCGATCTGTGCTTACGACGGTCGTTACTAAGTCCTGATATATTATATTATATTATATTAAAATTTGTTTACTTTTAACACGTAAATCTAATGTTAATAAAAAAATCTAGTTACTAAAAAAAAGAAGCCAAATTAAAAACATCTAATATAGTTTAATAAAAAAAATCAAGCTCCAGCGGAGCTGTAGTGTGGTACAAAAAGCGATGATTGTGCGTTCAATTCCCACTCGGGGTTGATTGATTGAATGATTAATTATTTTGATAAGACGACGCCGAGAGTTCCGCCACTCAATGCACTATGTCTGGAGAACGGAGTGTTTGTTTATACAATAGTATATAGGGAACTTGGCCTCTGAGAAATACAGCGTAAAGCTAGGAAAAAAAGAAAAAGGTATCAAAATATAAAAAATGTGAAACTTAACTTAAACTTAAAAATAATATTCTGTTAATTGTCTCTTTAGCTTTAAAACATTCTTATAGATATAGATTGTTTGATGAAAATTGGTGCTACGCAGTCTCTTACTGCATATGCAGTCTGAACATACATAGATAGCTTCACGCTTTATCTACATACCTCTTTCTATTAAGTTATGACTTATGACTAAGCATTTACTTTATACTTAATATGCATAAGTATTCTTAGTCAGTGTCAAAGTGAAAGTTTTCACGTGTACTTGCATAGCCGTCGCCAAAATAATTATGTGAACAGTGATTCATATTGCGGTTAGTTTATATGTTACATAAACATGTGGGCTATTCGTACTTTTTGGTAAATTTTATATTAAATTAATTAAAAGGCATTTTTTTTAATTATCTTCTCTATGCTAAATTGGAATCGTCTAATATTTGACAAGCATCGTCATCTTATTAGGTCACACTCAAGGACCTCAATAGGTGTTTAAATGACATTAAGTTAATACACCGAATATATTGTATCAGTTATATATTAATTAAGTCCTAACTGATATCTCAGAGTACAATTTAAATCAAACCTTATAAAAATTCTATTATCTAGAGGGAGTATTTTTATAGAACTTCTATTTTTATCTATGTTGTAAATTTACTTTAGCGCAAAAATTTACTTAACCACTAGTTTTCCTTAATACGTTCGTACTAGGAGCCAATAATATAGATGTAGATATAGGCGTAGTTAGCATATGAGCTTTGAAGCTTACCTGCGGGAATTCACAATGACGCATACATGCTAATATACATTTGTAAGTACTTATACAAAGCTTTATATATTAAGTAAATATCAATTTATTTGGGGTTGTCGTGGCGCAGTCAGTGTCTGACTGTAAAAGGGACGACCCACAATGGGTTCGATTCTCTTTTGGAAAAAAATATTATTTTCATTTTCCTTACTCTGGTAACAGCGTTGAGTTCCGCCACTCACGCAATGTCTCGAAAGGCGGAAAGCGGAGAATGGAGTGTCTTAACACTAGGTTCCCTCTGCCTATCAGGTTATATGCAGGATATAGTGTGAAGACACCACAAGAAACAACAACTTGTTACTGTAGAAACGGGCATGGTCGACTAAAGCCCGTGCAGTGTTTTATTTATCAACAATAAAAACCATTATAAAAATATATAAAATATACATTTAATTTTATCTGCCTACTCTTATAAAAATATATATATTAAAATGTTTTTTTTGTAATTTTAACTCCCGCATCCGGCAGCTGTTGCACTAACCGGAACAACATACATAAAAAAAATTGTTCAAATCGAGCTTAGGAGTTAGGAGGGGTAGGGCGACGAACATACGTACGGAAGAATTATATATATATATATATATATATATATATATATATATATATATATATATATATATATATATATATATATATATATATAATTTCATGAACTTATACCATAATGTGCTATAGGAGGATCGTGGCATAATATATAAAATTGAAATAATAAGAAAAGTATACGTAACTCTCTCACTTATACCCTTTAGATGTCACCTATCTAAATGTTTCTCGACTACACTTCACTGAACAAGCTAACAATGCTTGAAGCTTATGCATTCCATATAAAATGAATATTTTATCACATTATACATACTCGTGTTCCCATTGGAATTAATGATGCATTTGTAAGGCCTTTTTTAAGTCGACGAACATTCTTACAGTGTAGTATTTGTTAGAGTGAATCTTATAAGCATATAACGCACGTCTAATTTCATTTTTCATTTAAAAAAATAGAGCTTTTTTCTATAGCTTCAGTCATATAGCTGGGTAGATTGAGGGAAGCTAGACACTCCGTTCCCAGATAACACAGCCGGTCTATATAAGCCTAGAAGATAGAAGCTCGATGGCTTTATTGGCCAGAGCGCTTGCACGGTATCCTAGAGATACGGTTTCGAACCCCAAATCAAATTTTATTACTTTTCTAAATAAACAGTATTAATTTTTTTTAAAAAACTCACTGTATATCAGATCAGCTGAAATAATAATCGGTGATATTAAATATAAATAAACCTGTGAGTGAAATTTTAAATAAAATGTTATCAATACCTGTGACATTTGAAGAAAAATAATAATAATGGTGTTCTATAGGACAAATGGCCATTGCGACGCAATTTTATTATTAAATATTATGCATTTATAATTTTCTTTTTAAAATTAAAATAAAAAAAAAAACAATTATTGTTGGCAACACCTTAATTTTATGGCGGTATAGGTATCGATAAGCCTAAATCACCTTTATTGTTTTCGCCTATTTCTAATAGCATTGTACAATATAAATAAAGAGTACAGTGTGATTTGAAGCGGAGAGTGGTATGTTAGGATAGGATAGGGTTCCTCTGCCTATCCTGCTATATGCGGGATACAGCGTGAAGCTATATTTTTTTCTACACTATATCTGGAGAACGGAGTGCTTGTTTATACAATAGTATATAGGGAACTTGGCCTCTGAGAAATACAGCGTAAAGCTAGGAAAAAAAGAAAAAGGTATCAAAATATAAAAAATGTGAAACTTAACTTAAACTTAAAAATAATATTCTGTTAATTGTCTCTTTAGCTTTAAAACATTCTTATAGATATAGATTGTTTGATGAAAATTGGTGCTACGCAGTCTCTTACTGCATATGCAGTCTGAACATACATAGATAGCTTCACGCTTTATCTACATACCTCTTTCTATTAAGTTATGACTTATGACTAAGCATTTACTTTATACTTAATATGCATAAGTATTCTTAGTCAGTGTCAAAGTGAAAGTTTTCACGTGTACTTGCATAGCCGTCGCCAAAATAATTATGTGAACAGTGATTCATATTGCGGTTAGTTTATATGTTACATAAACATGTGGGCTATTCGTACTTTTTGGTAAATTTTATATTAAATTAATTAAAAGGCATTTTTTTTAATTATCTTCTCTATGCTAAATTGGAATCGTCTAATATTTGACAAGCATCGTCATCTTATTAGGTCACACTCAAGGACCTCAATAGGTGTTTAAATGACATTAAGTTAATACACCGAATATATTGTATCAGTTATATATTAATTAAGTCCTAACTGATATCTCAGAGTACAATTTAAATCAAACCTTATAAAAATTCTATTATCTAGAGGGAGTATTTTTTATAGAACTTCTATTTTCATCTATGTTGTAAATTTACTTTAGCGCAAAAATTTACTTAACCACTAGTTTTACTTAATACGTTGTTCTAGGAACCAATAATATAGATGTAGATATAGCCGTAGTTAGCATATGAGCTTTTAAGCTTACCTGCGGGAATTCACAATGACGCATACATGCTAATATACATTTGTAAGTACTTATACAAAGCTTTATATATTAAGTACATATCAATTTATTTGGGGTTGTCGTGGCGCAGTCAGTGTCTGACTGTAAAAGGGACGACCCACAATGGGTTCGATTCTCTTTTGGAAAAAAATATTATTTTCATTTTCCTTACTCTGGTAACAGCGTTGAGTTCCGCCACTCACGCAATGTCTCGAAAGGCGGAAAGCGGAGAATGGAGTGTCTTAACACTAGGTTCCCTCTGCCTATCAGGTTATATGCAGGATATAGTGTGAAGACACCACAAGAAACAACAACTTGTTACTGTAGAAACGGGCATGGTCGAGTAAAGCCCGTGCAGTGTTTTATTTATCAACAATAAAAACCATTATAAAAATATATAAAATATACATTTAATTTTATCTGCCTACTCTTATAAAAATATATGTATATTAAAATGTTTTTTTTTGTAATTTTAACTCCCGCATCCGGCAGCTGTTGCACTAACCGGAACAACATACATAAAAATTTTGTTCAAATCGAGCTTAGGAGTTAGGAGGGATAGGGCGACGAACATACGTACGGAAGAATTATATATATATATATATATATATATATATATATATATATATATATATATATATATATATATATATATATATATATATATAATTTCATGAACTTATACCATAATGTGCTATAGGAGGATCGTGGTATACGTAACTCTCTCACTTATACCCTTTAGAAGTCACCTATCTAAATGTTTCTCGACTACACTTCACTGAACAAGCTAACAATGCTTGAAGCTTATGCATTCCATATAAAATGAATATTTTATCACATTATACATACTCGTGTTCCCATTGGAATTAATGATGCATTTGTAAGGCCTTTTTTAAGTCTACGAACATTCTTACAGTGTAGTATTTATTAGAGTGAATCTTATAAGCATATAACGCACGTCTAATTTCATTTTTCATTTAAAAAAATAGAGCTTTTTTCTATAGCTTCAGTCATATAGCTGGGTAGATTGAGGGAAGCTAGACACTCCGTTCCCAGATAACACAGCCGGTCTATATAAGCCTAGAAGATAGAAGCTCGATGGCTTTATTGGCCAGAGCGCTTGCACGGTATCCTAGAGATACGGTTCGAATCCCAAATCAAATTTTATAACTTTTCTAAATAAACAGTATTAATTTTTTTTAAAAAACTCACTGCATATCAGATCAGCTAAAATAATAATCGGTGATATTAAATATAAATAAACCTGTGAGTGAAATTTTAAATAAAATGTTATCAATACCTGTGACATTTGAAGAAAAATAATAATAATGGTGTTCTATAGGACAAATGGCCATTGCGTCGCAATTTTATTATTAAATATTATGCATTTATAATTTTCTTTTGAAATTTAAATTAATAAAAAAAAAACAATTATTGTTGGCAACACCTTAATTTTATGGCGGTATAGGTATCGATAAGCCTAAATCACCTTTATTGTTTTCGCCTATTTCTAATAGCATTGTACAATATAAATAAAGAGTACAGTGTGATTTGAAGCGGAGAGTGGTATGTTAGGATAGGATGGGATTCCTCTGCCTACCCTGCTATATGCGGGATACAGCGTGAAGCTATATTTTTTAAAATACAATACGATTTAAAACTGTACTTTTTGTAAAATATTTTAAGCGTCCATAGCTTTCTTATTAAACGATTCTGTATTATACAATTTATATATTTTAATATAAAAAAATTTTTGAAATATTGTATAGACATTTTTTTACGCATTTTAGTCTTTAGTCATATTAGGTTTTAAATAGGACAAACATAGTCCGCACTTTATCCAACCACGACGAGGAAAATTCACGTCGTATCCCATATAAACCCATGTATGCTACAAATCCTAGTCTCCTAAAATTCCGTTCTCCGCTTTCTGTCTAAATTGTTGTCGCACTCTATACTCTACGTCTATGAAGGAAAAACATTAATTATCCCGAGGGGGAATCGAACCTTGAACTGTCAACTTACAGTCAATGAGCTAATGACGGACTGTATTACTTAAAACTAAAACATTTTAACACAAACAACATCTAGGATACCTCTGTATTTATATATAAATGAAATTCCTATGTCTTTATGTGCTCAGGCGCATACCCCGTGACGTCACAAGAATTCGCATCGGAAATGACTCACAATCTCGCTTGAGTCACGTTCAATACGCGCTTATAACAATATGGCGTACAAGTTTCAAGACCAGCTAGTAATACAGACCCATTTGGTTGTTATCTTATTAATAGCAAGCTAAAGTTGGCTTTAAGTTTTTTTTCAATACATACCCATGCATGCTATGCCGGCAGCAAGAACCTAGTGTGACGACACTCCGTTTTCTGTTTTCTCCTACTTTGGGATATTGCGTGGTGGGTGGCGGAACTCAACGCCGCACTTTTTCTTATAAAAGCGAAGAAAAGAAAATATATCATCCCCCGAATGAGGACCGGACTCTATATTAATGATATGATATTTTTATTCACATATATTTACATGGCCTAAATAACGGTACAATTTCACTAACAGTTGAACTCAACGTACTCAAATAATATACGTACCTTCTGATTAAGTTAAATTATAAAGCAAAAAAAGTTGCTAAAAACGTTATTAAAAGAAAATCACATTAACAGTTTTTAAAACAATTAAATTAAAAAAGAAAAAAATTAACAAAAATTTATATGCGAGCTAAGTAATAGCTCTCTCTGATAAGATACCACACAGCCCTCCATAACATGTTATTATTTTATTAATAATTTAATTAATACTTATTATCAAGCCTCATGTAATATATATATATATATATATATATATATATATATATATATATATATATATATATATATATATATATATATATATATATATATATATATATATATATATATATATATATATATATATATATATATATATATATATATATATATATATATATATATATATATATATATATATATATATATATATATATATATATATATATATATATATATATATATATATATATATATATATATATATATATATATATATATATATATATATATATATATATATATATATATATATATATATATATATATATATATATATATATATATATATATATATATATATATATATATATATATATATATATATATATATATATATATATATATATATATATATATATATATATATATATATATATATATATATATATATATATATATATATATATAGCTTTCGAATTCCGAACAAAATGTGTTGAATGCCGTATCTCAACGTCGCTCTAATTTTTTTTTATTTTAATTTTAATTAGATGGTCGAAGCCCATTGACGCGTGAAAAAGCGTTGCCATAGCAACGTGTACCTTCACTTTATACAAAAGTTGTATATTACTAAACATAACGTTTTACGTTTTATTTATTGTTTTTATGTACTTTATAAGCAATATTATTGAAAAATATTAGCGCATTGCAGTTCTCCTACACATAAACTATAAGTGTACCAAACCCGTCCTACTCCTCCGTCTGAGAAATTTTCCTAAAAAGTGTCAAAATTATTTGCTAATTTGCCCCGACCTAGTCCTATAAACTTCACTACAGAATGCGGGAAATATAGATTATAGAAATTAAAAAAAAAAACATAAAAGCTTAATTTTTAATTGATTAATACAAATAATGGTTACAAATCCAATTAAATATTCCATATTCCAAACTCGGAATCGAGCCGGATGTCCGTCCGGTCACGTCGCCCAAACCTCGCACTAGGATCTTTCTACTACATAGTTTATTATACAGTTTAATTAGAAATCAAATTAAAAATAAATAATATAGTTTTGTATAAACTAGGAGAGCTCCTTAATAAAAATACCCCAACTTTTAAAAAAAAAATATAAATTTTAATTCCACACTAAGGAGAGAAAAGTGATATGTAAAATATTTCAACAAGTTAAAATTTTTTGGACATTGTATTAAAATAGACTTTAAATAGATTTGTTTATTTGAAGCGGCTTGTCTCAGAAATTTCTTGTTGAAATAAAAAAAAATATTATAATTCTTTTGTGCCAGTCCGGCACAAAAGAATTATAATATTTATCGAGATTGGCTATATGCTGAGCCCTGTAGCTACTATCATCTGATATACACGTGTCTTAGTTATTTCTATTTCACCACAAGGACGAAGCCGCAGGTACGAGCTAGTATTGGTGTATCCGGATATAGTAGTTATCCTACAATAGTAAAATCATGTGTTGTTCGGTTGAGCGGAACGGATGTGAAAGCTACTGGTGTCAGAACTATTATATTTTGTTGGTCATAATTGGAGCGTGGTGCGGTCGTTACTTCACGATTTTCTTTTTTATTATTTATAGATATTTTCCGCATCTTGCAGCTTAGCAGAGGCAAGCTGATGTGAAATGTGCATTGCCAGTTCACCAATATGGCGTCTATCACATTTTTACTGTCAAATTTCAAATTCTGAAATCTTATAATCGTATGCGTTTAATGAGCTGGGGTATCATTTATTCTCTGCAAGTATAATAACAGTGCTTTTAGAAACTGCGTCTAACTTGGTTCTCTCTGCCTAACTTTGTATAGAAAAAAGCCTTAAAAAATTCAAAATACAAGTAGGGAAACCCGAGGCAATCCGTTAGTTAATATTTTAAAAACGTTTCCGTTACTGAGTGACTCACTGACAACGCACAGGTGAAACTACTAGCCTCAGAAGGCTTAACTTTGGCATAGACCTGTCGATGGGGAGGAACTTAGAGATCGTTTCTCAAAATAACAACAGGTGTAAAACAAAATTTTCCGTTCACAGTCCACGCAAGAGAAGCCGCGGGCTATAACTCATCTGATAATAAATGTTGAACTAAAACAGCTGTACCATAGCTAAATAAACTGTAATGTATAAATATAGCAAAATAAATATTAATATAAACTTGTAATTATATTATAATTAGTAATATAAATTCGCCACGGGTGTCTAGTTCACAGGATATCAGACATGGTCGGCGTGTTTGATGAGTACTAAATATGGATATAGATTTATTGTAAAATGAAATACCACTTATTTAAACTTAGACTAGTTATATGAGGGTACCTCTAAAGGGTTAACCAGTACAGGTCCATATTTTGCTATTTTAAATATTTTATTTGGAATTTTCTTGTATTTTAATGAATTTTAGTACTTCATAGTCATATTTATTCATAGTTTATATAATAAGGCGGAACTCAACGCCGCACATATCTACCAGAGCGGGAAAATTAAAATAATTAAAATTTCTGATACTCTAAAAGTGCGAAACTGAGTGTCTTGGCACTCAGAACTCTCTGCCTCCTCTTCTATGGGCTTCTATTGTCCTCTTCAAAAAGTAATCTCTCGTAGGTCAAAAACCTGTGCCATTATTATTCTAGGCTTATAGTGACGTGACCTCTTTATGACTGATAAGAGGTACCGTGGGTGTTTAATGCTCCTCTGGTTATAGAATATCCGCCCATTTGTGCGCGAGCGTTGTGGCCTAGTATTTCTGTTTATTAAATTGCTCCATATTTGAGTATGTAAATATGGAGGAAAAATCTAAAACAATAAGTTTATAGTTATTTTAGTAATTATTATATAATATAAAATAAATATTAATGTATATAGCAGGATTTGAACTCTGAACCTTTTGGACAACATTTCTTTTATATTATTATTTATATCCTTTATTGTAATAAAAGAAAAACTCACGAGTAATGTTCAAAAGGTTTATATTTGTGTAAATAAATTTTTAACTTTTATCAAATTATATGTTATTTATTAATATTTTTAGTAATTTTCGATAGTTTAGCTTGTCTATTGTTTTTATATATCAGGTGCTCCAGATCCTTGAGTCTCATATGTCAATGAAAAATGTCTATCAGGTTCAATACTGTTTAGTTATGGCAGCATTTCATTATTTCTTATAGGTCGGCTGGACAGTATGGACTAGTGTGTATGCTCCACATCATGGGTGCCATGGGTCTTCAAAATAACTTATAGCTTGAGATCTTCCCCAGACTTAATACAACAGCTATACAATAAAAAAACATACTTCAAAATCGTCCACTAGATCCGAAGCTGTGTACGGAAATACAAAAATATAGATTAAAAATTTTGAAAATTCATACTTTCATATTGAATTATTGTTTCTACATTAATTCTTCTTCTTCTACATCACACTTCGACCACTGTGACCTCTCAGGCCTGATAATCCAATTTGGCTTAGGCTTTTACCTTATCACTAATGCCCAAGATCAAGGACACAAGGCGTCACTACTTTGTTATCGTTCAGTCAATGTTATTTCCAAAGAAACATTATATGACGTGGGTTTAGTTATAATAACGTGCATATGACGTATATATTAACAAAATATGTTTTAGTTTGTGTAGCCTTTAGTTTGTGTTAATTATAATTTGGCTGTAAAGTGTTAGGTATTTGCAAAAAAATACTAGTTTCTAAAACGAGGTTGACTTAAAAGACTTAAATTTGTTCTTTAATTGTTAAGTGAACAGATAATGTTTAAATAGACTGAACAACCCCCTGTAAGATCATTAGCCAATCAAAGCCAAGGAGGGAAGCAAGGTGTCTCGTAGAGATCGTCCTCTCTACATTCCTCGTCTAAATCATGAGATGTATGTAAATAAAGATAATTTATTACTTGTAAATTATAAAAAAAACGCCATATAATATAAAAAAAACTAAGTAAGTCATACCATATCTTAACTTTGTTGCCAACGCAGAAAAACAAATATTCACACAAAAATGTCAAACCTACGAATATTATAATCAGATATGGCAACACACCATTCAAATACATAATTAGGCTATGAAATTGTAATGAACGCTTCATCTTTACATAAAATAATGGTCACGACGGTCCGCTTGGTCCGATCGCCTATTTGATACACAATAGTCATTGTAAGAAACGCCGACGGAACCGAAGTATGAATTGTAAACGATAATATGCTTGATATTAAAAAAAAGTACAAAGCGATCATGACGAGATAAGTTGAAGCTAGAAGGTGTTCCCTGGTGCATGTTTAGGTGGCCAGGCGGGCCAGGAGTATCATACATGCAGAATCAAACATTAAGCTGGATAAATTTTATTTTTTTTTTTCAATTTAACCAATAGTGGGGCCACGTAACACGCAATACCTCTAGTAATAATCAGAGACCGTTGAACGACGTGACTCTCTCTGCCTATCCTGCCATACGGGAGAGTATGCGGGAGATCACATCTACATACCACAGCATAATTTAGATCAATATATTGGTACCTCGTTTTTACGCTTTATTACATCTATAATACGCGTGGATGTTGTTTTTTGTCTGCATCCACCGTTGTCGGCTCCAAATGACGCATCTCCCAGATTATATATAGAATTCGGGCAATGAACTTGACGTGACGTGACGTTTCCAACTCGTTTGCGCTGGATCGCGAATTTCTTAGAACTTTTTCCTATTGGGAGCATGTTTTAAAGTTAATTTTGTTATGGAAACGTGCTATTTAGATGTTCGCGGGTTCGTTCCTTAAGGCCTGTATTTATTTTACATAGTGTATACTTACTAGAGAAAATGAAATGATAATAGATAATAGTAATTAATCAACCAGTAACTCTAAGCCTTACTGCTGCCTTATCTAGCTATTTCATTTACTTATATAATATTATTTTAAACACCGGTCGTAGGTTTGATGCCCACTCGGTTAGATATATTGTTTTAATTTCTTCGTTCTGGTAACAAGACAAAAGCGTGACGTGAACTTCAGCCACTTCAGTGTCTCGAGGCGAAAAGCGGGGAACGGAGTGTCTTAACACTAGGTTGCTTCTGTCTACACTGATTTACATATATGTATATAGAAAAAAAAATATAGATATATATATATATATATATATATATATATATATATATATATATATATATATATATATATATAGAAAAAAAATAGATACATGATACTTGGTTTTCAGATACCCATAACGTAAGATCTGTTTTCAAGTTGAATGTAAAAAATATGGTTGAGAATTTAAATCTATAAATAATACGGCAACCTACTAAGATAAAAAGAATAGATTAGTATTTAACACATATTACTGCTGGTTTACCTTGGTCACAAAGTAAATATTAAAAAATAGTGTGAGTGTTGCTCGCGCACCGAGGGTTCCGTACCGATTTCCTGATTGTAGGTAAACGTAAAATAAAATTCACAAAAAGGCAAACTGACAGACGGACAACAAAGGGCTCCGTTTTTTATCGTTTTGAGGTACGTAACCCTAAAAAACAAATCCCAATTTGAAGTTAATATTATTAGTCATAGTATATTAGTCATAGTATTTTTTCACATATCGAAATAAACAGAGAAAATGTAGTGATACCTTCCTCCGCTCTTCTCAATCGTACAGGGAGATACTACATTATAATCAATAAAATAAAGTAATTTATAAAAAAATCAATTGTAATATTTAATAAGAATTAGAATACACAATGATTCTGCACATGGTATGACACCGACATCTACAAATATTCTATCCGTACCCCTTCTCTGTTTGTTCTCTGCTCTATGAAATTTCATACTAAATATTTATTCTACAACTAAAGCTCGATCGAGACTTTTTATTCAAAAGGACCATTACAAGCTTATATATGAATTTAATTTTATACAATATAAGTGCATATTATATAAAATTAAATTCATATATAAGCTATATCGCAAATTTAAGTGTGTAACTTTACAAATTGTATTTTACGATGACCCATAATCATGAAATGAATACGGAATCTTCAGTGCGCGGGTGCGACTCGCACTTGACCGATATTTTTTCTTATAATAAATCATGACATGTAGTATTCTTATTCATATAGTTTAGCGGGATAAATATTAGCATATACACCAATTTTAAATAAATTCTGAATTTCGAGGCATTGCGTGTTGAGTCGCGGAACTCAACGCCGCGCTTTGCCTTGTTGCTAGAGCGAAGATACTGAAAACCATTTTAACTTAAAAAGAAATTTAATTTTTATTTCAAATAAATTAAAATATTTTTTATTATTTAAAACATATTAACATAATGCGATCTTTAATACAATCTTATCAGGTGACTGGTGTGACGAGCTTGCTAGTGGGATCTACGCTATGGTGGAGGACTATGACCGCTTCATTCCTGTCTCTCAGCACCATCTTTAGATTGCACTCTACAATCAGATCATCAATAATTCCAGATTATGTAGACGGTTACTCCTCCTGATAGATTCTCTACTTGCCCCAATTACCAGCAATGCAGTATATCAGACTGGTGCAGATTATTATAATTTAACAATATATATATATATATATATATATATATATATATATATATATATATATATATATATATATATATATATATATATATATATATATAGTATATGTTGAAATATATGGCATAGCTTGCGTTGTGCCATGGTCTGTTTCATGACAGTTCAGTTTCAAAAGCTTATAAAATAAACATATTGTTATACTTTATTCTATTCTATTACTTTGTTTTCTTCAATTTCTTTCCATAATTATTTCATGTTATAAAGTAAGTGTATTGAAAGCTTATGGCCGTATTTTAACATTTAATAAAGTATTATTTTATACTGATAAAGAAAATATTTCTCTCTACAGAGATAAGCTGATAGAACTTCGATAAGAGCATATAGCTTCTGGGCTTGTTTTTTTGGAAAATACAAGAGAAAGTTACTATATTAAAATGATTTGAATTTATAACATTATATTTATAATTTGTTTGTAATATTTAATTGTATGTATCTGTAATATCGGAAACAAGAGAGCAGACTACCTTTTTTTATTTTTTCTCTCTATTCCGCATATAGCTGGATATAAACATCTTATACATAGAATATACAATATTGAATAATATTGCTTATTTAGAAAATTAGGACATTATCCAAGATGAACGAATTCGAGTCCCGTTCCTTTAAAATTCTTATATATTTTCGAAATTTTCAATGTCCCATATATATTGCTTTTTTCATACACCACAAGTAATAATAAAATATGTTTAGGCACGTTTGAGGAAGGCTTGCTACGGCTTCAGATCTCTTTACACCTCTACGCGCCGCTACGATGAGAAACCTTGTATAGAAGAAATCCTTTTACAAAATATATAATACAAAGAGCAAAGTAAGTACGTTATTCTTTTACTTATTGTTAGATCGATAAGTTAAATTCTGTTATAAAAGCTTTAATTTTTTTTTAGCTCTTCTGTTTATCTCATGACTAAGTAGGGAAATGACATGAAGCATTCATGCCCCGATATGGAATCGAACCCTTGACACACCAAACTATATTTACATATACATCCTCCATTCGTAATCAATTAAAATAATGCCTGGAGTAAAATAAAAGATCGTTATGTGATATATAAATTTATTAAACTATTTGACATTTGTAATTGACAATACATTAAAAAAAAATCTTCTATTTCGTTTTTAGCTTCATACATCTCTTTATTCCAGCGCAAGCAGAAAGAACCTTGTATTAAGTGACTCAGCTCTCCGATTTCCTTCCGAATTCGTGACAATTCGTGTTGAGCGGTGGAACTTAAAGCCTTCATCTTCTGGAGCGGAAAATTAAAGTAATTTTAATTAATTCATTAATTTCAGTTAGATGAAGAGCTTTGTCTGTCACAATGCTCTTGCTCTCCTGACTACTGATTATAGGACTTAGGTATTTATGTATAAAGAGATTAGATTCTAAATGCCAAAGTTGTTAAGTCTACGCGAATGAAGTTGCTGACACCGAGTAGTTTAAAAAAAAAAATATATATATATATATATATATATATATATATATATATATATATATATATATATATATATATATATATATATATATATATATATATATATATATATATATATATATATATATGTATATATATATATATATATATATATATATATATATGTATATATATATATATATATATATATATATATATATATATATATATATATATATATATATATATATATATATATATATATATATATGTATATATATATATATATATGTGGGCAGAAAACCACCTTCTATTTGAAATATTATCGCTTAACCTAAGTTAAACTTAGAATAACTTTCAAAAACCATATTTTGAAGTGACAGCTATCGTTCAATAACTCACTAACATACATACATACATACATACATACATCCAATGTAAAACAAATATACCTACATATAGACAGATAATAGACCTTGAGCTATATCCGACTGTGACGAACGACGAACGCCAGTGATAGCACGAGGAAATCTTATAATAAAGGTCGCGGGTTGAACGCTCCTTGAATAGCTACAGATGTTGCTCTGGAGACGTTTTCATTTGAAAATCTAAGGCTGCTAATTTTATAATGAACTTCAACATAGAACACCTAGTGCTGAGGCGCTCCGCTATCCATGGTCTGCTCTTTATATAAATTAAAAAACATTAATATAAATTAAAAAATATTCTATAAAATAAACATAAAGACATACTCTAAGTTTAGGTTATAGTTCTAGGTAGCAGTCACGGGCGACTTCGAACCCGTGGACTTTAATCCATACAGCTTATATAGCCTTCCTCCACTCTACCTAAAACCGCTCTGAATGGAGGATATTATCTGGTGCTCGCGATCCTCAGTATTGAGGGTTCACACCAGTAGTTCCTGAGATTACCGCGTTCAAGCAAACAAGCAAACTCTTCATCTTAAATAATAATAATGTACATATACTTTATAGAATAATTTATACACCACAAGTGAAAAGAACAAACGAAATGATGTACAGCAGGCAGCCTTATTGCTATAAGCGATCTCTGCCAGGCAACCTTAAGGTTAAGGAGAATTCCAATACGGTATAACGGATATTATTGAGAATTTATATTATTAATTTTAGTTCAGTGCTTAAGTTTAGATATATATATATATATATATATATATATATATATATATATATATATATATATATATATATATATATATATATATATATATATATATATATGTATGTATGTATAACAATAAAAGTGTTTAATAAATTATTTCTATATAAAAAGTAAACAGATTGTATTGTTTTATACAATTTTCATTTGATTCCGAGATTTCGTTAAAAATACAATCCGTAAGAATTATTATGAAAGTAAGTTGATATCCATTAGAATCGCAAATTACCTTCCATGGTATACTTTTGTTATTGTATGAAATTAAATTCCTTCAAACGTTTTGTATTTCTACAATAAATCAGAAGATAGTCTATTATATGTATATGTATATGTATATGTATATGTATATGTATAAATATATATATATATATATATATATATATATATATATATATATATATATATATATATATATATATATATATATATGTTTTTGAAGCATAACTAATGTAGAGAACATATAATATAAGTGGTAACATTGTCAGCTGTTATTACGGGTGCGAACTCTAAACTTTAAATTGGTACGGAACCCTCGGTGCGCGAGTACTGCTCGCCCTCGACCGATATTATTTAACTATTATTGATAAAATATTATAATTTATAATGTCTTTGTAAGTGACAGTATTGAAATATTTTAAAGTCAATTCGAAATTCCGGCGTTTCAATTGAGTGATTTTTTATTGATATTTATTATGTTTTTGGCATAGTATACTGATAAGTACGAAGAATGTGGATCTTGATGACACTAAGTTATTTCAAAACTTAAGTTTTGTATTGAATTTTGTTAGCTTTATTTATACTCATATTATAAAGCTTTTTTCGGTAATAAAAATTAAATATCTTCAAGCTTTTCCCCGTATATAGCGGGGTCGACGATGGAATCTAGTGTTAAGACTGAACTGAAGCGTGATACGTCACTTAGATACTTTAGTGACGTAGTATAAGCCAGTCTCACTAAATGTGAGTCAATAATTGCAGGTTCAATTATGAGATAGAAAAATATATTTATTTATAATATAGCTTTTCACCATTTAGAAAAAATACATGATATGTCTCCGAGCAAGCACCCAAAGATTAAACCAGGGGTTCTCAACCTCTACTTGGCCGAGGACCGCTTTTATCTTATTGTTATTGCAGATTTGTTTGAAGGATAATAACAGAAGTTGTAGCGACAATAAAAAACAAAATTAATTTTAAAAATCTTTGTACTGTGAAGAGCTAACATTTTATCAATTGATAACCAACAGTTAGCGGCCCGTAATTTGGCATCTGTGGACAAATGGTTGGGCTACTAACCATCGCTCTTAATAGACGAAGTGGTGACCAGTCATAAATACCTTTAGACAATATACTCTCAGCCTATCCAATAAAATGTGAAATTTGATAAGAGCGTCTTTAATTGAACGCCTTGTCATCTAATTGAATGTCAGTCAGAGATATAGCTCTTGAACTCTCCATACATAAATATCAGTCAAGTGCGCGTGGTATTCGCACACCGAGGGTTTCGTACCAATTGCATGATAATATAGGTTAACTAAAAACTTATAAAGTTAACAAATTTACATTTGCGATCGTATGCACTCATTTTGTATGCAGTGAACTACACAAATATGTTTGGTATTGTTATTTGTCGTGATATACCTATAAATTTTAAATTCCATGCCAAACTTTATAACTAGGTCCTTACAGGTTTTGATGACGTGACAATTTTCATACTAAAATGGGGCTAAAAAGGAATCCCACATATCTTTTGATTGTGTGGACTTAGAAGCTTGATTTTTTCCGGGTTCTAAGGAGCTATAGACCATGATATTTGATATTAATTTCAGCTCAATATCTGCGCGTAATCATGAGAAAAATGATCATGACTGACCGACAGACAAAGAGACAGATAGACATACAGATAGACAGGCGGGCAACAAATTGAGGCTATAAGGGATTATTGTTTTTTTTATGTACCCTACCTAAAACTGCAAATTTGGAGTTCATAATGTACGATTTATTTTCATTGTTTATAAATATAGCTATTGTTCTGCCTGGACAATGTATACAAGAGAATACTACTAACTAGAGAACAGAGAGACTCTCTTTACATACCACTTGCCTAAAGTGTAAAAAAAAAAACAAGAACACTTACCATATCGAATCAACTACGTACATACATACACACACACACACACACACACACACACACACACACGCACACACACACACACACACATACACACACACACTCACATATACATACAATCATACATACACGTCAATGTGACGTGTCGTTGAACTTATCAGGGTGAATGCGAAATTGGCGAGGCGGCGCGACGCGTGCCCGCGAACGTTTCTAAACTATGTGTGTACAGTACATTGCTGTCTCTGTATCTGACATTTGTTACAGGAAGCATATTTTTTTTTACTTTTTTGCCTTTAAGTAAAGTATTCGTGTTTGTATATTGATATTAAACATGACACGTTAATTATGTAATTAATGGCATTGTTTTGGACAATTTAATTAATATTTGTTACTTATGTCCATAATTACAATTATGTTCTTGTGACAGTATCTGGCTGCACACAGTAGGGTCGTGACTTCGAATCCAATTACGGGGGAATCATAATATTAATATTTGTTTCATATTGTTCAAAGCAAGATTATGGTCTCCATTGAGATGAAAATGAAGACCGGAATGTCTTAACACAAGTTTTTACCTGCCTATATGGAGCAACATGTAGAAATATATCTATATATTAAAAGGCTTGTGAACCTTTTAATATACAGATAGATATAAACCGATTTCGATTACGTCTAACAAACGAACTAGGTTATAACTTTAAGCACCATATAAAAGTCTAAGTCAACTGTCAACTTAATATTATAATTATTTAAAAAGCAAGATTTAATTTACTTAACTAGAAATGGAAAATCAAATTGTTTATCTTTTACTATAGTCTCTACTCTGTCTCTATTAAGGGGTTAATACAATAACATATAAATTTAAATGCACTTGCTTAGCTTACATTTCCGCAATGTATTGCAAACAAGCGGCATGGCAATGCAGTCGTTACGGACACGACCGCACGGTGTAGTCAGCCGTCTCGGCCACAAGGTCGCCCGACGCCTACATCTAAATATACACACAGACATGTAAAAATGTGATACAAAAACCTATTGATACACAACACCTTGGCTTTGTTTAGATATAGTTAATTAATTCATTAATTAATTACTGTCTGTCTGTCTGTCTGTCTGTCTGTCTGTCTGTAAGTGCGTTACTAGTTGGTTTGATGCCCAGTTGGGGGAATTAGTATTTTCATTATTTCGCTCTGATAAGAGAAACAAAGTGGTCGTAGAGTTTCGCCACTCATACGCAATGAGTCTAGCTTTTGTCCACCCATCGTACTGGAGTCAGTATGAAACTTCAAAAAACAATGGATATTGAGTTCGAAGCCCGAGTTGCACCAAATCAAATTTCTAATGTGCCTAAAAGAAGTTTCTCTCTGTTAAGTTTATATGACTAAAACATCTATTAAGCTTTTATTTAATAGACGTTTTATCTACATATGTAAACCGGAAAGTGAAATTTGATTACAGTAGCACAATATATATTATTATATAAAAGTAATAATTTTAATAAAATATGGCAATGTGCGAATTTTAATTGATTAATCTAATAAAAAATTACGAATTTGAATGTTTTATATACATTTTGAGTGACTTTGAGTGTTTTTTCTTAGCACCATACTTTATACCGCAGGGCAAATGGACGTTATCAATTTAGAATTAAGACACTACGTTAATTTAAACAACATTTAAATTATTTAAAAAATAAAACAGAATGTTGATTATAAAAAGTTTATATATATTAGTTTAAATATATAGTTTTCTAATAAAAGAATTTGGCTGTTGAATCACAGCTTTATACATTATTAACGTCTAAAAAAAACAACGTTCCTTTGTTTAAAGCTGACGTCTGCTTTCTGGGAAGTGAGTCAAATGCAAGCAAATATAATGTTAGGTTGCATTAAAAAATTGTTCACATCGTTTTTAGGTAAATATATAATTTTTTAAATCAATATTTTTGCACGCATAACGGTGTATTTTGAATAAACGTTTTTTTTAAAATGTGTACGTGACTATAATTAAGCTGTAGTTTATACAGCCTTTGAAAAAATCAAAATCAATTTTTTTAGATAAAAGCGGAAAATGTAACGAGAAATTAGTTATTTATATATCTAGAAGATCAACTAGAAGAGTTGAAAACTAATTTTTAAATATTATCATTATATTGAGTACAGATCGAACCCACGTTTGTCTTGTGTACTTTTGTAGTCAGTCGCTGTACCATTGAGTACAACTTAACAGCTTAGTTATAAAAAAATTGTATAGCAAATATTATACCGAATACGAGTGATTCATTTGTTTTGCACGAAATGAGTAATGACAGGTATTACTCGGTAAATTTGGATCGAAATATTTTATATTTAACAATAGTGTAACCTGTGTTTATGTCTGTCTGTATGTTTAAATCTATGTGCTATTATTATTAGATCAATATTTTTTTTTAGCTTCACGCTGTATCTTCTCGCGTTTAGCGGGGTAGTGATATTGCGTGTAGAGTGGCGGAACGCGACGTCGCTCTTCGTTTTGTAACCAGAGCGAGGAAACGATGCTTTTACGATAAGATAATAAATCAATTAGTGTTTACCAAATATATATAAAATCAGAACTTTTTTGTCTAATAGCATGATAAACGGATTCAAAAAAAATTAATTATACTTTCATTTATACTATACAGGTATGGTTGGTATATATTTTAAATATCACCGTTATATTTTCGAAAGCGCACGAAAAACTCCCATTCGGTCGCAAAAACCTTTCTTTTGAGAATCGCAGTCAGATGAAAAAAAAATACTGTTGCTAAGAGATCGGGACAGAACGGACGACTTGGGGTGACCTCAAGCCCGTCCAGGACAGAATGTTCATTGTTTGAATCATAAGAAATTAAATACTAATGTAGCAAATTTAAGCATTTAGTTTAGTTTCTTTTTTTATGACTATTATTACCTAGTTTTTTTATTCACGCTGTATCCCGTTCATGGCAGGATAGACAGAGAAAAGAAAGAACTCAAAGAAGCTAGTGTTAAGACACTCCGATGCCCGCTTTTCGCCTTTCAGGTGTTGCGTGAGGTATTGCGTGTTGGGTGGCAGAACACAACGCCAAGAAAATGAAAATAATTCATTATGCCAGAGTGGGGATCGAACCCACAAACCGTCACGTTAACAGGCCAATGCTGCGCCCCTGCGCCACAACGTTCTCAGTCACAAACTTTATTTTAGTCTTACCTTAGCGGAGTGCTTACAGTCATTTTGTCACCGTGCAACGAGGGCCTAATTTAAATAATATAAAATTTTAATAAACGCAATATAGGTATATCTACATCAATTTAAAATTACAAAGAAAAATGCATACAGAAAATTAGGTATAATTATATCTTACATTAAAAGTATATAAAACATAGTATAAGTAGTTGTATTATAAAAATTAAATTCTATAGAGGCCGCCGTGGTAGCGGCACAGCGTCTGACTGTAACTGCGGCTGGTGTGGCTTCAATTCCCACTGGGGGGAAAGAATTATTTCATTTTCTTATTATTTCGTTTAGTTCCACTCAACATGCAATGTCTCAAAAATTGGACGGAACGGAAAACGGAGTGAAAAAGCGTGAAGCTATTTAATTATATTATTAATTTATTTATATCTATTTAATTAATTATTAAATAAATTAATTACACCCATAAGATAAAAAATAATAATCTATGGTATAGTATTCCCATATATAACATCACTATCGTGTAACTATCAAGCTGTCATTATTCATAGAGCGTCATGCATACGTCACTAACCTCAACACGTACAGCACCCAAGCGTACGTCTCATTAGCAAGTTAATACTCAATTATGGTGATTTACGAAATTTAATTACCAAAACATTTTAAAATTATTATTTTATGATGAAAATAAAAAAGCGGTGTGTGTATGGAATGGAATAAATTGTCAGTTTGATAAGCTAAAGGCACGCGTAGGCTCCACCAGACACCTTCCAGTCAGACGTTGTCAGGTGCTAGTCAATAGGAGATCCGATGATTCTGAACCCTATGGCTTTACTTATAGGCATCTCAAGGTCTCTACCACCATGAAAATTAACCCATAGACCATAACCACATTCTAAATTGTTATATTTATATTCGTTATTACTTAAATATCAGCGTAAAGACCGTGCAAAGTGGAGTAGGCTTAGTCGGAAGGCAGACCCTGGCAAAAGCCGGGACTAATGCCAAGAAGAAGAAGAAGAGATCAGCGTCTGCATGTGAACGTAATGCCTGTGGGTTCGATGCCCACTCGGGGGAATGGTTATATTTAAATTATTTTCTGTTTCCCGGTCTATTACACCAAAGTGCAGCATGCAATGCAATTGCAATTAAATATATAAATAAACATATTACTAAATACATATATATGTACATACTATAGAATATTTATGTATGTATATATATATATATATATATATATATATATATATATATATATATATATATATATATATATATATATATATATATATATATATATAAACTTGCCTATAATCACATAAAGCTATAAGAGAATCTCGTTTCAACGTACCGGACACGCAAGGTCACTTGAAGTTGAACGCTCGGACGCTATACCAGGTAATGTATGTCTGCTTCCAATGCCCTGAAATTATACTAATAAAACTGTTTAGATTATATACAATGCTTGTTAATTGATCATAATTGATTAAAGTATAGACAGACTGACAGAAGTTGTTTATAACACATCTGTATTGTTAAATAGTTAAGAATATGTGTCTGTCTGTACATTGAATACGTTTAAGAAACAATAATCTAGAGAGATGCAACAGAAATAGAATATTTTTTTAATTTATAAGTATGTTCAAATTTAATCGTAGCGGGACTCGAATCTACGCCTCTTCGATAACGTCCAAGTGCTCTAGTTATTTAAGCCATACGTTTTTATCGATTATGACTATAATTTTCAACGCATCTCGATAAGAACGTTTGGCTTGAGCGCGTATTCAACAGGCGCAGATTCAATTTCTCTATATAAAAGTTTTTATACATTTTCTAAATATATAATAATATTAAAGGATTAGTTGTATATTAATACACATATTATACTTTATACATATAAATTAGAAAATAGCATTCACCAACAGCAAGTTGAAACGATTAATGCATATTAAAACTAGAAAGTGGAAATGTATGTACGTCGTACATATTACATATATACATAAACGACAAGGTCGTTCTTTGGTTTCTAGATTTTTTAAAAATATTTATAACAATTAGGTTACACCAAGTCTGTTTACAATTTAGTATTTAATATATCTATTAATATATATCTATGATCCAATTATTTTAATATTAAAATTTAAATTTTTAATTAAATAATTTAGTAAATCTTCCTATATTTTACTCACGAATAACAATATTTTACCGGGAAATATATTACATTAAGCACATTGACAATTATCTTTTTTTTTAAACCTTGCATTGTAGTTATAGCGACAATATCGTATTTTTCCTGTCACCTTTACGAGAAAGGCAAGAGTATCACACCACACAGCCTTGTCTTTACATAGAATATAGCAAATTTCTGAGAACTTATATTAAGTAGTACTATAAAAATATTTTTATTTACACATGTTATCAAATAAATATTCGACGATGTACTTAAAATTTATCATTTTAAATTATTTAGTCCTTTAAAGTTTTAAAATCAAATGTAGAAATTTAAATGTACTGTAATGTACGTACATTACATTTTTTAACATGTGTTATCTGTGCTCAACTAGCACGAAGGAATGCCATAAACCTGTATTATAAAAGCAACCAACTTTAAAAAATTATAAATGGACAGTATTTAAATATTTTTAAATTACCCAGTAACTAATTTAAATTGATACATAAATTATTTTTAACTAATAATGAAGTATAAAAAAAGTGGAGCGTCTATAGTATGATACTTGGTACACAATACTTATGCCTAATACACATCTTATACATTATAAATATTAATTAAATTTATAAAATTCGGCTCGTGTATGTTTGTCCGTAGGTGTTCATAGCTCGCATCGTTACGCGCGTGGTTTTCGATTTACCCATAAGAAAAATTAAAAAAAAAAAAACGTTCATTCGCGGTAAACATTTACTTACAATTATCAAACTTGTATAATTTTTGTTTTAATATAAACAATAGCACAATTAATATGTTTAGACTGCCAAACAAAAAAAAATCTTCATCCATTTATTTCAATTATTTCCGTTCCTGAGATTGATAACATTGGTATCAAAAACTATAGTAATAGTAAGCTGTTAGTAAGATATTTAAAATTCGATATATTTAACATGAAAATTCGTTAGACAATATGTTTTATAGTATTTAATCATATTAATACTTATAAATCAAGTTAATAGTTATATATTGTATGCAACTATTAGGCAAATAAATTAATTCGTGAATCTTGATGTGCCAAAAAATTTATATAATTTCATAATTTCAATAATAAATTGATTATCTCTATGAAAATGAGAAAACCAATGATGTAACTTTAAATTTAACAACACATTTTGAACTTGTCAATGTTATCTAGCTTTGGATACATTATATATAAGCGAATGTACAAATTATACAAGTCTTTAAAAAAAAGAAAAAAAACGTATATATATATATATATATATATATATATATATATATATATATATATATATATATATATATATATATATATATATATAGTTTTAGATGGATTTATACAAAAATATATATATTAATATAATATGATTAAAGTACTTTTTTATTAAACGTGTGTAACTCACTCACTCACTCATATAAAAATGACAGAATTTGGCTTTAAATTTTGATATAAAAAAAAATAAGTAGATTTTGTATGGAAATTCCAAATGTTGTCACTATTTTTAAAAGAATACATGTCATGAAAAATATATTATTTATTTCTTCGAATTCTGCTTTAAAGGCTTTATATACTTAAATATTTTAATTTTATTTCAAAATAAAAAGTAAAAAAGGCTTTATTGCGCACCAGATAAGTTATGTAGGACAATATTGCTTTTAGTATTAAAAACTGTTCAACAGTCGGCATTATCGCTAAATGACAAAATTATTATCTTTGGATAGAGGACGAATAATGAAACAAAATGAGAAGGGGAATAAGTTGAAGTAAGCTGTTAAATTTAGCTACTGAAGAGCCTTTATATATTCAAATATACCTATCTCTAAGCACATTAAGCCCCCTGATATGAGCAGGGGTCACACAAACCGACACGTGTAGACCAAAAAGAGGTCTAGAAGGGGAAAGGAATAGTTATGTGGATTAATAGTCTAAGAATACTATAAATTATTATATAGATTAAATAACATATATATTTAAAACGAATATGATAATGTTTAATTATATATATATATATATATTATTTTTTTTTTTTAACTTCGTCCCGCTTATAGCGCGGTAGGCAGGTAAAAACTAGTGCTAAGGCGCTGAGTGACGGAACTCAACGTCACACTCTCTTTACTAGGGTGGCGAAACGAAAGTAATAAATCCCACTTCCCACAACCCCACGTTCCAATATATGTTTGAATTAATTTCGACTTACAACTAGACTTCTTTTTTTTATAGCATATTTTATGATTATATGTACAATGCCTATATAAACTTTTTCTCATTTTTTTATTACTCACAATGACAAAGAGTAACTGTCAGAAACATAAAAGCATAATATTCTACATACATACATAATATATATAAAAATAAACACATTTTTTACATCTCATGTGTCTTTTGGTTCACACCACATAATTGCGGAACTAATTTTAATATGTTATTATAATATTATATTTATGCTTAATAAATATTAATAATAATATAATATATAAATATTCGTTACGTTCTTGGGAATTTTACAATAAGAATACGGAAGAGGATTGTCTCTTAGACATTTTGCAGCTTGAACCAACTTGATTTTATTGATCTGTTCGTTTATGTGGCATTTCCTAATACTTTTTTTATTTATTTAAAATTTAAATTTTTATTATCATAAGATGGTTTTATTTTGTAGCTATGTGTCAGTTTGATCATCTAGATTGCTCATTATGATTAAAGCCAATACTGTTCTCCATCCTAAGTTTTTTTTTTGTTTCAGCTTCACGTTTCTTCCCCTAGAGCAGGGCAGGGCACGGAACACTGCATGTAGAGTGGCGGTAATCAACGCGGTAATTTATCAACCAAAACGTGTAAATGTAAACAATTTATTCCCTAGAATGAGATTGTAAAACCATCTGGGGTTTACAGCAAGGCAGTATCCGATTGCGGCGCGAGGGCCTCGTATAGAGTCAATTTTACTAGCTATATCTCTAACATCGGTCTCGTAATATTCAAACTAACGAATACTTACATATATAAACATTATTAAGGCACATTATATACTAAACAATATAAACTACTTTATAAGCATTTAGAGATCACTTATCTAATGCTAAAACGAGACAAAACCAAATGAAACAGATCAAAGCAACTAATTTATAGGATTTTTTGCACGTGGTACGTCAGTCTGGCTATTATGTCTTGGGTGGCAACTGGGGAGCTGAACTTCTAATGTTCTTGCTTATATGTGCCGTCTATAGACGAGCTTTAGAGCTTTAAAAGCTTAATGTCAGTCATTTGTATGAATTAAAATGGACCCGATAGCTTGAAGAAATTTATTTTTTATTTATTTATTTATTTATTTTACTACGCAATTTAAATTTATTCTTTTTTGAAATCAATAAATTGATATAAGTAAAAGCACATCGTGAATTCCTCCTATGGCTAATTATATTGCCAGTGTTATATTTACAGTTTATTGTTTTTAATTTTCCGCTCAAGTTTGACTCCACCCTCCCACTCCACTCCACCCTTAGTTGTAAGGAACAAACTGATGAGATTGTATCAAATATGATACAAATTGCGAGAGACCAGGAACTTGCTTTATAGTCGAAGACGTTTACTTAATTAATACCAATAAAACTATTAATTGATTAGTTAAACTAAAATATATACATATATATATATATATATATACATATATATATATATATATATATATATATATATATATATATATATATATATATATCTATATATATATATATATATATTTATATTCTTGTTACTAAATTGGCTTTTATAGATTTTGTTTTCTTTTTTTTCACTCAAAACTCATAAATAGTTTAATCGTAACAAGTATATTATTTTATATAGACATTAATAAATTCTGATTAAATGTCTTGATTAAGTTCGTCAAAAATTATCAACAACACATTTATTATTTTATGATTAAAGTTATTTTATCTTGGTAGAAATTTCAACAATATTTCAAATTTAACATTATTTTTTAACAACAGAAAAATTATCTGCTAAGTATTATATAAGCTATGATTTGTATTTAAGTGACGTTACGGTTTTGTCAGAATATACGTAAAATAGTGAAGGTATATTGAAGATCCTAGACCCTTGAGTAGCAGTAAATAATGATGTTAACTCACTCTATAGTGTCAGTTTGAATACAACTTGGGGTAACGGTCAGATAGTGTGGCGGAGAATTCCTACACTCACTGCGCAATGGTGCGTAATCTGTCATAATACTCTATATTTAAATGTCAAATGTCAAATGAAGCAAGAAGCAGCTTCGCACCTTTTCCCCATAGCAGAGTAGGCAGAGAGAAATTAGTGTTAAGACACTCTGTTTCCTATTTTCCGCCTAATGTTTAAGACACCGTTTTGAATAGCGAAGTCAAGGCCGCACTGTGCCTACCAGAGCGGAGAAATGAAAATAAAACTAAAATAATAAACACTGTATAAAACGTTACGTGTTAACTTGAAACCAGTTTCGCAATGTAGACAGTGATGTGATAAGCAATTACGCGCCTAGCAACGCGACTAGACGAATTTGGGCCCAGATAAATTTTAATGTCCCTCGTCTGAGACCTGACCTTTACTCACGCAAGGACTTGAGGAAGGTCGGAGGAGGGCGGCGTCCCTCCGAGGGTGACGACAGGGGAATTTTATATTATAACCTCGAAACGCCCTTAAAAACAAGTTTACGTATCGTCCGCCATCTTGTGTCTACTTTTAAACAGAGGTCATTATACGTTGCGAATTTACATCGTGGTTATTGGCAAACCATGCATTTTATATATTTTTTAAACATATGATTTTGTTTTTTTATATGTTTCCTATATGCTTTCCATCTATATTTTAATATTTTTAATTTTTTTAAATTTTTATTTTGGGCTTATTACCTTCAGTGTTTGCTTACGAGATACTTAAAACAGATTAAAAAAAAATAATTTGGCGACTACTTACATTTATGCTAAAACTTTTCCGCGTGGTTGTTATTTAGTTTAATTTGAAAATAATTAATTTAATTAATCAATCATTTTTCAAAATTATAATTCGATTCATTACTCTTAATAATTGGAATAAAATACAAAAATAAGTTATTATATAAACTCCTACTTCTTATCTCTTCTCTTCGTCTAAAATATGAGAATCTTGTTGAAATACATATTCTAAATATTGTGAGATTTGCAAAAATATACGAAAACTTTCATATATTTTATAATATAATAATACGTTTTAACCTAAATAAAGCACATTACTTAAAATAATGTTCCTATAGTGTAATAAAAATATTTACAATGTGTTAAATGTGGTTGATTCGGTTATAAATAAACAAATTTAAAATTCAAGTGTCTTAAAGTCACCCAAATGCCTTATAATATCTATATTATTTTAATTATACATATGTCAAGAACCAGTATATATTGATCTCCCCTCGTCTCAGACTTCGCCTCTTTAAAAGATCAAAGCCTCACCCCTCATTCTATATTTCTAGTATTTTCCATACTTTAACACTAATGCACATTTTATGCTTATTTTATTACTTATTAACTATTGATCTGGAAAAAGTTGGCAGCTAAATGTACTTTGAAAGTTGTTCAATGGAATACTTCAGTTTTATCGTTTCTAATATTTTTTTTCTAATATTTAGTGGATAGATAGGTTTTTTTTTATTTGTAATTTTTTTATTCTTTTTACTATATTATTATTATACAATTATCTTATTACAAATTTGATATTTATAAACATTGATTAACATAATTAATATTTATGATAAGAAATTATTATTTTTATCTTTACATTAATCATAAATTGTTTCTCAGATTTAAGTAACACTTTGATAAATTCGATTCTCACCAGAGACAAATTTGTGCTTATCAAATTTGTCTATGTCCAAAAGGGAGTGGGGTATGTCCATATGTTAATTTATTCATATGTTTCTGGTGACGATAGAGCTAACGATAGTTTACCTAGATATAGCTTAGTCATCTAAATCTGTGTAACATATTATATATCTTATCTATCAATTATAGAATGTGAAGCAAAAATTTTGGACCCCATTTTTACAAAAATTGCGCTTACCGAGTAGTATGAAATTTGGCACACTTCAGTCTATGTGCGTGTAGGAGAAGCGCAGAGCGCTAATATTTTCCATAATAATGCTTTTTATAAGTACATTAAATCAATAAATAAGACATTACACACTCTACCATATTATGTTTAACAATATATAACTTTTGTATAAATTGACATACACGTTGCCATGGCAACGGGTCACGCGTCAACGGGTACTCTAGTAATTATAAAATCACTTATCACAGGAAGGTCTTATTTGCTTAGAAAAATAAGCTCGCGTATTTTGAGTCTATATAATTAATTGCGGCAAGTAGCCCATCAAATAATCTATGAGTCGGTTGAGCGGATTTTGATTAATGAAGCTGCCGAGACCCATTAAGATTTTATGGCATTTAAGTTCTTGGACGCGGTATCTTTATATCAAATTTAATATCGTTGATATTCTAAAAAAATACTTATTTAATATATTCGCTATTTTATGCAGTTTACTGTATATAAATCATGTAATAAGTTACTTAGATTTCATTTATAGTTTATGTTGTGGGTACTTGACGACATTATGACGTAGATATGGATACTTTACTTTACTTTCAACTTTCTATGAGGGGGATGTTAATGATAAATATACTTGTATGTAGGTTTCTCCCGTTCTGATAACGTTAACAAATTCCTATATGGGTTCCGTAATGTTTAGGGTTTAAAATTGGAAAATAGAATGATACATCACACACACACACACACTTATAATTATATTGAATGTAGTGATATTCAACATATAAATATATATATATATATATATATATATATATATATATATATATATATATATATATATATATATATATATATATATATATATATATATATATGTGTGTGTGTGTGTGTGTGTGTATTTATATAAGTGCTAATAAAGGACCCAGGCTATAATGTTTAAATCCGGTATCAAGATATACTGTTGAGCGGTGGAAATCAACGTCGCTCTCTATCTTAGGAAAACAGGGTCATAAAAATGTGCGGGGGTCGAACCCGTAATTATCATTTAATGCGCCATGATGGTCTCGATTATTCATACATAAAACAAAACAATTGTAATAGGCCTATAAATATATTAGAAATTGTTTTGGACAAAGAACTTATTCCCATGGCCGGTATTATTTTATTAGTTTAATATTTATATGTATATATTATAAATATAATATACCTACACGAAGGTCACCGTCGGTTAACATAATGTATTGTTTACTTTACTGAAGTAAAGTAAACAATACATTATGTTATGAATATTTCCTGTTGTTACATTACTGCGACTATCCACTAATATTAAAGTTACTTAAAATAAGGTTTTATTTTATTTTATTTTCTTTTCTTTTTGAACTTTAAGCTTCGAAAAAACATAAATAATAACTTTTATCTGAAGCCGATCGTAATGAAACGGTACAAATTCTAAATAGAAATGCGTCGGTTATGGGTTCAATTCCCACTTAAGGGAATGAGATATTTTCATTTGTATGCTATGGTAACAAGACAAAGAGCGGCGTTGTCGCAATCGCAAAAATAAAACGGAGTGTCTTATCACTTAGATTTCCTATGCTTAACCCATCCTTACCTATGCCGGATACAGCTAAAAAAAATCGTTGGTATAAATATTAATACGTGGGATTTAAAATGCATTCCGTTTCGTTTAACAAAGCATCTTAACGGCGCCAAAAAAAAGCTGCAACGTTTTTATATGATGGTTTTTAATTATAATTTTATAATAATTAATGTAATTATACAATTATATGGATTGTTATATTATATGAAATGTCTTAAATAAATTGGATTTTTTTATTATTTTAGCAAACCTAGAAGAGCTGTACTACGTATAAAAAAAAAAGAAATCTACACCCACTTACGGATACGTATACGTACTCAAGCCCAGTTTATTTTATGTCAATATTTTATAGGAAAAAACGATGAATCAAATCGTTAATCTAAATATTACCTATGTATTTAAAAACATACAGCATGTGATCCATCGCTTGATAATATTTTTATCAGTTTCCTTCCAATGAAAACCGCTTATGTCATAATTACTCGGAAATAATTTGATAATTTTATCAGAGTTTATAGTGTATTAAATTTGTTAGAAAAAAAAGAAAGTATATATATATATATATATATATATATATATATATATATATATATATATATATATATATATATATATATATATATATATTCACATTTCTTTTAGACTTGTGCAAAAAAGTTAACACGCAAGTGCCTCAACACGCAATGCCTCAAAAGGCGGAAAGCTGGGAATGGACTGTATATGTACTGTATTCACACTAGGTTCCTACGGTTCCTACTAGGTCCCCTCTGCCTACCCTGCCATGTGCGGGATACAGCGTGAAGCTATTATTATTATTATTTGAAATATAAAATTATTCTAAGTAAAAATTAAACCTTTAATTTGCTTTAAGATTAACGATTATCTTTAAAATGCAAATATTGAAAATTAAAAATTAAGTAATAACATTATATATGTTAATTAATAAAGAAAACAAATATATATATATATATATATATATATATATATATATATATATATATATATATATATATATATATATATATATATCCATGTGCGGATAGCGCCTTAGGCATTTTTCAAGTCATTCAACAATTATTAAATGTGTAAGCTACTATAGAGACCTGTTGACTTTGTTTATAATACTATTATTTATAAAGATTATTATAAAGATTTTTTTAAATTAATATCGAACCGAGTACTATAGCGTATACAGGTTGCCATTTTCTCACTTAGCCACTGTAACTGCTACTATACTGTCAAGTAGACTTTACAGTATTGGTTTATGCAACATATGATGAAATTTGATGGTCACACAAAACATTCGCAAAACGACGATGACTCACGACATCATTGTAATAGATACAATTTATAAATAATATCGTCATTTGATATAAAGCTAATTGAGCGTAAGTGTTTATATTATTTGGAAACTAATAAGGTATTTAAGTAAGTTGATTCGATAGAATATATACTTAAGCATATATATATATATATATATATATATATATATATATATATATATATATATATATATATATATATATATATATATATATATATATATCTATATATATATATAGATATATATATATATATATATATATATATATATATATATATATATATATATTATATATATATATATATATATATATATATATATATATATATATATATATATATATATAGATATATATATATATATATATATATATATATATATATAATATATATATATATATATATATATATATATATATATATATATATATATATATATATATATATATATATATATATATATATATATATATATATATATATATATATATATAATAAGATGTGCCGCATTTAAGCATATAGGTTATTTAGAGGTTAGGTTATTGTTACAGGTTATATATAGAATAGTAATAATTGTATTAAAAGTGGTCTCATTAGTTGGTTAGTACCTGGTGGTCCCGTCAGATCTACAAAAATGGAGACGAAAGTGGCGTGTCACTACACTCTACGCCCATTCTCTTAAGAAAAGAAAATATATTAAAGGCCTCCTACTTTTATATCTTAAGAATGTTGTAAAAGTTAATTATTTTATAACAGGAAGGCTAGTCTTAATGTTTTATATCGTTTTTTTTTATAAATAATAATATTATCAGAAACAAGTCTTTATAAAGCTATAGATACAATATTTAAAAAGAAATTAATAATGTTACTGTATCCGTAATTTACAAAGTTAAATTAAATTGTAAATAACAGTTCAATCACCACAAGACGAAAAAGAAGTAAATCATACATACTTGATCGAAGAAAATAAGAAAAAAATATATAAAAAGACTCTTATATATGATATTTTATTGAAATACAATTCGCCCAAATTATTTTCTATAGAGATAAGTATTCGTACAGTAACACTGTCGCACGTGTACAAAGTGAATTCAATATAATTGGCAGTACCACTGTTGCTGGCAACATTTAAAAAAATGTTATCTTGACGACGATTTAATAAGGTTCAGTGAACGGTGTCTTTTAAACATTGAATAACGCCCAATTTAAAAATGCCACTAAGAAATGTGGCGGTAAAACATTGAAATCGTGTAAAAAATGCCTTTTCTTAGTAGTCTATCTAAAAATAGTCTTGTGTTATATTATATAAAAGTTTAAATTAGCAATAATGAAAATATATATACCTATATATTAATATATGGAAACCAATAGTACTTGTATTTATAAAAGGCTAGCTATCTCTCAGAAATATTTGGATCGGACCAAAAAACTTTATAAGCTTTTATTTGAAATATTTTATTTTGGCATAGACACAAAAAGCCCATCTAACCTACAACCAGAATTCCCTTAGAACAATGTACTAAATGCTAATCCGACTCCGCAAATTCCTTGAAGCATTTTGAAGACTGATTCTTGGTATTCCGTCGGTTGTGCCGCAAGGTCGATATCTAAGGCCGATATTAGAAATCTAAATGCAAATGGCCATTCACTGAGTGACTCAACGTTGTATTGCTAATACTGATACTGAAACCTCCAAATGAAAATAAGAGAGACGTTTTAAGTGATTTCATTGCTTAAGCTCTCGCCTAAGTTACAAAAATAACGCGAAGTCACGCCGAAGGCATTCAAAAACAAAGATAAGTGCTTGGGACGGACTGTTGTATACAACTTGTGTGTGTGTCTTGTATCTCAAGGATATATCAATATTTCTTCTGTTATGATTTTAGGCTAGAGTGAAAAATGACAATAATTCATATGTATATGTAAATATTTCATCTAAGACAATATGTTATTAAGGATATTCCATCATGCGTATCATGGACCTTCCGACGAGCATTGTGTTCATGATCATTCGACTGGAAATGCTCATATATCATTGAATCGATATCTATTTGTTTCTGCCACAATTTCTCTGCGATTTGAAATCTAACGCGAGGAATTCTTGAACAATTAGACACATTCCTGTGACTCATCCAGTCGAGACACGTCTTGGACTTTATTAGCCGTTTGCAACGAACGTATCAGCTATAATTTCTTACGTCTCGCCGCAAATTTTACTTTACCTAGAGGGCATAAGGTTTCGATTCATCGACGTTCGCTTTCAAGTTATCGGTGCAAAACGACGCCACACGCGCGGTAAGTTATATTGCATTATTAAAAAGTATCAAGTCATTAGCGTTAATTAAACAACATCAACACCAAGGTGGCGCGTGCGAGTCTCGCTGAGCATATTAAAACTACAACTATGATACTAATCGATTTACACTCGTTTTTATAAATAGCATTATTCTTGAACCTTTCCCTGATATCTCGATGCGACCGGAGGGCGACGTCACGGCCGCCACCGTCTAGACGCGCTAAATAGCTCGAACACCTCGGAATTCACTTTTAAAGGGCCTTCGAGCCGACGAAAACCGCAATCACAGCGCACACGTACAGAACAGTGTATAGGCCCGCAAGAGCGGACAGGAAAACGGCATCCGCGGCCAGAGCCGGCGAAAAGTATAGAACCAGTTTGAACCGCCTTTGTTTAGAGTTTTGACAGGAGTTAGACAACGTGGTGACGAGTGCGGACCAAAGTGCCAGGGTACAGCAAGGAGGGGGTCCTGCGGGGGGTCATCAACCGGCGAGACCAGCGCGTGACTCACCGCACCGCACTCTTTGTTTCGCCCACGGCTTACCTTCTGCACCCGACCTCGCCATCGCTGCCACGTGCTCTCCACTCTCTGGCCTCCTCTTCACAGCGCCGTATTTGTTCATCCTGAATCCATCGAGTGGTATCCGACGAAAACCGCCGACACGGTAAGTGTACTCCAACAAGCGCCTGGAACCATTATCACCAGAGCACCTGATGAAGTACAATGGGCGTGCGGCGGCACCTTATTCCCCCACATGGCTCTAGTGGTGACCCGAGCGGAGGCCTCGCGCGCTACTTCAGGTACCTGACTCGCTGAACAGCCTCGGCGCCGGAGTAGCGCGCGACGCCTCCGCTCTCGATGCCCGTTGACGGACAACGAAGACGACGCAAAGACGAGGCACATTTATGAGAGGCGTGCATCCACGGCGGAGTGCGCGGCCCGACTGCACCTCTGTCTCCAGCGCGGCCGTCGCGGCCCCGCGCTGTCCCAGGCCCCCCCGCGTCCCACCTCGCGCCATCCCCGCACGCGCATGCCCCCCGCGCGCCGCCAGACGTCAGCTGACCGCTGCACCGGCCCTGACATTGGCGCGCCCGCCTCCCGCAAACCGCGCGCCGCACCGCCCGCTGCCACCACCCGCGTCTCTCCGCGCCGTCGTAGGTCGCTGACCCCGCCCGCGGAAGCCTCCTCGCAAATCTGGCGCCCCCCCCCCCCACGCCCTCCACTGCTCCCCGGCACACTGCCGGCGCCCACGACACGGCACGATGACATTCACCAACTTCGGGCGTTGAATGATTGTAAGCTTGCGTGTTGTCGCCCTCTACTGACACTTATTCTTTGCTGCCTACTGACTCTCTCTGCGTGCTCGCTGCACTTCTAGGATTATTTTTTTGGTAGCACCTCTTCCAAGCCCGGTTTAATATAGTACGAGTATAATACAGTAGCCTATCAACAATCTCACACTAATTTGAACAAAACATGACTGAATCACAGAAAAATTAACAATTTGCATGTATTTAACAAAACGTAGCATGAGACGAGTTGGGTACTCGTATGCTACAAACTAACGCGTGATTTATCAGCTGCACTGTGGACGACTCACGCTTAGTGCAACGAGCTTTAAAACTGAACTTTAAACATATATTACACGCCGTATCGGGCCTCCACTTTGTGATTTCTCAATATATTTTTAAATTGTATCTCAACTAAATTGCATCAAGATCGTTATTCGTCTTTTATATATACATACTTAGGTATATCACATATGTTTCTGAGTATCCAAAAGTAGGTTGGACGTAGAGACAAACTTCATTGGTTATTAGAACCTAATCCAATCGTCATAGTGCAATAGTGCAGTGACGTCACCAGGTCAGCTATAACATCTCCGGTCATACGTGATTCTTGTGGATATACATTACTAGCTTTTGTCCGCGACTTCGTCCACGTGTACTTACCATCTGTTATCCCTCCATTTTCCCCTTTAGAGGAGGAAGGAGGAGGAATTTGTCCATTTCATCTACACAGATTATTTTTAATTGAGATCCAAAACTTATATACCTATTACGTACAACTTTAACACCCCTATTTAACCCCCTTAGGGGGAACTGCTATAATTTCACTAAGAAAGCATCACTCACTTACATCATGAAAGGAATCCTTGTACCTAATTTAAATTTCTAGGTACAGTAGTTTCGACTGTGTGTTGATATATAAGTCAGTAAGTCAGTCAGATTTTGCTTTTATATATATAAATATAATAGATACTGGTAAAAATCTAGTGTATTTAGAATATTATACTAAAGAATTTCCTCCATTTTAGAGTATTATTATATTAATAGATTAGATTAGCTAAATGTGGGGGAAAAAAAGAAAATTTTAATCAATAAAATTTAACTGCATACTGTTAAATACAATATAAATGGCAAATTTTATATTTGTTCTCTGCAGGTAAAAAGATGATGCTAAACTCAATAAATACACTTCAACGAATAATCTATAAAAATTGACTGTCTATGTATTTAGTACAATCTTATCAATATGACGCTCAGTCACCTCCCACCGGTGCTACAGCTACGTCACGAGTATATATAGATATAGTGTAATGTACTTTGGTATGATAACACGGTTACTTTTTAATTTTATTGGCATGTGCATGAATATATGAAGCCATAAGAAAATATATTCAAAGTGTAGAGATCGTAGAGTTATAATGGGTAATATTATTGAGTAATAGTAATAGATAAAATAATATTAGATTTTGGTAAAATTTTAACCTACACCCTATCTAGAAATATGAAATTTGTCAAGAATTGAGAACTTACAATAAACAAAGAAAATATCCTAAAATTTGTAATGTATAGGTAACCTAAACAAAAAAAAACGATCACAAACGTAAATTTGTAGTTAATTTCATACAACATGAATGCATATGACCGCAAAATTAACTTTGCCACTTTTCATGTGTTGTACGAGTACTGCTCACAGAGCAAGAAAAATGGAAACAGGATTCGAATCCACGAACATCGTACCAAATGTGCCAATTGAAATACAAAAACATCTATATAAATTTTAAATATAAAAAAAAAAAATTAAAAAAAAGAACAATCATAATTCTATATAGGCATGGATAATGAGTGGCGCGGTCGCAGTCAATTATGCAAATAAATCTCCATACGTACTTCTGCGAACGTGGCCCCATTTCACCGTCTCGATTAATAATAGACAATTTGTAGTCAGAGCTTACAGTAATTGATTATATTAGAATTATATTTATTGTTATGATATGGTGATTCTGAGTTCAATGTACGTAGCTTGGTACTTATAATATATAATATATACTTGGCATATATAATATATACTTCGCAATAATATATACTTGGCATATAACTTGGTACATCGTGATAGTGCTTCTCTGTTTACCTGGAAAATGATGTCCACTTACCACTTGGTATTAGTCACTATCATAACTTTTCAACGTGTTGTGACAAGCAATGGTTGGCAAAATATATTGAGTTTCCATTTACTCGGTCTGGTAGAACAAAGAATCAACGGAGACGGGAGAACGGAGAGCCTTTGTTTTTTTTAAAGGGAAACAATATTTTTTGTTTGATATTCGGTAGGAGCCGAAGGTAAAAATAATATTTACCACCCATTTTACTGTAACTAAATTTAACAACAAGGATTTGCTACGCTAGAGTAAGTATACTTGGATAATAAGCCACTAATATGACTTAAATCATTAAAGGTAGAGAGATCCTAGTGTTCAGACACTCCGTTTCCTGCTGTTCGACCAACAGTTCTGTTTTGTTTTGCTATTTTTTCTTGCATATTGTGTTGCGGAACCCAACTTTAGCCGATATTATATTTGTATAATGACTTTTAAGTGGGCTCCCAATAATTTCACATCAATATTCTTAATTCAAATGTAGCTTAGAATAATTAAGATAAAAAAATATTCAAGGCTATAAACTGATTTAAAAAGTACTTAGCATTATTTCAATAGACGTATAAAAATATAGATAAATCTTGTTTATATTAAATGGAAGATTTGCTCTATCTGTGTGTTATGTCATTATGTATTTAAAAAAAATAGCATACATAGGTTGCATATTACCATTGGAGAAAATTCCAAGCAAAATTCAACCCTATCGCATCTGGGATATTGTCCGAGTTCGAGTCGCGGGTTCGATCCCCTGCGTACAAATTTTCATATATTTTCTAAAATTTTCTTTCGTGTGGTATTGCATTTAAATATTAAACAAGTGCGAGTCGATTTGCGTATGAACGGTTCCGCTGTAACAAGCATAGATATATAGATATGTATATATATATATATATATATATATATATATATATATATATATATATATATATATATATATATATATAGATATATAGATATGTATATATATATATATATATATTGGATGGATGGGGATAGTTGTGTTGTAATAGAATACCACTATCTTTTTTACCACCAAAAAATAACTTTGTATTAAAAAAACGCGCGGTTCTTTAAAATGTCCTTTTCATTTTTTTTTATAATAATCAACATATTATGACGCATAAGGTCCGATATATACATGCCAAGCTTCGACTTTGTAGGCCTCGAAATTTCAGAATGAAGTGGCTGTTACATACGGACAGACACATGAACTACACTCGTATTATATGTGCGTTCCTAGTTTTGTCATTGGGTTACGTAACCCTAAAAATGCTAACACATCTTGACTCTTCTCTCCCATACAGACACACTCCTGACTCTTCTCTTCTCTCTCATATGCTTAGTTATTGAATCTAACGAGTCAATTGTTTTTTTATTCTGTCATACGAAATAATCAGAAATAAATTTAAGCTTAAACTTAAACTCTATTTTAAACTTAAACCTGCAACCGTTACATTAAAACGAGTCACGTTTCAAAATGGCGTCTAATATTTCTTCACAGACAACATTAATAATTTAAAAAAATAAACTTACTAATATGTCTAAGACTGAGCGTCTTTGCCCTTTAGCCCCCAAACCTGAGGTCATCCCGCCCTTGCATTGTCTGGAATGTGAGAGCGACCCGGACGAATGTTCACCCCGGCTTCATTTGCTGAAGCTATGATGGGCTTACTGTCTCAATGACTAATGTTTTACAGAATATTTTAAGAATTCAATAGTAAATTATTCTTTTTCTATTGCTTGTCCAATTTTTAGAGTAAGCTAACAAAATATTGTATTAAGATGGGCTGTGTCGTATGTTTCAGAGGTAAGACGAACATGCCTTTGGAGGCATCTGGTGTTGAGCACTCTGTTTTTTTCTAGTTTCACGCTTTATCCTGCATATCGCAAAGAGCAGGCAAAGAAATAGGCAAAGTTATGGCATGTCAATATACACCTTGCGACCGAATTCGTGACCCTCTAATTTACCCCCAAAAGAGAATCGAACCCACAAACGTTGCGCTTACAATGGCTTATTGTATTCCATTGTAGGCACGTGACCCTCTCATGAGTTACATAATAAATGCACACAGAAAATTTTATAGATATATATTTTTTTTATTTTACTATGCTTTAGAATTTTTTATATTTTATATGCTATATATATTTTATATGCTATATTTTATTAATATCTCAAACGATTTCAACGCTTCATTGTATTGTTTAACCAAACCATAGAGATGAAAAAATTTCAAATAAAAGCATTCCCGCTACAAAGAAGCGAACTCATAACCATGGTGTGCAGTCAGGCAAAACCAAAAATGCACCATTAGGGCGTCTAGTAATTTTTTTATGGTAATAAAAAATAATGATATTAACTTTAATGACGCCGACGCCAGGTCAACGTCGCTCATCTATTGTGTGCATTATACACTGTATGTGGACACTGTAAAGTGACCGACGCGATATTACAGTTTTATATTTCAATTAATTGATAATTTATCTTTTTTTATATAGTAAAATTAATAAAATGGCGGTTCCGATTAAGCTTTAGGTCAGAGGTACAATATTAGGTCAGCGTTATTTAGGTATTTGAAGTACCTATATATAATATATTAGTTCACTTAAATGTCAAAGTAAAATCTATGTCCAATTCGTTAGCTATTATTGCCGTTTTCATACATAGTCTTACATTATTACAAATTGTTAGTTTTTAAGTGATAATACTTGAATCTATGAATAGGAATATTCCTACGTTTTTTTTTACAACTTCACGTTTTATCCCTAGCGGGGTAGTCAGAGAGAACGGAGTGCCAAGCTGCGGTCCCTGCATACCTCTCCCGCCTCATCCACTGTCATTCACTTCTGCATACATGCTCTCCGTAGCGTCCTCGTGCTTTTTACGTGACCTTCCTCCAGTATTTTAGACACTGTGTTTTCGAAGGTCAACCGAGGTCTCCCCTTACTTACTTATGTGCGAATTAAAGGTACTTGAACGTGTATCCTGTTTTCTAGTATGTAAGTCTAGTAGTAGTCTGTATTTAGATGTAGAATATATTTAAAAAATGCTTACATTAAAGATTTTTCTTTCTAATAATGTTAAAATATCGATGATTTTCGATTATATTAAACAAAATGAGGTTTTCCTTGGATAAATGTAGCACCAAGTTACTGTAAAACGTGAGACATGCTTAAAAACTAACAACTACATACAACTTAATTATGTATTAATAAATTGTGCACTCTACCAAATTAGTCGGTACTTTGACTCTAGTGAAATAAACTCACTAAACGAGCAACATCCGGCGCTAATAGTGTTAGAATTTTTTTTTTTTTAAAGTGGAATAAACTAAAATTTCTTACTTTTAATAATTATATAATTTAAAAATTACAATAATAATATATTTGAACAAAATTATAATTTTTATAATTTTATATATTAAAGTTTTATATGTAAAATAACTGTCGTGTCGTGTCATGATTTTGTCTAAACATCATCTGGTTTGCCATAGAATTATAGCATCTAACGCCTGCTATATTATGTATAAACTAGCAAAATATTAGTATATATACAACAGAATTGGATTTGAAGCCACAATCGTTTTTATCTAGACATCGATTATCATTCTGATATTTAATTATTTTATTATTTTTTTTATATTTTTATTTTACTATTTTTCATTTAAAAGAAGAACGAGCGTGTCGTAACACTAAGTGTCTCTACCTAATACCTACCCTGATATATAAGAGAGATAGAGATGGCTATACATACAATTTAAAACTTTAAACCAAACAGCTTTCATACATATGTTACTGCCACATGGCGAATTATTTTAAGAACGTGTTTTTTTTTCTGACTGCTAATTACAAAGTTATCAGCTTTATTTCAATTAACGCTACATTTTAGCATATTGCAGTGATTCTCCTTTAAAAGTCCTCTTTAAAATATTATTTCAATACATTAAGCTTACTTTGTATATATTGATTAACTATAAGCTTTTTGTTTTTTATAACGACAGCTTGGTATTGAATTTAAGTTATATGTAAAATGTAAATTTAAATAACGTATATTACGGAACGTATATATGGAACACGTGCAATGGTTGATTTAGAACTATAAAATTTGGAAGTAGTGAAAATTTACAATATAAATAAAGGAAAAATCTCATAAATAGTAATTTATCGGTATAAAACAAAAAGAATATATAACACACTTATTAACCTTTATGTTAGTTTACAACTTGTATTTCCCGTGAACTTCACTCATAAAATTGGTACGGAACCCACAGTGTACGAATCTGACTCGCACTTACCCGATATCCCTTATTGACTTGCCTTAAATAGTAATGGACGTGCAAAAATGAGCTTTATTGCAACAATAATAGGGGTTATTGATCTTTATCTAGTAGTTCAGTTACGATGGACTCCCGCCCAAAATGTGTTAACATATAAAAATTATACAATATCTGTGTTACTCTCCCAGGTATATTTACATGTATGCATAATGTATGAAGGCGGTATTTGTTTAAAAACTTCTTAATTACATACATACATACATTTTGACTGATTCGATTTTTATTTTTTAATCTTTTACATTATTTTTTTATATAATTGACGCTACATACACAATTTGTGAGCTTATTAATTGAGACGATTATATATAGGTTCGATTCCCATTCGGAGTTATTTTCAACTACTCGCTCTGATAGACAAAGCGCGGCGTTAAACCCCAATGTATTGAGATTTGATCGCAAATATTGGGAATGGAGTGTCTTAATAAACGGTTCCCTCTATCTACACTGCTATATGCGGGAAAAAGGTTGAAGCTAAAGCTATGTTTTTGTGTTAAATTTCCCAGGTTTTTGGTCAAATAAAATATGGTCAAATAAAATCGTACATCGGAAAATAAGTGAATTCAAAATATTTAAAATTATATAAGTATTTTTTTGATATTATAATTTAGAATAAATGTGTATATAACATTTTAGCGACGTCAAATTTAATATTAGATTTTTTTTTTAAATTATTAGCTTTTCATGAAATCTATACTACACCAACCGAATACGCGTATTATCATGAAATTGTGCGGAAAGTGGAGAAACTGCTTTGACACTTGATTCTGAAAATGTAACTATGATAAATCGTTTAGAAACAGCCCTAGTTGTAAGTAACAATAAATACAAAAAAAATATTAAACATAAAAGTCATCGGTTCTGATCAGTATTTATTCTATATACTTACCTACATACGTATGGAACAAGAGTATGTAGCCTTGTAATATTAAAAATAAAAAAAATTTAATAGCATCTAATCAAAGATATATTAACAGTTACAATTAAACTTACATTTGTTACAGTTGCACTCGCGTGAGTTCCGCTTGTACCCTATACGCTTGAGTGGGGATCGATAAATAACAAGTCAGTGCTATATGGACCGTATATACTTTCTTCATATATATATATATATATATATATATATATATATATATATATATATATATATATATATATATATATATATATATATATATATATATATATATATATATATTTTTTTTTTTTTTTTTTGCTACTTTCGGTAATGCTCTACGGAACCCTAACACAATGGTTTCTTTGACGTAACAAAGCGGGGAATTTAAAATAAAACTATTTTCAAATATACATTCGTTCCCCGAGTGGGAAGTGGGAAATGGGAGGTGGGAGGTGGGAGTGGAAGTTCCCACCAGCATGTAAGCAAACAGGCAATTCTTCCTTCTTTACTTCATGCTTAATATTGAACAAGCTGCAAAACCTACAAGGCTCTAAGTACAAGAATCCAGTACGAGATTTATTTTCCACTAATTAGTTTTGTATACTGTATGTATGTTTAATATCATTTTAGTTTTAATCTGTAGAGCTAAAAAACTTTGATGAAAATAAGTAATAAAACCAGTAAGTAAATTTGACACTATATTTCATACACAGAAAACAACTTGGAATTATTTATAATTGTATGTACATAATTATTGTAATTTTATTATACAAAAGTAATAAATACAGAATAAAATATGTTTTTATAAATAAAAAATTAAATTATTCAATAATTATTAAATTTATTAAGTAAAAAAATCCATTTACATTTATTTATTCTAAAACTTCAGCCTGACCGAAAATAATAACTATGAAAAATTCGTGACATACATATTTAAGATATCTCTTATAATTTGAATTTCAACTAAAATAACACAAAATTATCCTAAAAATTTATTAAACATATAATAAAATTAGTAAGTCTTGATGAATGAGATGTCCTCAGACTATTTTAAAGTGGCAACATTGTATTTAAATTTTAAGCCCACTATTTAAGTTATTGCTTCAATAGTTAAATATTGCCAACTTTAAAATAATCATACCGGATTGTTGATTCCATAAATGATAAAACACATTTTACTTGGCAATTTATAAATAAATTCAGTTTATTTATTAAAAAATGAAAATAAAAAAAACAATTTTACCAAAAACACCGATTTATTCTTATACATAAAATTTACAATATAAATTTATATTACAACATTATGTACAATATACGTATATATAATAAACATATGCACCTATGGTCTATAGTCTATACATAATGCTGGGTCTCGCGTATAGGTCTTAAGTCACCGTCTGAATCCGAGGTGTTGTGTGGCGGAACAGACCGCCGCCGAACGTCCTACATATAGATAGGTACTTACATTTTATTTCAAAATCGATTTTCTAGCGACACTAATTATTTTTATATGCAATCCCAAAATAAATTATTGCCTAACTATAACTAACACGTTTAAGTATAAAGATCTTATACATTAATATTTCTTAAAACATGTGCTATAAAAACTTTTCTAAATTTAGAATTACTTTGATATAAGTATTTACATATGTTTCACTTATTTCGACTATTATTATATATATATATATATATATATATATATATATATATATATATATATATATATATATATATATATATATATATATTACAGCACTTATATTAAAATTAGAATAATTAAGAAATTTTCGAATAAAAATATGTTGCCATATTAACAGTAATATGGAATGATTTTAAATAACCAAACATAAAATTGAAGTACTTTGCCATTATTTCAATTTAAAAAAAAAAAGAACGTGAAAGAACTTTCTCGCGCTACTGCGCCGATATAGTTTATAAACTCATGATAGTTAAATTTTTATGAATTTTTATCAAGTAAATTAAAAAAATAAAAGCATTGAAATACTTTTTAAAACCTTATAATAAATAACAATTAAATTTCATGACAAATTAGAATATAATTTTTCTATTTGCTCCAACTAGTACTTTTTATACGTATAGGTCTTAATCTAAAATAGAAACACACATTGTTAAGTGAAAGAAGTACGCAATTAGGTAGGTTAGGTAATTACTTATTTCTAATGTTTTCACAAATTTGTACATTTAATCCAACGTGGTGTTTTACGTAAGCTAGTAAAAAATATTCATGGGATTCGAACCCATAACCGCATCGTCACTTTAATCTTACTAAATTTTACAAAATTTATATACAATATGTACAAAATTTGAGGGATAAACGTATTTAATACAACATTAGAAGATATGTACAAGTTAATTCAAATATATTACGAGATGTACTGATGTAAGCAATAATAAGAATGTATGAATAAGACCAATTTTACTAATAATAAAATATAAAAAAAATCCTTATTTTGTTGCTTAAAATATAAAAAGGATTTATTATTTCTAATTGTTTTTTTTTAATTAAATTTCGAGATTGCTTGTTCAATGGCACTTGCACGCATTGTACAGACAGATAATATACTAAAAAAGAACAAATAGTTTTATAATCGTTTTTATTTTTGCCTTTAGAAATTTCACTATAATTATATTGTAATATACTTTTAGATATTTTCGTATTTTAGAACTAGAACATTACAAAAGCACATAAATTTTTAAATATGCTATGAATATATATATATATATATATATATATATATATATATATATATATATATATATGTATATATATATATATATATATATATATATATATATATATATATATATATATATATATATATATATATATATATATATATATATATATATATATATATATATATTCCTATATAACCTCCATTTACATCAAACGTTTCCTTAAGACTTAAGAACAGGTCTGTTCTTAAGTCTTAAGGAAACATTTAAAAGTAATGTTAGATTAGCTCATAGCTTTCCTTCATTTGAATCGTGAGAGTAAAAGAAGCTGTAGGCTAAAAAATATTCCAAACGATTTGGTATTTCCATAGATAATTGCGATCAAGCTAACAACCCAACAAGCTGTTCACCTTCAATATATTAATAAGTATAGATAAGTATAGATCTTTAAAGTTATTCTACAAATGATCTTAGCTGACCTTGATTGTTATTTGCTAATATATATATATATATATATATATATATATATATATATATATATATATATATATATATATATATATATATATATATATATATATATATATATATATATATATATATATATATATATATATATATATATATATATATATATATATATATATATATATATATATATTTAATTACAATCAATTATTATTATATTACACTATATTATGTCATCATATTTCTTAATTAATCATACTGAATGTTCCACATTCACCTAATATTAATAATAATTAAAGTTGAACACGAAACGGCCGTAAGAAAATTTGCTACGAATATTTTATGTAATAATAGAACCATTATTGTATTGAACTACAACTATTTTGAACTTTTCATCGTGTATTCTAAAACCAAAAAGTTATAGTTATATATGCATAAGGAGATTCAAAGTTAAAAAAAAAACTTAATCTTAAAAAAGACTTAATTTTTAGTGGTTAAGCATATCAGCTCTATAGTACATACATATAAGTACCATTATTACACAGCACGTAAGAGATATATATATATATATATATATATATATATATATATATATATATATATATATATCCACTGAGGATGTTAAAGACCGTGCAAAGTGGAGTAGGCTCAGTCGGAAGGCAGACCCTGGCAAAAGCCGGGACTAATGCCAAGAAGAAGAAGAAGATATATATATATATATATATATATATATATATATATATATATATATATATATATATATATATATATATATATATATATATATATATATATATATATATATATATATATATATATATATATATATATATATATACACTACAATTACACTAGAATAATAACTAAATTACAATAATATATTACATAAACATTACATCACCGAAGAATAAGATTCCATTACACTACTGCCTGATAAGTTCCTGTTAATTTATTCGACATATAAATTTTTTAACTGAAACTTAATTGGGCACAGGCTATATTAGAGCAATAAGCTAATTCGTTACAGACCATAAATAACTTAAAATATTATATACAAAAATATCAAAACGGTATTGATGGCGGTCGTAGAAATATTTAAGTCAGTCAGTCAAGTTAAGACTAGACTAAAGAAGAACGATAGGACAAATGTCCACTTCTTTATATAACCGGATGGATTTAACTATCAACACAACAAGAGACAGTAGTACAACAAACCTTACTAGAATTACTCTCTTATTAACTAAGATAACTTAATATTTACAAATATTCTTATATCGTAAGGGTATTTTCGAAACTAATATACATATTTTTTTAGATAAATATTTAATTAAACTAACTATACGAAAGAAGATGACGTCACGTACACAAAGATAAAATATTTACTTACACATACACACAGTTTCATGTATATTTAAATGTAACTAAATATTATTAACAATATCAATATCATCAATATTAACAAAAATCATTTTATTTTTGCAGTTCAATGTATATCAGGATACCTTATCAATATCATTGATCTCCTTATCTAACAGTTACTCAAATAAATATTCAACGATCCAAATTCACTAAAAGTCACCACTTCATGAAACCTTGCTAGTTTCCACCTAGCTATCGATAATGGCTGGCTGAATCACCGCTTAGTGTCTATAGGCGATAAACTAATTCACTACTGAAAAATCCACGCACCTATCCATAACGTCCGAATCACCCACAATCCCACGCCCACGGTACTTAGAACAGTGACCGTGCGGCGTTGCTGGACGGGCGGGGCATGCGCGGCGCCAGCGCCAGCGGGAGCGCCGGGCGCGGGCGGGGGTGCGGGGCGCGGCGCGCGCGGGGGGCGCGGCGTCAGCGGGCCGCCCCCCCGCCGCTCCACCACCGCAGGCACTGGGGGTCGACGCAGCGCGCGCGCACCGCACGACGGTTCGCTTCTTCTAATACCTCCTAATGGATTTATACAATTTGGGAATAATAAATAATGATGTTTCATAATAATTACCAAATTAATCATATATTTGTTTTGTGCCCGTCTTAGCTTCCATTTGTTAATACAGCCACAAAACAAAAGGAGCTTTTTGTTAAGACACATTTCCGCGAAAATTTAGTCAAAACCATTTTATTCCATTTCAGCGCGATGGGTTTTGCCCATAAAATTATAAATGTAAAAAAAAAACTTAAATTCTCCTACTACTAATTACTAACTTATCCGAACCTTTCTGAGAAATACTTTCAAATGTAATCAAACTGAGTTTAACAATTACTTATCTAACAACCGAAAGGGAAACCTCACCAAAACAAAAATAAACTTCAAATAAAAAACGAAAACTCACCTGTTTTTTCAATACAATATGTTTTCCTTTCCAATACTTCATCAGGCCTCGCTCTTGCAATGTAGACACTATATCCGATGACGCGATCGCCAAGTCCTTGCTCAAATCCCGTATACATAGAGTGGGGCCGGGAGCGGAGCATAATCTTTTTAGTAAAGCCTCCTTCCAATATGAGCGGTATGATATCAGCCCCAGGTCTGATAGTGGCGTTTCAGGAGATCCAACCTTACCTTCAACTTTCGTAAGAAGATAGCCTGTTTGACAAAACATTAGATTCATTCAGTATGTCAAAATTATATAACAGTACAAATCAAATAACTTAGAATACGAGTACATAATATCATCATACACCTGCTGAACAAAAGAGAATTTAGTTATATCACTCCATTCTCTTCTTATTGCTTATTTAAATAGTATGTTAAATTATATATATATATATATATATATATATATATATATATATATATATATATATATATATATATATATATATATATATGTGTGTGTGTATCTCCAGAATTGAACTCATTAAAATTCCTACACTTAACAACTTAAAAACACCACTGGAACACGTATTAAAAAGTAAAAACAAACATATGATTTCAACCTCCAACATTGAAAGCTTCATATAAGCTTCACGCGACAACTAGTATTGAGCGAAAGTAAAATTTTGCATATATTACGTAAAAAATATAGTTGATTCATACATCAATTTGATTCATAACAAAAAAGAGATGAGCAATTTAAATAAACTAAGCTGATACCAGAAATTAGCTTTTTCAAGGAATTTAAAAAAAACACTGGACGTGTAGAAAATTTCGGGAAATCCTCCCTTACTCCCCTACACTCCCCAAGGACCTTCCATACCAAAATTTTAGGCTTCGACGCTGCGTAATGCCTTGTCTGTCAGCCAATCACTAACGAGAGAGTTTTATATATGTACATACATATATAGATTAAAAGAAAAGCTCTATATATCACAGGTTGATTACTTAATAAATGTATTGGCATATAATTTATCCAGCATATTATTCGTTATGTGGATTATAGTTAACCAATATGTCATATAACCAAAAAAATATATGAAATATACAACAGATAAAAAAGTATATGAAAACAGAAGTTGTTACTTTTATCTCTGTAATTGCAACTAGATTCGCATTTGCAATAAAACCTCAAATTATAGTATACAAAGAGAAAACAAGCAATAATTAATATAGCTATCAAAATGAAGGCCAATAAACATATCTAGAAAAAATAGTGTTAAGAAAAAGAAACTTCATTTCCATATACTTCCACTAACTCTTCTCTATCACTAACTAACTAACCTAACAAAAGATAGCTTATCTAGTAAACAATCAAAATTCCCAAATTATAGTATACGAAGCGTAACAAATAAATAATTAGCACGGCTATCAAAATTCCGGGTGCGCGGGGGTGTCTCCAGTCTAGACTGCAGACGGATCTATATTGCATTGCATCGATCGGGCGCGGGTGAACGCCCGGCACGCCGACGTAGCAAACGTATGACCGCCCAAGGTAGATCAGTATATATGTAAGTTGTATTTTTATTATTTACTATTATAGAAATATAAATGGAATAAATATAATTATATACCGGGTATGAAAACTCTATACCTGTATAATGCGGGTAAAGTAGCGTACTTTACTACACAAGCGTATACCCGATGAGGTAATCAGTGTTCAGTATATAGTCATATTATTTATTATTATTTTTATACAGCAAAAATATTTATTTTTGTTATTTGTGTTAAAAATATTTATCTATATTAAATTAATTTTATCTGTATATAGCGGGTAGACACATTATCACTTATTTCATAGCTTTATACTTTATGTTTATTACATATAAATTTATTTATTTTGATCTGTCTATAGGTATATTACGGTTATTATAGTGCGGGTATTATAGTATACTAATTTTTCCAAGGACATAAAATTTTTATTTCATACATATGTATTTAGGTATCTGTATTTATATAGCGGATATCTCGTTTTTAGATTTAAGATTGCTTTAAGTGGAGTAAGTAGATCACTATATAAATGGATTTTTTATTACATATTACTTAATTTATTTATATAAAGATTTTTTTTGGTAATGAAATTTTTTAAGTCTAAATTTTTTAAAGTTTATTTATTATTGATATTGACACATTATTTTATTAACTGCCATTTCTATTTGTATTTCTGTAAAGGCGACGGTTGAGGGTTCGATTCCCACGCGGGGAAAATGGATCATTTTCCTTTTCTTCGCTCTGGTAACAAGACAAAGAGTGGCGATGAGTTCCGCATCTAAAAAGGCGGCGCACGGGGAACGGATTGGTTAAACTTTAATAAATAATTCCCAATCTCAAGTACTTTTTTGTCAAATCTAATGCAAAGGACCAAAACATAAAAATTAATAAAAAATCCAATTCCATAGAATAATGTATTTTCTAAATTTATCATCTATATTATATGATTTCAAATTCAATAACTAAATTTACATATAAAATTACAATTTTCAATTAAAAATCATAGACAGTATACAGTTTATAATCACAAACATTACATACCTATAACTAAAGATAAAATTCATTAATATTATACTCGTACGTATACATATACAATATATGTAATATGTATATACATATATATGTAAATTTTATAAGCTTCACTAATAGTGCCTACGCTAAGTTGCATGTCCTCCAGGACGAGACAATAATATATATAAGATAAGATAATAATTTGCTTGCTGGTGCAAAGATCTAAGTGATATTTCTCATTTAACATAGTCCGGCTACAAGTTATTAGAAGGAATCGCAAATATCTAAGTGTGTACTTAAACATAAATCGTTTGAAGTAGACAAGTTTCCAAATGATTATAATAAATTCAATTTTCACTATTATTTCATTTAAGCAAATTTTAACATGCTCTCGTAAAACAAACGAAACGAAATTTTTAGGGACTGCTTTTCTACACACGAGTGTCTATAATAAGTTACTAGTGTAATATGTTGTATACAGATTTTCAAAGTTAATGTTTGAAACATCACCCAGATGCATTAGCTAATGCAGTCAATACAGGCATAGTAAAATATTATTTAAATTTTCCTTCTAAACATTGTTCGACACTGTCAGATTGATAAGAAACGAAAATATTTGGGTAAATATCCGTACAAATCGCATCTATAGAGATTCTCATAACAAAATAACTAACTTGTGCCGTTTTCGGAGTCAAGTACAATTTTAAAATTTGAATTTTTTCAGAAATCATTCCACATAGCCAACCAATAGCTTCTGAAATACTACTTCAAGTTTGCATAGAGTCTATAGTATAGTGTAATATAGACAGTTTTACGTCAGAATTCCAGTCTGGAGTAAGTTTTGAAGGTGTGAGTTGGTCATTTCCAGCGTAGATTAGGCCTGGAGTAAGTGGTTAAACGCCCCTGGTACGTAGCACGCGATTCTTGTCCATTCTACGCCTGTATCCGTGCTCACGTGCTGCGTTAGTGCATATGCGTTGCACTAAAATAACTGTTGTATATTTAATTGTTTCTTATTAAATTTAAGACGAAACACTTAAAACATATCAAACAACAATATTTTATATTCGAACCCATTATAAAGAACACTAATAATGATTGATAATATTTAAAAAAAAAAAACATTACTTGTAATTTGTACTTACTGAAGTCTATAAGAAGGCGACCGTAACCCTGCCTCTGGTACGGCGGCAGCGTCAGTATGCACGACACATTGTAATTCAGAAATGAATTCTTTTCCTGGGAACAAAAATAAAAATAAAATTAAAAAACAAATATATTTATATATGAAATAAATTTCTTCCAGAAAAATATTCTTGCAGCAAAAGAGGATCTACTTTTAAGTCCATCGTGGCGCAATAACAGCATCTGACTGTTGACGCGATGGTTGTTGGTTCCACTCTTATTAGGGGGTGAATTATTTTCATGTCCTGTTTCATGAAGACAAAGCACGGCGTTAAGTTCCGCCACTCAACACCTGCAATATCCCGGCAGGTGGAAAGCAGGGAACGAAGTGTCTTATCGCTAAGTTCTCTCCGCCTGCCCTATATGCGGCAAATAGTGTAATTTTTTTTTTTGTTAAACTTAAAAAAGCTTAAACCTTTCTCATACTAAATCTATTTAAGAATATATATAAAATCTTTGTACACAAAAGTTGAATTCATTAGAATTCAATAAATCTGCCTGTCGTTTCCCTCTTAATTGGTAGATGCAGAAAGTGCAGCGCCATAGATTATCATATTAAGATAATTGGCGGGCAAATTGATTCACACATATATCTTCTGTACGTAAATATAACAAATAACAGGGCCAAATTTTTATAATAAAGAAATATCCCAACTAATTCAAAGTTAATTTTTCCTAGTAATCTGCAATGATATTTAAAGAAATATTGTGGATTTTCGACATAGAAGTATTAAATCAAATTTATTTATCTAATCCATAGTAATCGCAACGGGTCCGGGTTTTTAAAAAAACCGAAGCACGGAATGTTAGAGACTAGGTGCACACTGTATACCGTGAAGCTATCTAAAGTAAAATAAAACAACTAAGTAGTAGACAATTGGTCAATTATAAGATATAGATGCAAACTTTTGAAGGTCGTCGAACCCGTCTGCAGCGGACAAATCTGAAAATCTGATTCGTCGATCCGACGTTGTGATCCGATAAAAGCTAAAAGGTATTGTGCAATAGCTGAGTAAATATAGATGTCGGAACGTGGTTCAGGGCTGTCAGGTAACAAGGTTGCCGGTCAGTAGTACGAGATAATGCGAACAAAAGAGGTGCGTTGGGATCGTAGAGCGTGGCTTTCTCGCTAGGGCTAAAGCGTGAAGCTACTATGCATGCATGCATATGCCTAAGATTCACTGTGAAATTAACATATATATATATATATATATATATATATATATATATATATATATATATATATATATATATATATATATATATATATATATATATATATATATATATATATATATATATATATATATATATATATATATATATATATATATATATATATATATATATATGTGTATACTTGTAACTTCAACTGTAAGGAATTCGTCTTTATAACGAATATCGTCGTTATAACTGTTAAGAATAAAAAGAGTAGAGGAACATGACAGAAGACAACAAGAAGAAGAAGAATGATACAGAATATAACGCTTGCAACGAGTTGGGTAAAATGATAAAAAATTGGAGAGAAATTCATACAACCAGACGACTAAGGTGAAATCTATCACTAATACCATGATGTACTTTTTAAATAAGTAAAAATTTGTTACTTATATAAATTGTACTTGTATTTTTGTATTTTGAGTGGCCGAACTCAACGCAACACTGTCCTATCCAAGCGGAGAAATAAAAATATTAATATCCTCGAATGGGGATCAAACCTACATCCATTGCGCTTAGTCAGAAGATGCTGTCCCACTGCACCAAGATGACCTCATCATTTCAATTAATGCAATTCGAGATGTTAGCAGTTGGCACCCCTGGCGTAGACTAACTGGTACCTGGCAGGTTTACAATCGTTTTCCAATATAGTTTGTTTTTGGAACTAAATTGATAGGAAGTATTTTATTATTTTTTGACTATAAAGTGTATTAAGATAAAATCTCAAATTTTGTTTAAATCTAGAATCCCGGAATTGACATAAAAAACTAACAAAACTGAAAGTTTCTAACTTGTCATATAGTGAGTGACTTAACACTAGGATCCCTACGCCTAACCTGCAATGCGCGGGATACAGCGTGAAGCTACAAAAAAATACTTGAAAAAACAACAACTATTCATTAAAGTTACAATTATTCATTAAAGCTCTAAGCTTCAAACTCCATCACATATATAAAGACAAAGATAGCCCTTTAAAGTCTACTAAGATATAATTTTAACATTATTATTATTAGACAACAAAAATAGAATTGCAATAATTCAGACTCAGGTGAGTTTCTTCGACTAAAATAGAAAACTAATCCAATTTTTCTAGATAGCAATAGCATAAGTTACCCAGAATATCTTAGACAATCTTCTATCTTTTTGAGGTTATTTGAGGAAATATTTATACACTTGTAGGCGTTGTGTGACGTAATCACATAAAACTAATAATATAAAGTAGTATATATACTAGACAACATAAATACATATTTACGAGTTATGTTTTAGAAGCCATCGAATCATACAGTATTTGTTTAGTATTGATAAATAGAATCGTGGTACAAAGGCTCAGCGTCGGCCTGTGAACGCGACGGTTTGTGGGTTCGATTCCCACGAGGGGTGAATGTATATTTTAATTTTCTTCGCACTGGTCGCAACAAGGCAAATGCGCGGCGTTGCGGTATGCCACTAAATACGCAATGGTTCGAAAAGAGGAAAGTGTCTTAGTGTCTTAACACTAGCTTCCTTTTCCCTACCGTTTCCTCTGCCTATCCTGCTATTTGCGGGATTCAGCGTGAGCTAAAAAAAGCTATTTATTTCCGTACTAGAAAATAAATTCATTAAAATCACATATACATACATACTTCTAGCCATTTATCAATATATAGTAAACAAAGGCGTATTGGTGCACCTTCGCGAGGTCTAGACGGCCCCCCACTAAAGAATGTAAAACTGCAAAGAACTTTCCAATTTCGGTACGCTGCCCGCGGCCCTTAGGGGTTCCTTAGGTTAGGGTGGATTGAAGTGGCATAAACGTATGCTAAATTAATATAAAATTTACTAATACTAAATTATTCTTTATAGCTTTTATTACTTATATGACATTTGAAACTTTTGTTAATATTAAAAAATGTTGACTATATAATATATATTTATATTGAAACGTGGCTGCCAACGGCTGGAAGCGAATCAACAGATGATGATACATTTGATAAAATAAAATAACGTTAACGCACGTTTGATAAAATAAAATAAATACAAAATAAAAAGTGGAACAACCATGTCTTTCTAGATTCAGATATATTGATAACAGATATTATGAATATAAAAAAATATATATAAAAACTCTTCCACCAAAAACCTTATGATATCAATATCCTAACATCCGATGCCACTTCGCGATACCTCAAACGGCAAGTATACGACAAGTATAATGAAGACTGTGAAGTCTGAACAGAATTTATTGCGTTACAGCCGCGCCGTCTAGACGTCTGCTAGCGTGTTTACATCGGACCAGGGCTGTACAGACAGCGGCCCGATGGTTGTGGATGTTATTAAATATAATAAACTTATTTATTAAATGGACCTATCCTAGGTAACTCACATAAGTAGGCCTAACCTTCTATACGCAAGATAAAGAATAAAGAGAAAAAAAATATAAAAAATGCTGTGTCAAGCAAATAATTTTAATATTATATTATCATTCCTCTGAGTGGGAATCGAACTCACAGCCGCTATGTTTAAACTCACAACCGCTACGTTTAAAGTCAGGTTCTGTATTTAACAAAACTAAGACTTTAATTTTAGCAATCGCATTTTATAGAAATACGTATGAAATATAATAAGATGAAGATATACAACTGACGAGTTTTCAAAAAAAATATTATATATATATATATATATATATATATATATATATATATATATATATATATATATATATATATATATATATATATATATATATATATATATATATATATATATATATATATATATATATATATATATATATACAAAATTAAGAGGCTGTGTACCGCTCATGAGGAATTATTTTTATTTTCCTCGCTGACAACAAGATAAGGCGCAGCCTTCCGCGTTCCGCCACTCAACACACAATCTCTCGAAAATTGGGCGAAAAGTGAAGAACAGAGTGTCTTTCCCTCTGCCGATACTGCTATAGCATGAAGCTATTTATTTATTTTATTACACTAAAAACTTTTATTTAACTAAAACTTACTTTTATTTTACTTTGATTTGGACAGCCCTGGATCAGTAAATTGTCACTGGGGTGCGAGAGGGTGAGATATTATATGTGAAACGTTCCTAATGCCCTTTGAGGGGACTTTGGTGCTAATAATTTGGTAATGCTAGGTCTTTAAATTCTAAATTTTCTGATCCCTTTAGAATGTTATTACAAAGATTCGTTCGATTCTCATTTAAAGGGTTTTTATTAAGTAAATACAGCTAGTGTTGTTTTTTTTTTAAATAATAACTTTTAACAAATGATTAATAATTACAGATAATACCTTTCACTTTAAAGAAACCACCTACTTCCAATCATCCTATAAAATGCAGGAAATGTGAGTGAAAAATAAAAATCAGAAGAATGAGAAGAAGTTCTCTTTAATTAATTTACCTACTGCGTATAGTATGACAGAATGTAATATAAGAACTGTTTTGTCGAAAAAATAATGACGGTTTGTACAAAAAACGTCATAAAACTATCTTTTCACAACGTAAAAAAAATTAAAGATAAATGCTAATTCATCTTTAAAGATAGTAAATAGATAACATTTTAAATATATAATATATAGTCATATATTATACATCCACATAAATAAAGCACAGTCACGACAGGTCAGAGGTTGTCAAATATTCGGGAAGCGCCCCCGTAGCGGTTCGACGACCGGCCCAACAGTCCGCTGTCTGCCCGCCGTCTACCTCCGTCTATCCACCGTTACTTGTGTTGTACACGTTCGATACGTCTGTCCCGAGTTTAGGAAGAGGGAAGCAAGCGCTCGTTTGTAAATTTTTAATATACTGATATTAGAAACATTCAATTGAATATCAGTGAAGCGAAGTTATGATAAATCTAAATCTAAAAACTGTTTTATTTCAAAAATGGAGACGAAATCTACTTAGCTTTTTAGTTAAAAAGACACTTGTCATTTAACATCAACTAGCAACAAACCATCATTTTTGGAATTTAGAATGGGACATCTTTGTGTTGTTACATTTATGAACGGCAGCTATTAATTGGCATATTCTTAATCGATAGAGCAAAAAATGGTAAAATTTTGTTTTGACCAAATATACGAATTTTTGATTTATTCAATGACCCTTTTTGTATTCAATGAGCGACATGCACGTTGAAATTTTACATTACAAAGCTTGTTAATTGCCAACAATGTAATGTTTGTTTTACTTAAGTAGATAAGGGTCTAAATTCTACAAATTTAAGGAGATGCATAGTAAACAGATTAAATCAAAAATTTTGACATAAATAATATTTAGTACTTGTATATGACAATAAATTAGATACTAAAGTTATATATATAGGGAAAAATTCTTATTTCCCCTATTGTATATAGGGAAATTCTAATCATTCAAATCTAACCACTTTCTACACTCGTCATTTGTCTTTTACAACTTAGTATTTTAAAAACCACAATCTTATACACAACATAAAACATAAAATCGAAAATTTAAACCGGAAATTCTAAAACCGTTTCCGGTTATATCACCGCCCGGACGAGGGGGCGACGACCTTCGCTGTCTCGACGTCTGCTCTATATATACAGACTATCCGAGACACTTATCATACTACGTTATTATTGATTGTGAACTGTCTGACGAATACGAATTCATTAATTGCTCATATTATCTTACAAATGTTTTGGAACTAAAGTTACATTGTTTTATTTGTTATTGTTTAGGTTTCCTAGGAAAAAGTGTAAAAGACCAACATATTGCCACATTAATATACAACAACATATTGAGACTCGATGCCAAATACTGATAGCCGCTACAGACATTTTATTATCGTGACACTTATTTTATTGCCTGATATCCCATGTACTATATCCCATGTACTATATTCCATATATTTGTGATGATAAAAACAATCTACCCCAAATAAACTAACTAACAGACAATAAATATAGCAAATGCTTTGTAAAAACGAATGCGTATTTAACCTTATAATACTGTTAGACAAAAATTAAAATTATCGTTTTTACCTAACCAAATTTTTTTATAAATTAATTTTCTTAATTTAAAATCAAACAAAATCAAAATCAAAAAACGATGCATTCACAAATAAATGAACGTAAGAACGCTACGATAAGCTGCCGTAGTTCCAAGAAACGTACTACGACGTAGGCACGCCTACGATCTGTCACATTACAGCCGTAGTTCTACGGCGCTACGGTGCAGCGTAAATGAACGTAAAATTATGTAGCGAGCCGATTTAAGCCTTATTCTTTGAGAAATAAGCATCAAATTTAATGAATAATGTTGAAGCTTTGTTTTCCCTTAGCGCAATTTAATAGTTGGTTTAAACTGTTATAGTATGATAAGATTTTGTTGTATGATTTGCCTTATTAGTATTTATTATATTTTGGTTTTGTTTTCTTCGTGATAAATGAAGTAAAATTACTTAACCAACAAGAAAAAAAAATTACTTTCCCAACTAACCACTTTTCAGGAGACACTGCGTGTTGATTAGCGATACTTAAGTAATAGTAAAAGAAGCTAATCATCACGCAATGATTTATCTTATTATAGAGGATAAATGGAGAATGGAGAATGGAGAATCGTGTTAACACTAGCTTTTTTTGATTTCTGCTATATATATATATATATATATATATATATATATATATATATATATATATATATATATATATATATATATATATATATATATATATATATATGTGTATATATATATATATATATATATGTGCTACGTATATTTTACATGTGTATATGTGAACCCAAAAAAAGCCCGAAATCAAACGCACAAGCTGCCCGTAAACAATCAAGCTTATCAACTGTGCCATGATGTCGTCGTGCACAATAATTACAATATGAAATTCTACACATTCACCAAACGTTTCACTTTGATAGCTCAAAGGCTCTCTCCATTCTTTAATATCGGCCCTTCACGAGTACAGGGGAATGTTTGAACTACACTTTATCACTCTTGCACGGACGCCTGCTGGTTCTAATGTAGCTTTACACTAGCCTTTTGCGTGGTTTTACATCGATATATTTATTAAATTTAGATTTTTTATTATTTTTATACTATCTATACGTGGTACGTTCAAATCACCTAAAATAACATTTATACTTTGAATTGGCATTAGAAATTGCTCTTTAAATAGAAAAAAAGAGATTTACTTGCATACTTTTTTGGAGAGATATTTTTATATATAGAAAATGTTACTGTAAGTTATACACTACATTCCCTATTCTTATGACTATTTTGCTATACGTGAGATAAATTAAGCTAAACAAATATCATTTACTTTATCCATTATCGATATACGATATACATTAAATACTTGGTAAAGGACCCGACCCCTTTTCAACGGCAGATGCGATTCAAATCTATCCACCGACGCGTATAATTAAAATTGAACAAATCGCACGATACCATCTACATACATATATGAAAGATTAAATTCGAAAACATATAACTAATATGAGATAAATAAAAGATATTTAAGTTATTAATAGTATTTAAAATTGTAGCGAAATTCGCATTCGTTTTTCTTGGATAATAATAAGATATTTGACTTTCGCGTTATTAACACATTTTAAATGAACCAACTGGATTGGATTAATAGCGTATATTAATTTCAAATTTATAATAAGAGAATGTACTTAATTTTCGACTAATAGATACAAGTATCTATATACAGCCTTAAAATATGTAGTTCCACGTTCAACTATATAATGACTTTAGTAGATATACATAAATATTTGTACTAATATTTTAAAGTTGAAGAATGTTTGATTGATCGCACTAATCTCAGGAACTACTGGCTCGAATTGAAGTCTTTTTTTCATTAGATAATCTTTCGATCTAACCCAATGTGCCTACGGTCAAATTTACCTCGGGCATCTAGAATATTCTATAATGCACAATTTGACATATTTCTATTTAAAGACGCAGGCGAGGTCGCAGGTAAAAGCTGGTAATATTATTCATAGCATATTTTCCGTAAAAGCGACAAATAAACTGTATAAACAAAGTAACAAATAAGTTACTCGGTATATACAGTTATATATAAGAACCTATTACTCTACATATGTACATTTACTTTATATCATTGTATGTTTTGTGTTATTGAAGTTTTAAAATGTCTCACACACACATAAAATATAAAATCACATACAATATATAAATTGTTCATCATCAGTAACAAATAATAAAATAAATTGTACTAGTCTTATTTGCCATACAATCAAAGAATCGACAGACAGACAACACATTTAATTATACATACGTACATAAACGAGTTCCCCCGAATATCCCACGCCGTGTTCGCGCATATCGATTGTTTATTTTCGTCGCGTAGGTCAGTTATAGCGATCGTCTCGACTAGAGGCGAGACTGTATATCCTATATAGAGGCACACTGCAATCTGTATATACCGTATAGCGTATACAGATCTGTATATCCTGGTATGTAAAGTTATATGGAGTATTTTACAAGTTTAAAACGCTACATTTCCTGTTTAAGATCTTTGGTTTGATAAATTATGAAACATATACAGACAAAAAGCTTCTGAAATAAACTTTAAGATAAAAAAATAAAATTACACGATTTATATAATAAGCCTCCAATCAAAAAAAAAATTAAACAACACAAAAGGTAAAAAACTTCCTATACATTCGTATTAAATCGTATCTCAATATGCATATTCACTGGTCGGATACACGCACCCCATTCGCGTAGGTCAGTGCCGCAAGCGCCGCGGGCCCCAGACAGCCGTAGCGATACCGTGCTACATAATTTAGGTACTGGGGGAGAATTAGTAAAGATTTTGTGTATTTAATATATGTATATGTACATTCTTGTTGCAGTCGTATTAAAGTTGTAATTTAATGTGTTTACATATCTAGTATGAAATAAAGTAGCTTCCCACAGTTGAAATGTATTTGAAGTACGAATTTTTATATGGTTGTCACTAAAAGATAGAGGGATTCACGGGGTAAGTTTATATGCATAACATATACTGTGTCCATATTATATATGAACAAAGAAAAAATAACAACTATTTGTAAAATGATGTTGTAAAAAGCACATTTTTGCACTTGTACTTGGTAAAGCGTAAAAAAATTGAAAGTGAAGTTCAAGTGGGTGAAACCGCGGGCGGAGCGCTAGTAACATATGATTTGAGTATAGATTTTTCTATTGTCGTCCTTTATCCAGCCACAAGATATAAATAAATGTTCTACTTTTGTTCTAAGATATATATATATATATATATATATACATATATATATATACATATATATATATATATATATATATATATATATATATATATATATATATATATATATATATATATATATATATATATATATATATCTTATCCCAATATTCATATTCAATAGTTAGCTACGCGCACCCTATACGCGTAGGTCAGTGCCGCAAATGCCGCTAGCCCCAGACGGGTAGACTGTAGTGGTGTATAATTTAGATACCAGGTTCCCCTCTATTTAGTTCGTATTTCCTGGATTTAGTATTTATTAGCATATCTGAAGGCAATTGTACATTTTTTTTACCTTATTTATTTAATTTTTCTTAACGTATATTGGGCAATGTAATGGAATACGTAGACTGTGAAGAATGGAAGCTTTTAAATACAAGATGAGGATAAGAAAACGCTCACAAAATAAATATAAATTTACCTAAAATTTTATTTGAATTATTGATTTTTAATTTCATTCTATTTTAGAATTTGTACATCAAAAATAATTTTGGAGAGTCAAAATATAATATTAAGGATAAGTATTATTGTAATATTTTATATGAATTTTTACCATCGCCTTTTTATACAGACAAAAAAGAATGCAAACTACAATCCTTATGAAAATCCCCAACCCCATAAAACGATTTCACACCATTGCAATGCCCATATGGGAAGGGCAATATATAACAAAGTATAAATCAGACATCAAACAAGCGCGTCTAGGCGTACAATAAAACAAAGTCACCCCCCACCCCCCGGACCACCTCCACTACCTGTCGCCCCCCACATCACCCCCCCGGGGCGTGTCCGGACAACGACCCCACAGCTGACGCGCCTGAATGGTAGTACGGCGAATATGTTTATAAACGGGGAAACTGTTTAATGAGCGTATGTTTTCGATTAATACCTGTATGTTTTGCGATGTTCAGATTTTTTTTATTAAACTTTAAAATTAAACCTGACTGTACACATGACGGATGTAGGTTCGATTCCCACTCGTGCGAAGGAAAAGTTTTCATTTCCTTGTTCTGGTAACAAAACAATGCGCGGCGTTGAGTTCCGCAACTCAACAGGTAAAAGCTTCGAAAATTGGGCGGAAAGTGAAAAGCGGAGCTTATTAACACTCGGTCCCCTCTGTCTATTCTGCTATATGCTGTTGTGTAATGTGTATGTGATGTAATTTTGTATTCAACAAACTAATTGATATACTAATACTAATATTGCCATTTATCAATAATCAGGAAGCAGCTATGCGCAAAAGTTTGGTAATGTGAGCCTGCAATAATGTAAAAATATTAACCCGACCCCTGTGGAGAATGTACCTAATATTTCTCTAAAAAAAACACTAGTAAATTTTTCACATATATTATTTAAAAAGTATCTACAGATCATCAGCTTTCTATGGAACTATCACAGAAAACGCAGCAAAAAGCGATCGAAGCGACAAATAAGTGAGAAAAAACCTGAAACATAATTGCATATGGATAACATTTTATTTTATGACACATCGATTGTCAAAAGTGTAAACGAATTATCAGTCGCGTCATTAATTATTGAAATCGATCAGTTTTATTCGTTACACTAATATAATACTCATATTATACATGTAGTCCAACGAATATGTTTATAAATGGGTGGCCATGTTCTGTTTACTATATATATTTATTACAGTAGGTTGAGAAATTTTATACGTTGCTATTAAAATTATAAATTAAAAACAATTGCATTGAGAGATATTTGACATTACCTACCAAAATGTATACAGGCCTACGTCCAGCAGTAGAGGCCTACGTCCAGCAGTAGAGGCCTACGTCCAGCAGTAGAGGCTAGTTATAGACTGATAATGTAATAATGATATGTTTTTATTATGAGACATCGATTGACAAAGAAGAAAACGAATCGAATCGATCACTCGTGTATTTAAATAACTTTGAAATAGTTTTTTTTAACATATTTAGTTTAGTTTTTTTACGCATCTTTTATGCTTTCTCTGGCTACCCTGTTATGTTAACAGGGCAGGCAGAGAAAGCCTAATATTAAGAAGCTTCACCGTCCGCTCTACTATCAGACACTGTACCACTACGTCGCAATGGTCTATTTATTTATTAATTTATATGGTGAATCAACAGCTGTAATATACAATTATACAAATATGATAATAACATGGAGCCACTTATAGATTCACAGGAATAGACAATATGCAGGTAAAGGCTACGACAAAAATAGTTAATTAGATTTTGTCTATGGTTGCTACTTGTTGCCAGAATACTAAAAGGTGTGTGTTTCCTTAAAGATTTTGTAAGAATGGTAAATGATAACTTTTCAAGGAGCATTCAATTTTGTTACTTGCTATGGACGAAATATAGGTAATATCGGCTTTAAATTTAAATCGGTATATGGACTTATGTAACTAGGATTTGTCCAATTATTTCAGATGGCGTCAAAAACCATACAAATAAAGAATATATTTATTAACATAAAACTTATTCAATAAAAGCAGTTCCATATATTTTAAAATGTTCTAATGTTTTTGAAGTTCAAAAAATGAATCTTATATTCTGATATTTGAATTTAACCAACTATATGTCGAATAATAACGAATCACGCTTTAATAAAACATAAAAAAAAGAAACATTACGGTGAAAAAACAAGATATAACTGTCTCTCTTCGACAGAAAAGAAATTTACATATAAAACCGTACCAGCAGAAATACACAAGTAGTTTTAAAAAAAACATTACAAAATATATTATTTTTATTTTGTACTTCTGTATGTCTGTCTGTCTGTTTGTGTATTATTTTTATTTTGTAGTTATCCACAATCTCAATTTTGTTATTTCCTCTGCATTAAGGTTGCCTGGCAGAGATTGCTATTAAGCAATAAGGCCGCCTTTTGTACAATTTCTGTTTCTTTTTATATAGATAATATAAATTTTTGGTATATCTTTTCTTAGGTGTACAAATAATTGGTTTTTATTATTATTATGTATAGCTCGAAATAGTCGCGGCGCCGCAGCACAGCTTCTGCCAGTAAACGCGGCGGCGGTATTCTAATCTCTTTTGGGGACTAACACGTTGTAATATTTTCATTTTCCTCGCTCTGGTAACAAGACAAAGCGCGGCGTTGAGTTCCGCCACCCAACACGCAATGTCTGCGAAATGCGAAAAGCGGGGAACGTAGTGTCCTAACATTGGCTTCTGTCTGGGAACCTAGTGTAGACCAGTCGTAGGACAAGTTGCGGGACCCATCCTGCTATATGCGGGATGTCGCTGCAGGAGAGCCTTACGTAGGAGGAATAAAGATGTTTTAATTATTTCTATACTCCGCTCTATTAAAATAAAGTACAGCTTTAGATTCCACAACGGACAATGCAATTTAGTGAGATTAGAAGGAAAATTGGACCACATTTCATCTATAGGTACGGGACCGGTTTATTCTGCTCACGTAGACGCCTAGTCACTTACCTTACTGAAATACCCAACAATGTGGCATCCATCAGCGTCCGCACAGGTCATGACGTAGAACAGGAAAGGCTCCACGTCGTAGTACAGGGTCTTGTGGTCCAGGAAGAACTTCGCGAGGAGACACAGCTGCTGGCAGTAGTGCTTGTGCTTGCGGCCGTCCACCTGCCACACCGAGAGGTTGTCCTTCCTGTACACCTGCGGGAGCGAGACAAATGTGCCTTAACATACATACACAGACAAAAAAAGGTCAGAAGCTTCATTTGCCCAAATGATGATAAAATGGTTTCAATAAGTTTTTAAAAAGGAATTAGTGCAAATCAGAAACATATATATACTTTCAAAATAATTAAAAAATAAGTTTATAACAAACAACTAAAAATATATAATATAACATATTAATAGATGAACTTTCAAAATATTATAAGAACTATTTTATATACAAAGGGGAACTTATTATAAGACTATTTCCAAAACATATAAAACTTATACTTAATTTAGTTTAGCACTTGTATATCGATACTAATGTATGCTTATATTATACAGAGGAAAGATTTGTTTGTTTGTTTCACAGCGATAGTCTTCACAGTGATTTAAGCCATTTATTTATTATCATTATTATTAGGAATGGCAGCAAAATAGCAGCATCAAAAATATCCAAGGAAACACGGCACTCACTCACCCACACAGTCACTGACACATCACAACCTTCACAACCACCGGCTCAATCATGTAATATTTAAGGCTCAACGGACATCCCAATCCTCCGGGGCTAAGACTAACACCCATAGCCTACCTATACCCTTTTTATGGATGAAGACGAGGAGAGACTGGGATTAAGCTTCCGTATCGTAGGACCGAATAAGTGGGTCTACATTTCTCCAGGTCTAGCTGTTCTCACAAAGGGCAGTACCAACAAGGCCACAATGAGAAGATCGGACTACCAAAGCATACCTACAATCAAATTATTCGACTGGGAGTGACCGAATAGTGCGACATAAAAACAAGAATATTGCATTATTTGATGGGCGAGACGGATTGTCTCCATTCACCAAGGCAGGTAAAGTGCTTGATTATATAAGTAAGTTAAATACTGAAGAAGCCGAAACAGAATCAAAAACAATAAGTGTTGACGTCATGAGAGGTTACGATAAATGAGCAGTTATTCTTTTACTGGGTACCATCAAAGCTTCAACCAAACACAACGTGATTGTGTACGAAGACAGGGGACAAGATCTAGAAGACTTTTGAAATGCAAGAATACCAAGATAGAAAACCAGGTACAGTGCTCGTAAGTGGCACCCACCGCCTCGAAAGGAAACTAGCCGCGGAAAAAAATTACGCGAACGAAGAAGCAAAGAAAAACTCTTAATCTACCATCAACGTTGTAAGCCTCTGCAAAAACTAGGGCAGAGTTACCAGGGCTGATAAAGGACAGGTTACAACACCGGACCTGTTTCCAGCAAGCGAAGCCATAGAACATATGGACAATGCCATCCTTGAGTACATGGCAGTCATAAGAGAGACCATCAAAGTCAACCTTGTGATCTGTGGGAAGACTTTCGAACTTGGAAAGAAAGGTCTGCTGGAACAGAAGGCGGATGTTTATGATAACAATTGTCTATGGCTTCGTATATAAGGATGACAGGATAATGGAAGGAACAAGTCCACCAAGATATAAGACATCGTCTGATGACCCAATCCTCGTGGTAGCTCGATGCACGGAAGTCGCGCTGGAACAGAGAGTTCTCAGTATGGCACAGACCAGGGATAGATTAGGAGACACCAGTAATACAATGGATTAACGGTGTACCTGGCTGCGGGAAATCCACCTGGGTGGTCAGGCATTTTATCCCTGACAGTGACTTAGTAGCAACTACAACGACAGAGGCAGCAGAGGACCTTAGAAGGAAGATCACCTTTAGTTACACAAGGGACGCAAAAACAAAAATCCCTACGATCGCATCAATACGGGTAAATGGTGTTTCAGAAAAGCCCACAAGGCTGATAGTGGATGAGACCTTAATGAACCATTTTGGGGCGATCGTAATGACAGCCATATTAGCAAAGGCCCAAACAATTACGCTCATCGGTGACATTAACCAACTGCCCTTCATCGATAGATTAAACCTCTTCCAAATACACTATATCAGTCCAAACCTAGTAACGACCATCACTCAAGAGCTTGCAAAATCATATTGATGTCCATTGGACGCGCTCAACGAGGTTTAGGATGGAATCTATTCGGCCCAACTCATAACTCGCTCCTTGAGAAGATCGAGATACACGCGGCAGATACACGATAGAGCGGACCTAACCAGGAGAGGATATGTAAGGGAAGAAAACTAAACGAGGCCCAGGGATTAACATGCGAGTCCGTAGTGATCATCCAAAGAAAGACCATCAAGAGCGTCATACACGACAGTGTACCCCACGCTGTCGTCGCAATAATAAGACACCAAAGGATGTATTTACTACTCTGACGCCGAAGAAGACGAAATCGGCAGGTTCATTCGTCAGGCAAACGAAAGTTCCATGACTGATATAGTGGAACATAACATCAAAACTGCTATTTCCTATAGAGACGAGCTCGCCATAAAGTCTCTTACAAGGTACCTGGATTCGAAAACGAACACAACAGCTGAAGATATTGTCGACGACAACTGTCGGCCAGCCGGAACATAGATGAGGATCGATTTGCACTAAAACTGCTTTCGACCGAAAATCTCCAACTCTAATTACACAAACAAGGATAACAAAAGTCTGTGGTGAAAAACAAAAGATATATAAAAAATAACCATTATTTACCATTCGAATCATATGTTATCTGTGATGGACATAGGTGATAGAATATTTAAGTTTTACAAAAAAAAAAATGGGCTAGCTTGAGAGCTATCGTGCGTGCGCTACGTAAATAGTTCAAGCTGCGGTAAAAATGATATACGACGAATTGCTCCTCTTTAAAAGTTCAAAAAGTCCGCGAGAGCCTATGTAGAACCTACAATAACTATTTTTATGTTTTCCAAATCACAAAAATATAAAGGCATATACTAAATAAAACTAAATACGATGTTTCATAAATAAATACCTTATCTTAATAAATACTTGCTTACAGGAGTTACTGATAATAATATGCGTTCCTATTTTATGTGTTAAAAAAGTCCAGCGGGACATGGAAATATTATTTATAGTTCAAAGAGCTGTAACAAATGATAGTTTAGGAATTCCTCCACATAAAAAGAATTACAGAATAAAAAAGAAAATACATCCCTGCCAGGCAACAGGCAAAAAAAAACGTTTAGAAAAGCGTATTTAAGCGGCGAATTTAAAAAATATACTTATTGTGTGATACAATGGTGGTGGTGTCCCACTAAATGAATATAAACCTCGTCTCCCGGGGGGTGCCGCCACACGCACTTGGAGCGGTGGCGCGCGGCCCCGGCGGCGCACTGCTGGTGCTGCAGGCAGTGCTCGCACACGAACAGCCGCGGCACGCGCGCCGCCGCGCCCGGGTACGGCGACTGGTACCACACCTCCATCATGTACTTGCCCATCACCACGTACCTGGCGGGGCTTGTTCTCGTTATACCTAGTCTGCCTACCCCGACACGCGTAACTCGTATGCGAAATATTGCGTTAAACTATAAAAAAGACGAGTAGACAAAAACATAGTGTCAAGACCTTCACTCTCCACTTTCCATCCGAATTCGAGATATTGCGAGCGGAAAATGAACACCACTGTTTTTCTCAAGCAGGCATCGAACCCACAGCCGTAGGATTCACAGTCAGACTTTATCTCGTGGTGCCATGGAGGCCTTAAAAAATTACTATGTCATTTGAAAAAATAATATAATAATAATAAAATAATAAAATTTATTGATAATTTAAAAAAATAACAAGAATAATCAATATTTTTATCACATATCAGCAATATGAAATTTACAAAATTTCCACTCAAAGGATAATAAAATACATCTAACCTCTCAATGAGAAAATAATTATAAAAAAATAGGGAAATAATCTCACCTAGTCCCCTTATCCGTCGATATATCACCCAGCTCCTCCTCAATCTTCACGGCCGCCAGCGCCTGAGCGTCTCTGAACAGCCTCAAGTCGTAGTCTGGCGCGAATCCTTCGAGCGCCGGTTCCCTCTCTTCCCCGATCTCTTCGTTCGACGGCATCGACCGGAGCTCCTGACTGCCTTTCCATTTCGATCTCATGTCCTGGGGGGATATTGTTAAAATATTTTTTATTGATATATCGCTTTAGGTATTGGAAAAAGCCTATCTCGTTCCTACGACGCGACAGTGTGATACAAAAAAAACTGGTCACTTAGATTTTATCATTTAAAGTTACCGAAAATTAGGAACAAATCAACTTATTTATACAAAATATACATGTCTTACAACGACACATATCTTCCACAAAATAGAGGCATGCAAATAGTCGCGTCATCATTGTTTACGACATGAGAATAATGCAAGACAGAAACGGCGGCGGACCTTGACTTTGAGCTGGTAGGCGCGCTGCTCGATGGTGGGCATGGCGCGCGGGCGCTGCTGCAGCGCGGCCAGGGCGCGCCGGCGCGTGGCGGCCGCCGCGGCGCGCTCCTCCGCCGCCGCCACGCACCACGCGCCCGACACGTTGTGGTACGCCGGGCACGCCGAGAACGTGAAGTGCCGCGCCGACTTGCCGCCTGCCGCCGCACCGGCACCATTGTTACCACCATTGTTAGTCGGAAACGGACCGTAACGTAACGTAGTGTCCCGATATATAACGATAGTCGATATTTCTTTAATCAATTTATTTGTAAATTATTTAATCAATAAAAAAAAATGTAAACATCACTTGTTGTACTTTATTTAAACTACGCTATGCTTTTAGTCTATTCCTTGCTTATTTATTTACTTAATATTTAAAACAAAATTAGTTATATTTAAAATTTTGTACAGATCTACAATTTTGATGCAAAGAGATATAAACTATTTTTTAGTACTATAGCAAAATATCGATAAATTAAAAATAATAGCAAAATATCGATAAATTAAAAATATTATAAATTTCTTCCTATATTTCAAACTCTGACATTGATATTTTTAAAAGTATCGACATATCGAGAATCCAATATTTCATAAAATATATCTTATATACAATATCGACATAGTACGTTCCGCAAGCTGAGGTGCGGGGTGCGGGCGGTAGCGACCAGCGTACGATGAGTCGATACGCTTACGTTACGTTCCGCTTAGTGAGCTTTGCAGTAGGGAGTTTCATACTATGAATACTGTAGAGCGGCTCGAGTAGATGCGTTTACGTTTCCTTTCCGAGTTATGATATGTGCGCTATGACCTTAAATATTATTACAATTTTACGAAGGATCTTTTCTCTTATTATTTCAATGAAAAAAATATTAATGATTTTATAACAATTATTAATATTATAACTCGTGATTCCTTTATTAATTAAAATGTTCATAAAAAAAAATAAAGATTTATAGTATCGATGATCTCACCCAAATGTCCCGAAGAGTCACAGTCTCTGACCGGACAGCGCCTCTCGGAGGGCGCGACGGGCGTCACGGGGAGGGCCGGGGAGCGCGCGATGGCGGCTCGAGCTTTCGCTAACCTTTTGTCGTCTTTACTAGAAAATTTGATATTATTTGTGATGATTTGAATTTTTTGATAATTGATTTATAGACATACATATGTATGATAAATACATTTTTGACTAAATAATAAAAATATAATTTCTACACCATATGTTATATTTTCATATTTTTTTTCATAAAATTTTAATAAGAAATTTGAGATTCACGATTTTCAATTATTTAAAATTAAACACTTTTACTGGATTAATCGCATATTTTATCATATTATTATATTTTTATGATACACTTTTTAACGAACTTAGCCGAAAAGACACGAACTACTGGTGTTCTTGAACGTTGGGTTTCCTAAAAGTGTACTATACAGTAATATATGCAATAAATACAGTTTTTTTTCTATTTGTCATGATTATCATAAAACGTAACTTAAAAAGATTATAAAGCAGGTATTTCTCGTTTCTTTTAAGCGTCACGTTTAGTACCACATATAGCTTAGTAAGCTGAGTAAGTTAGACTCTCCAGAATTTCATACTCTCCATTTTGCTCAAACTCAAATCTCTCCTATATTCATTAGTCTACTTTTATAACATAAAGTGGGCATCGAACCCTCAACCATAGCTGACACGTTGTCATAATTATTTTAATCAAATCTAACCTTTGCAATAAATGCTTATAGTTATGCGACTGATAGCAGATAATTTTTTTTTTTTAATTCTAACCTTTCTTTTTGCTCCTCTTTCTTCTCTTCTACCTCTGAATCAGTGTCTGTGTTATTGAGTTTGGTCGCTGTGGCCATTCTAGTGACACGGGCTGACAGTGACCTGGTCAACTTTCTGGGCATCGTGCCAGTTGGGGAATCCCCTGAGTCACCACTTCTCGCTGTTATTTCTTGCTGTGAAAACAATATGTGGATAATATTAGAATAGAACAAACAGAAAAATATATCCTATTGGAATGGAAGGTAATGGAATGTATAAAATATATGTATGTAAAAATGTACAAAAAAAATTGAAATTGATAATGATAATATTTTCTAAATGTTTTTTCATTTTTGTAACTTAAACTAGCTTTATAATATTGTACTTTTTACTTTATAATCTGAGTTACTTATAAGCTAGACTTAACTAATGATGCAACTCCATATGTATATATTCCCGCTGGGCACATATTATATATTTTTTTTAATTTTGTTGTGAGTTTAATGCTGTTAGCCCTATTGGCTTTGACAGCGACACCGGTTGGGGAGGGAAGAGGGTACTCTGTCCCTGAGTGTTATACATATGTATTTGTAACAAGTACAATAAAGATGCTAATTCAACCTCAAGGGATTTTGTATATATATTTTTAGCTCCACAATTATCCAGCCTTCTTTTATCGGATCGTAAGTTTTTTGGTTACGGGATCTGATCTTCCAGGTACTTTTTATCCTCCACTTCACATTCCAGCAGAAGAGAATATAGGAGTATCTGAACACTTTCTCTCTGTCTTATCTGATCACATGCAGAATAGTGTAAAGTTAAAAAATCCAAAAATCCAGCATATATTAATATAGACAGAAAACCTGGTGCTTAAATATTCCTTTCTACATTTACTATCTAGAGAGTGCTTCGTAATATTTAGTATATCTTTACCATTTATAAATATATTCTAAATAAAATTTATATAGAAATCATGTCTCACCTTACTACTAGCATTTGAGGGGGGTTTGCTGTTAACAATTTTGGCACTTTCCTTCTTACTGGGTTCACTATCACTTTCTGAAGACACTGATTCAACTGAAGACTGACTTGAAGAGCAAGACGATGCAATTTTGTCTTCCACTGCTTTTTTAGGAGGAGGCCCATTAGATCTGCTTGCTCTTCTTTTTGCGTTATCTTTAGAATCCTTAGAATCTTTTGAGTCATTTGAGATTTTCGAGTCTATTGAATCCTTAGAATCCTGTGAGTCCTTTGAGTCTTTTGAGTCCTTTGAGTTCTTCGAGTCTTTTGAGTCCTTTGAATCCTTTGAGACTTTTGAGCCTTTTGAGCCCTTTGAGCCTTTTGAGTCCTTTGAGTCCCTAGAGTCTTTTGAGTCTTTTGAGTCTTTTGAGTCTTTTGACTCTTTTGAGTCCTTTGAGTCCTTAGAGTCCTTTGAGTCCTTTGAGTCCTTAGAGTCCTTAGAGTCCTTAGAGTCCTTAGAGTCCTTAGAGTCCTTAGAGTCCTTCGAGTCCTTAGAGTCCTTAGAGTCCTTTGAGTCTTTAGAGTCTTTAGAATCTTTGGAATCTTTAGAATCTTTAGAATCTTTAGAATCTTTGGAATATTTAGAATCTTTTGAGTCCTTAGAATTTGAATCATCATTTTCTACTATAAGAGGTGATGGTATTGATTCTTTATCATCACTGGATTTTCCAGATGATTTTTTGTTCCTTGGTGAAGCTTTTGGACTAGATTTAGACGATGTCTTACTTTCCTTGCTTTCTGATTCTGATTCAGAACTGTTATCAGGGGAAAAAATGCTTTTCTTTTTCAAAGAATTTGTATCTGGCTTAAATGATTTTGGTATAGTTTTTGATATAGCTTTAGATTTAGCACCAGTTGTAATTCTTGGAGTTGAGGGTTTAATTTTAACAAGAACAGCTGCCGCATTTTTTATCTTTGTTGATCTACGTCTTGGTGGCATAGGTTTGGGTGTTGCTGGCTTAGGTGGTTCATCGTCACTTGATGAAGAAATTTTTGATTTAGGAGTCTGTGGCTTTGGTTCTTCTTTATTTTTCTCTTCTTCTACTGGAGTTGGTTTTGGAGATTTAGGAACAGGTGGTACAATTGCTGGAATATCAGAGGTTGATGATTCCGAGTCAGAACTGCTAGAACCTGATCCTGAACTGGTTGAAGAGGTTCCACTGCTGCTGGAATCCGAAGTGGATCCAGAGCTACTGTCGGTGCTGCTATTGCTCACCTGTAATTTTATATATTTTCTATATGTAATGAGTTTTAAAAAAATATAATATATACATATTTTAAATTTATTTAGCAAGAACATTATTTACATTCTGGTCTATGATTACATATATTATAATCGCATTATTAAGAATATATTATATAAGAATATATTTTTTGAGATTTATGTTTATGGTGCTCAATCACAAATGAAGGAAACAAATCAATTGAAAATTGTAAATATTTCATTTAAATTATTTCTTATCACATAACGCTATGGATAATAAAATATAATATTCAAAAGAAGTGAATTCAGACTACATATACTAAAGTGATACAAAATATTTTGACATTTTGGTGCATACATTATGTTTAGCAAATTACAATTATAGTTGTTCACATTTTTAAACATAAAATGTATTTTTTTTGAGTTTAAATAATAAAAAACACAAGTATGTAAAATACAAAAATACTCACATCTAGATTAGTCATGATGGTTATTTATGGCTACCTTTTAACTAATGTGTGTGTGAAAATTGATATTATTAGTAACAGTCTATCTGGAATATTTATTAGTGGGACATTTTCCAATATAACACAATAATATTGCAAAAATAACAGCACCTTTTACAAAGTAGTCAAACAACATTGACAATTTGACAAATTGAAGTGACAATTTCAGATAAAAATAAAACAATAGTTTATGGTTACTAGTTTTTGGTTAAAACGTCATATTCTTTTAATTCGTTTTATCTACATTCAAAATAACAAAAACATTACACACTTCTGTTACTTTTGTTTCTATTATATTTTATTCAAAATTAATAAAATATATTTTTCCAGAGGCCAAATATCTGTGTCGGACATACGTTTACACGACACCGGATCCTGAAGCTATCATAGTCTGATCAACATAGCCTGTTCAAGCCTACATAGATAATACACCGTATTAGCTTGCCTGTAGACATGTACAACGACTCTGCTCCCGTAGTAAAAACTGTTGCTTTTTATCCGTAACAATTTTTTATACATTTTCCCATTTACCTTTTTGTTTTAATATCGAATTTCACATTAGTGTGTGTAAATATTCTACATTGTAACGTTCCTCATTAAAAAGCTAAGAAGCTGTTGATGTTTGTTAAATAATTTACATGCAAAATGAAATATAGATTTTATATTTTTCAAAGAGATTAGGTTAATTTCTTTACATTCTCAACATTGTCGTAGTCTACAGTTGCAGTCGGGCATAGTTTTGCATATCTTTATTATCTAATGCTTGTAGCAAACAAGTGGAAGAGCGCTATTTGTTAAATCGAGCGCTACTTTTGAAATAATAGCGCACTTAGCGCGCATAAGAATAGGAGAAAAGAATAAACATTTCTGCTTTGTTACTACTACGTAAATAATTGAGATGTCATTTCCACTTGCTATACTAGCGACAATAATTTGCTGTCTACAATTGGATACTTTTTAACTTGTCCACCAACATGACTACCCTCCATATTTTTTTGTTATACTTGAACGTCAAACCCAAATATTTATGTCAATTGTCATTATTGTTTTTCTTTTTGGTAGTTCTGTTTCGTGAACCGTCTCGTTGTTTACAATATGCAAATTTGCGTTATTATAATGGTTTAAATGCAATTATTTTTACAACAACATTTTCTATTAGTAATACTCGTCGCACACAAAACTTTTAACAATGTCAAGCAGCTCAATGGATGATATACCTGAACAGTGCAAAGTGAGTTCGCAAGTGGATTTTGATTTTATTATTAATTCTTGTTTTGTTTTCTTGCATCTAACATGTGACCTTCAGTTAAGTCTGAACGAAATTATTTTACCATCCATCGGCCTTGATTTCACACCGTAGCTTATAATTGCGTCATAATGTTACTTATTAATAACAGTTCAGAGACAATGCACACGTAAATTATCAATATTAGAATAATAGTTCAGCTACAGCTATGAGTTAAGCTTTAATAATAAAATATATGTTGATTTATATATTTGGCAGTAAAAGTTGCTGAGTATTATTATTTCGAAAAAAAAATCTGTTGGACATTTAGTGAAACTCTTACTTTGTTTTGAAAGATTAGATAAAAGCCCTTAACGTATATTAGATGATTCATATATGTCTAAGTGAAAGATTTAGGATACAACAACCACTTGAATGATATCCAATAAGAATATCAAGTAATGCATAGTCATTCTATCAAAATTACCCACAAATTGACTAATATGTAGTAGTCTCTCAGTTTTCTGAATTTATATTTAAAATTTTAATATCTTACATTATTAGGTATAAAATATTTTTTAGGACCTATTCACACAAGATGGAGTTCTCCTCAAGGCATGTATTGGCCGATCAATCAGTGAGCTGAATTCTATCGGAATGCTTTGCATCGTACAAAATCCAGACAGCACTAAATGTATTGAATGGAGACCAAATGACCTTATTACAATTGATTCAGACACACAAGATCAAGAGTGGGCAGTTGTTAACACAATTGGTAACTATTACAGTTTTCATATGTTTTAATAATACACTGTATTTTACGTACATCGATTATTAGGTGGGTAGGTGGAGACACTAATCACCACTTTCTACTCATTTTAGGTCACCCAAGGCCATACTTCATATTCTTAATTGATTCAACTTTGAGTATTATAATTCCTCTGGATGAGGGTAACCCTTATAATAATAATCTTTTTCTACAGTCAATATTTAAACATACATTTCGGTTAATGTGAAATTGGTTTGAATGTATATTATAATTATATTCATACCACGCATACATTTTATCAGCAGCTTAAGGAATCAGCGCATCATTTTGTTTGCTACCATTTTCATTTTAAATTGCATTGTATGCTATGTAAACAATTTCACACATATAAAATTAAATGAAGTTTAAATTTTAACAGCACATAATATAATACCTTTTATTATTGAATTTATCATCATGGGTCTCTTGATAAGTCAAGTGGTAGACAGATAACCTTAAGGTTATATTATATATATATATATATATATATATATATATATATATATATATATATATATATATATATATATATATATATATATATATATATATATATATAAACAATGACCTGATGTACTTTAGGTTATGTGGGAAAATAAATATGAAGTTTAAGTGGACACAACGCCGCGCTTTGTCTTGTTACCGAAGCGAGAAAATGAAAATATCACATTTTCCCAAGTGAGAATCGAATCCACAACTGCGCTTAGACGCTGTGTCGCTGCGCCCGGACGGCCTAAGAGTGTAATATATAAATTTATAAAATTACATATTTTTCTTATCAATTGAAAACCAATAATTTTATGAAATTGATAAGGATTTTACAAATAAATTTCTTTTGAAATAAACCACATACTGTTTTAAATAATATAAGTTGACGACGCAGTAGAACAATGCCTTCAAACGCTTCACGTGTTTTGTTTATACCAACATATACACAAATTATGTACGGTGGCAGCGTAGGATCCAAAAAAAACCAAATCTTTAAAATATTTTATTAAAAATTACAATTTAAATTATTAACTAAAATGGTGACTGCTTGCTCGATGTGAGAAAACAAGAGTGAAGAATTATTTTAATATTAAAACTAACATGAACAAAAACATTGAATGAAAAATGACACTACGTTTTACATTACTTGCTGTTACAATTCTTAGATTTGATGGAATGCAGTAAACAAGTTACGCGAATTCTGGCTAAGCGATTGCCGGGTAGTGTGGGAACCGCACCTATTCAGCCTCCTCCTGAAGAACAGCACCTATTCAGTGTCCTTGGATCTCGAATAGTGCTGGAGTATAGGTTCCACTGGATCTGGGGTTCCAGCTTCTTTCTTCGATATTTCCCTTGCGGTTGATGCTTTTCGTTAAAGAATTTTCTTATGAATTATAGCAATTATAATTTAATATATTATAATGCATTTGATATATTATAATAGCAATTATAATGAAGATAGTTATTATAGTTGCCGTTAGAATTATTCCATATAGCGGAATTGTTATATGATAAAGGCTATTAGATGTTGTAGATATTTTTGAACTAAATGATTATGCGGAGATTTTTCTATTTGCTTCAAGGATGTCGGTCAAATTTATTGAGTTAAGTTTCAGTGTTATTTCAAAACTTTCCTTTTTTTGTTGTATTAATACTTGTTAAATCAATAATTTCCAAGGCTTGTTCTTTTATATTATTATTGCTATTAATTAAAGTAAATAGCGTATTTTGTATAGAACATCCTGCTGGTAACATTACGAGATAGCTTTCCCGTATTTTTATGTATTTCTGTTGGTTGCACGATAGTTTCAATTTAGTTGGTTGTGGAATGGTGATAATATAATATCATGAATGCAGTAAACAAGTTACGCGAATTCTGGCTAAGCGATTGCCGGGTAGTGTGGGAACGTAACACACAGAGAACCTAGACACTTTGTTTACCAATTACTACTTGTATCTATGGGCGTAGGCCCAGGCCCCTTAGAGCTGTCGTGGCACAGCGGCACCGCGCCTGTCTATAAACGCGTCGGTCGTTGGTTCGATTCTCACTAAAGGAGAATGTATTACTTTCATTTTTCTCTCTCTCTCTGATAACAATACATAACTCGTATCTCGAAAGGCGGAAAGCGTGTATATAATAATTTAAATACTTTAAGTGTAAACTGCAACTTTTACTTATTTTGGGAAGTCACAAAATAGTTATTATTGCTAAAACCAGTATGTAGCAATGTTATATAGAATATGTAATTATAACGAGTGTGGACTGAACCATCGGAAGTACTTTGGTTTAGAAGATGTAGAAGATTATCGGTATTGGCCGAACCTAACATTTCGCTGTAAGTCTTCCTCCGGGCGGAGATTGAATCCTATACTATAGTACAATCAGACATTGCCTTACTATACCATGACGGTCCTATATTTAATTATTATAAATAATTGATTCCAAAGAAACAAACAAATCAAAAGCTCTGTTTTTGAGTTGTTGGAGCCTTCTTTTAAGCTTTCTCCAGCGCCAGGTCTCCACTCTTTCGTTATCATAATATTTGTAGATAATAAATATAATTCAACATGCCTATATAATTATTAAATAACAAAAGTAATTTAATTCTTAAAAAACAATAAGAATATCCCCGTGCCGTGTGAGTGCTGCTTGTCATGTTCGTCAATCAGTCATATATATATAAAGGAAAATGAAAGGCTTTTATAACTATATTATATATAAACAATATTGATTGTCATAGACATCCGTGGGAACAAAAGTAGCCCAAGCTAGCCGTGAATAATTTAAATATAAATTTTATACAGTGTGTTCAGTTCGAGGACATAATGTTCCCACCAGTGTGTGGTCAATTATACCCATATACAAATGTTATCATGCAATAGGTTTATGTACTCGTATGTATCTATTGTAAATGATATATATATATATATATATATATATATATATATATATATATATATATATATATATATATATATATATATATATATATATATATATATATATATATATATATAATATTTAAGCTTTAATGGTATGCTTTTAACCACGTCTCAACATAGAATTAATATATTGATTCAAAATATTTCATAAAATGCCGCTGACGCGCGATGACGCTTCGATTGGAATATCGTCAGGTCCCACCGCCTTGCCATTCTTCATGCGTCGAAGACAATTCCGAGTTTCATCAAGGGTTATTGGAGGGATATATATATATATATATATATATATATATATATATATATATATATATATATATATATATATATATATATATATATATATATATATATATATATATATATATATATATATATATATATATATATATATTACTATATAAGCAATTTTAAAATGGTCCGATTTCCCCTCGTAGAAGTTTTTATGTTAATAAAAATATAATTGTTCCTCTAGTACGGTAAGACAAATCTTGAAATGTGAATTAATATGGCTACGATTTTAATCTTCTGGTCGGAATATCAACTGCATTTTTTTATAAAAAAGTCAATAGACGAGTACTCCTATTAAATTTGTATATTATTTTCGATTTCGAAATTGGAATTATTTTAGTTTTATATTATTATATTATCATTTTTATTGCAATCTGTCCTCAATATCTTGCTAGGTCGTCGCCAAAGAACACTGAGTGGCAACATGACGTCCGATTACGCGGCAGCTAGGGCTCGAATAATACGAATACCACTGGAGGAGCTTAAGACCTTCAAGATATCCAGGAACAACCAGCAAATGCAATTCTCAACCAAACAAGGAGTTTGGCAGAATACATTCTATTTCCAACATGGCAATGCAGAAATATTTGTTGCCTATTTAAAGAATCATGCGAAAACGGCGAAAACTAGGCACGATAGGAATACCTATGTGATAGTGGAGCCAAACGACGAGTCACAGGTCTTGAACCGTTCTTTCGCCGAATTGGATATCTTTACGGAAAACACTACGGACGTTGTATGGAATTTGGTGTCGAATTTGAGACAGAGACCCTACGAGACGACCATGGAGGCGTTTTCTAAACTTACTGATATAGGTGAGGTTTGTTTTTAATTTGTTTCTAGAGGAGTGTGCCACAATTTTCTATCATTTGATTTGGTTTATTGCAGAAGATCTTATAAATGTAATAATTAATAAAGAATAATATATTTATTTCTCCCAGCGCGAAAGAATCAACCCATAACCATCATTTTTAAAGTCAGACGCTTTCCTGCGCCATAACCTCACAACGTAGAGCTTAATTGAAAAGCTTAGACATATTATCAGTAGAATACAAGTACAGATTAACTTTTGGAATATTTGGTCCCTATTTTAATATAAAATTCTCAGTTTACTACGGAAATGAAGGTATGAACGGTAAACGGGATGTTTCTGAGGAAGTGGCGGATCTCCTGACAAAAAGTATGAGCGCGCTGGAAGACGGCACCTCAGTGACTAGGAGCGATGAATACGAAGTGATTAATGTGAAACCGACTTTGCCACCGCGCCCGTGTATACCTAGGTGAGTTTTTAACGAAAAACGCAGTCTCTAGAGGATCACTTTGCTGTCTGTCTGTATGTTTGGACTTTTTCAAGAACAGGCTTTCGTATGTATTAGATGGCCATCTATTATCGTAGGCCATTATTTTAATGTTTTCAGAGGAAGTCCACTTTCAACGGAGAAGTGGGAAGGCCTCCAGGATCCAGAGGGTCGCGTGACAGAGGTGGATGGCGTCAAACAACTTATATTTAGAGGCGTGAGTTATATTTATATTGTGTTTGTTTTTGTGTGGCTGTGAACTACCCGCGTATAACAGGTTTCGAGATTTTAAATTATAAGTGCAATTGTTAAACAAAAAAATACATTTCAATAATTAACGAAAGCCAACAAGCTCTTCTTCAAATTTAACTGATGGTTATATCTCTATAGCTTTGTTTATGTTTATATAACTTGTTTTTTTCTTTTTGTTTTTATTTCTTAAACTTAATTTTTACGGACGTCAAGTACATTTTTTTTTTATAAAATTCTTATTATAAAAAAAAGAAACATGCGTAAGAACCGAAAAGTGTTTGCAAAAATAGTCTCCGCTTGGTTTATATTCTGTACGGTAGGCTGTCGGTGTGTAGTACATATGTAGTCACTTTATTTTCTATCTTTGGTCCATGTACATTAATACCGAAGACAATGGTGGCCGCAGTGTGACAGCGTTCCTCATGAGGAGCAATGAATAATATTCATTTTCCCATTCTGGACAGACAAAAGCTCCGCGTCCTCGGCCCCAAAGCCCCACAGCCCCACAGCTGGTGGGATAGATGCAGTTAAGTGGGCTAAATCGTGCAGCTGTATAGCAGATATTGTACTTTGTACTTTGAATTGTTTAGCACAATGTTTTTGCTTTCTCGTTATTTAAAACTTGTGCTAACAGTATTAATAATTTCCTGATTAGAATCGATAATTAGAAAAAGCTTAAAAATGTCCAAAACGTATGATCTGCAGGGTGTAGCACATTCAATACGCCATTCAGTATGGAAATATCTATTAGACTATCACCCTTGGCACATGACGCACGGTGAAATAAGAAATTTACAAAAGAAGAGAACAGAGGAATACTTCTCGATGAAACTGCAATGGCGTGCAATGACGGAAGGTCAGGAGTCGAGGTTCTCCGAATACAGGGACAGGAAGAGTCTAGTGGAGAAGGACGTGAACCGCACGGACAGAAACCACCCGTTTTTCGCCGGCGACGATAACCCCAACTTGGTTGTCCTCCAGGATATCCTGATGACATACGTCATGTATAACTTCGATCTGGGCTATGTGCAGGGCATGAGTGACATACTGGCGCCGTTGTTGCTGTTATTGGGCAACGAGGTGGATAGTTTCTGGTGTTTCGTCGGGTTCATGGAGAGGATTGTGAGTATTGTTGTTCTTTTAGTTATGTCTCTTATATAGATTAGGGTAGATTTAATTTATATGTTATTTACGTTTTATTTATTAATTATATATATTTTTTTAATAAATTTGGATACTCCCAATTCATTTTTAGTAGAAATTCTTCTAAACTAGCGCAAACAAAGAAAAAATTAATACATGGTTACAAATTATGCAATTTTATTGTTATTTTTCCTTATTTTGAACATTAAGTAATGTTTATTACTACCAATCAATTTCCAGGCTTCAAACTTCGACATGGACCAAGCCGGTATGAAGCAGCAGCTGTTGAACCTGCAGCTACTCCTCAGCTTCAGCAGTCCGGAGCTCGCCAAGCATTTAGCGTCCAAGGACTCGGGGAATATGTACTTTTGTTTCCGGTGGCTTCTGGTTTGGTTTAAGCGGGAGTTCTCTCATCGGGATATTATGAGGTATGCATTTTGCATTTGTTGGAAAAAGTATATGAATTATTTAAAAAATACCCTCCGACAGGAAGATATAGCGTGGCTTTGAGCTCCGACACTCGACGCGCAATGCGGAGAGCGGAGTGTTCGAACACTACGTTCCTTCTGAAAGTACGTAAAAATATGAAGCGTAAAGAACAATTAAGTAAGAACATAATTTACCTGTATACAAGTCTCATAGTATACATCTACCCTGATAAGAATTTAGAAAGCATTATGGTGTTATCTTGTAACTAAATTAATATTCTATGAATAAAAACCTTTACATTATGTTTCAAATTCCGGTTAAATGATAAAAGCTACTCTTTTTATTTGAAACATATTTTTTAATGTTATTTACACAATAAGAGATAAAAAAAATAGATACCTCTCTCTTCTTAATTGAAATATAAAAATCTTGTTTTACTAATAATTTGATAAGAACGTATGGCTTAATTCGCTAGGAGCGGTGCGACGGTATCCGATTGGCGCGGGTTCGAGTCCCGCTACTTTTAAATATTTTTTTTTTTATATAAGTTTTTTTAATCTAAAATATGGACGAAGTAAGTGTTTTGTCACTGTTTTTTTTTACCTATTTGTTATCTTATATCCTTGTTTTTGTTTAGACTGTGGGAAGTACTCTGGACGGGGTTGCCGTGTGCCAATTTCCATCTATTGATATGTGTTGCCATACTCGATGCGGAAAAAGATATTCTTATCAGTAAAGATTACGGATTTACCGAGATATTGAAGGTATTTGATATTTTTTTTTTTATGTGACTTGCTGAGTCGATCATTTTTATTGTCATTCTTATGCTTTATATATGTAATGAAAATTCATATATAGTATAGATTATATAATATTTCATCAAAATTAATGTCGAGGCGAAACGACACCGCGTCCGACTGTCAATACGGCGGTAGTGGGTTCGATTTCCGTTCGGGGTAATAACAACGCAATGGCTTGAAAATTTGTCGGAAAGCGAGGAACGGAGTTTCTTAACACTAGGTGTCCTCTGCATACTCTGCTATATGCGTGAAGCTGAAATAGGTCAGAGCAAGTATTAAATTTTTAATTTTTATTTTCAGCACGTTAACGACCTGTCAATGTGTCTACAAGTCGATAAAATATTAAGTACAGCGGAAGGAATATACCACCAAATTATATCTACACCACATTTGACAGATCAAATCAGGATAATCTTAGGCATTCCCACTGTCCAGACCAGGCCAGACCCGGACCCAGACTGTAATACAGACCTAGACCAACCCGCGACCAGTCAGAGTCAGATTCAGACCAAAGTGCATGGTAATACGATGACAGACTCGATGGAAGAAGTTATGTATCAAATAGGCTTAGATATGAACTTCTGAGGCACGTTTTGTTGGTTATTTAGTTAGAATGCTGTAGATATAGAGATATTTTTAAGTAAAATTATAGATTTGCACATTTTAATTTAGTATGTAGTTTAATGTAAATATAGTATACAATAATAAAATAGTACGAATATATATATATATATATATATATATATATATATATATATATATATATATATATATATATATATATATATATATATATATATATATATATATATATATATATATATATATATATATATATATATATATTATAATTAGTTCACGCAGTTTTTAAATTAACGTTATTTAAATAATATTTCTTGAGTGTGCGTATACTTTAAAGGTATTTGAACCCACACTCTCTAAATATGTTTTGAGAGAATCAAATTCATATGGGAACAATATACTTATTACCATTCTTCTTGTGGCGGAGCTCAACGCCGCGCCGTGTCTTACGTCTACTGCTAGACTTAATAACTAATTCTATTAGTAAATCCTTTTTTATATATTTAATTTTAATATTAACAATAAGCACGTTTTATGCACACGAAAATAAATGAAAGCTTAAAAGTAAAATAGAAATGAACTTTCATTTAAAGTCATTTTTATATAATAATATTTAGTTACATATAAAATTTTCTTGTAGCATTATTATTATTAATAATGCAAAGTAAATTTTATTGTAATTGTAATATACAATAGTAGTATTCACACAAAGTAAGCTACCTAAGTAAGTAAATAATAGTAATGCACTATTTTTATGCATGGTGGTTGTAGATTTGTTTCCCATATATAAGTCTAAGTCTTATAATGCTTATAAGACTTTATCATCTGGAGCTTGTGTCCAGTCACCAAATATGGAACACTAACTCAGGAAATTTATAACTTCACGCTGTATCCCGCTGTGACAGGATAGGCTGAAAGTAACTAGTGTTACCGACATCTCCGTTCTCAGTTTTACCACAGCGGAGAAGTGAAAAATAATTATTTCCCTCTGTCCCAATGTGCAATAATGGCCTATTTTTGCCTTATGTAATAAATCTTAAATTTTTTGGTTATGGCAACATTGTGATGATTTTACTGTGTGATTTTTTTTTATTTTTGCTAAAGTGAAGCATGAGTTTTTGTTTTCAATCAATTTATTTTAAGTGTTTGTTTCGGTTACCTATACTAATTATATGAAGTAACTAACATTTAGCTTAATGATGCAATTAGTTTGACATTACGCAATGGTTATGGGTTCGATTCCCGTTTAGGGTAATGTCTCTAAAGTGGACAGAATGATGTATTATAATCAATTGCTTTCTGCCTAGTTAACTTCATTATTTTCATTTTTTCACAATATTCCAATGGAACTAGCTAGTAGTATGTGTATACTCTTAAAAAAAAATAACCACAAATCTCTTCTAATAATTATTTCTTTAATATAATGCTACTAAATAAACATATTTTCCATTACAGGTTACACTAGAATATAACGGTATTCAAATATCCGTAGTGACGAAATCTATTTGGGCCCTCCTAGCGTAAGTGACGTTGACAAAATTTGAAAATCTTCATTTTTTTATATATATATAAATAATTTAAAACTTTTATAAAGAGGAAAAAATAAAGCATTTTGAACAAATATGGCTTATTATGTTCTATTTCTTGCAGAATCTATGTAAAATATTTTTAATTCTATTTAATATTCCATCTAAAACTCCATCAAATTAGTATAATTTTTTTTCTTTTTATAAAATACGTTGATTCCAAAGTATGAAGGAATTTGTGGCTATGGTTTTTTTTTTATATAACGTAAAAAAATAAGATTTTAATTACTGTCAACGTTTAAACATAGCATGGGCTGGATGAAGTGATATTTTATATTTTTATAAGGCACTCGTGTTTTTTTTATTAAATTGAGCAAATAAAATTATTTATCTATAGAATTTTGGCTCTGTCACATAACTCATTGCTGCTATATATTTAACGTTTAAGAAAGTAATCCACCAGTCAATTGTTATGTCAAGTGTCTTACGTCATAAATGTTGAATTTTTTTAAATTTCAATCAATTCTATTTGTTATTTTTTTTTAATTCAAAAAATAATAAATCTGTTATTTTCCACATTTTTGATGACATTTAGTTGTTCATAAATTTAGAAATTTTATTAAATGTTTCTCTTATCACTTGTTATGCTTGTGTCACATTTTAATCTTTAAATATTTTGTATATAGTCCATATTTAATTTTTAAGCATGTTAGGCTTTATCGTGGCGCAGTAATGTATGATGGTGTACGAGGTTATTGTAAATTCTATCCCCATTCAGGGTATTTGGAAGGGTTAAGTTCAAGAAGAAAATATAAATAATGAGCCAAATTAATTGAAAAATATTAAAACAAATATGTCTGTGTAAATTGAACCTATGTCCATTGAATTAAACTAAGATTTGTACCTAATGTCACAATGGAACCAATACATAAGGTTTATTTCTTCAGCGCCATGATGGAGCCAGTATATAAATATGTATAAGATTATTTTCATTTATTTCATTAAAGAGTTCAAAAGCGATTGTGATTTGAGAGATTATAAACAGTTTTATTGCACTACCATAGAATCTAGCCTCAAAAAGGCCTTAATTTTCCAGTTTCTAGCGAAATTTTGAAGTAGGTTACATTAACTCCAAGAGTGTGATATAAAATTTTTGTATTATAATTAAATTTATTAACCATTTTCTATTTGTCATTATTATCATTTACTCACAATGTAATTATTCTTTTGTTAAATAAAAGTTTACAGATCTATTTGTGTTATTTGAAAATTTTGTGTACACTTTCAATCACTTGACATTGTTTTCAGTTTTATTCATTTTCTTGCTTGCTTATATCAGGATAGGCAGAGGGAACCAAAACGTTAAGACGCTGACAACTTTTTTCATTTTCGGGATATTGCTCATTGAGTGGTGGAACTCAACACTATGCTTTGTCTATCAGATATATATTTTATCTTTGATAATTTGTAAAAGGGAAAATATTTAATGAATTTTATAAATAGCTTGGAAAGCAGCGCAAGCAATGGTACGTTTGGAAAGTAAATATTTCCATTTCTGAGTCTACTAGACAAAGTGAGGCACGCAGTACCTTCAATTCACATGCAATGTCTCAAAACATACAGAATACATTGTAAAACACAAAAATAAGAGAATTTATATATTTTATTATTGTATTTAAATTTTGTGTAAACATGATGAGATCAGTTTTAAAATAAACAATAAATACTTACAATTTGTACTTAAAAATTATCACTTATATTATATATTTAAAATATTCACTGTAACATTAGAATGGGACTTCAAATGTACATTCAAGCCGTATCTAGTTTGGTAAGATTTATCACACAAGTGACAGTGGAAATTTTTAACTCCAGTATGAGTTAGAGAGTGTCTTTGCAATTCGGATTTTGAGAAAAATCTCTTTCCGCAACTTTCACAGCCATATTTCTTCTCTTTCAAGTGATTTTTCCTTATATGGGAGCTTCTAGAACTAGATGATATGAATGTTGCATTACAGACCTCACATTTATGATTTCTAGTTCTTTTATGATTCCATAACACATGTGAATGAAGACTGCCGGGCACTTTAAATTTTTTAGGGCAAAATTTACAACTGTAGGCTCGGTCATTGCTATGAGTTAACATGTGGATTCTTATATAACCGGGAGGATATGATTTTCCACATTGATCACATTGTCTCAACAATCTTTCAGTTTTACTTCTATCCTTATTTTCAGAGTTAGGCTGACATGAATGATGTTTTAGCTCATCAGAAGTATAAAAACCTTCCCAACAATTTTCACAAATTAATGGTTTTAGATGTAATTTTCTATGTAATACTAATGAACGAAAGTCTTCAAATTTCTCATTACAATAATCACAATCTCGGCCTATGGCTGACTTAACTGTGTGAGTATTAACACAATGTTCATGAAGAGATTTCACAGAACGAAATTCTGCTTTACATTCCACACAAAATAATAAGTTATCTTCCACTAATTTAGGTTCTGATTGCACTGAATTTATTTTTAGTCTATGGGCCTTCTGAATTACCCTAATAGGTTTGAGATCGTCAGATTCGAAACCGGCATCGCATTTATCGTTTGTCGAATCTACATAATGAATGCTCCCGGCCAAAGTTTTCGCGCTAGCTTCAATAAGTGTTTTAAAAGAATATGATATTGTCAAATGATGTACACAGTTTATGCATATTCTATCAGGTAATGAATCATCTGGGATAATCTGAAAGCAAATTCAAATAACATTTTAAAATTACAAGTTATAGTTATTTTAGTTAATATTATAATTTAAATGGTAATATTACAGTGTAATTGTAATTTTTTTGCAAAATATCGGACAGGCGAACACTGTCACCAGCAATCGATATAACTGAGTGGACATGCCGCATTTCTTTGCCGCTACTCAAACATGTTCTACACCGATCCTTATAATTCATTATTTTTACGACGCTATTTTTGTTTTGTATTCAAATATTATGAAATATAAATATTATATTTTTTTGGATGTTTGTTATCAAACATAGGTGACAGTTTAGATATTGACAAGAGCATCTAGGCACAACATTGCCTAATACTGCCACATTAAAAATTAAAAAATAATTAAAATGTTTATGATTTTTATTCAGTATTATTATTTTTAAACCATTTTAGGCTGATAATTGGTCATCAGTCTAAGTAGGCTTGAGCCTAAAAAAGAAACATTAAGATATACCAAATTCTGTTTTGAGATATGATTATTCATTAATTTCCAATGAGGCTCAATACAAGGATAACTTAGCTTGTTAAATTCCAAACAGCGTGATTTCGTATCCTACTATGATCAAATTTTTATACAAAGTTTTACAATGTGTTACGCAAATTAAAATCCACGTGAACAGTAAGTTACCAGACACGTTCATCAGGGTCAGTCCTTCAGTCGCACACTTCTGTATGCACAAATTCTAGAAGCGGATTTGTGGGAATTTGACTAAACGGTAAATATTATTTTAACTTAACTTTAACTTATATATAAATTATTTTTTTTCATAGTTTACATTCCTTTATTTATGAGATAATGGTACTCAGCTACACTAAGTACAAAATAATTTTATAAATCATAACACAAAAAGTGTATACATTTAATATTATTCCAGCCTATAGTTAATTCGTAGGCAAGTAGGTAGTCCGAGGTCAGTTGAAAAAAAAATATTGGTCAGGAATGTTGCATATACCTTTTATGACGATGTTAAATAACTTAATTATGGTAAAAGAGATTTTTCCAAATTCTAATAAATATTTTGCATTTTATGGCTTTGATAAAGGCAGTTAAAGCTGTGACCTAACGCCACGCACAAAAATTTACTTAAAAATCGAACGTATGAGTCAACACGTAGTCAAGTATTATTGTATGATTGTAATAAATTTATACGTGGATGTTATATTTATAGTAATACGTACTAAGTTCATAGTTGTAATATATAAATAAGCTTATTACATATAAATAATTACATGAATTCATAATAAATTAGCTTTAAAGCAAAACATTGTTTTAAATGATTTGATTACAAAATTAAATTGGAATAAAACTGCTATTTTGACTTATGTATATGATTTGACGTTTGAGCTAAGTGACGTCAAAAGAATATATCAACTTCATCGCTAAATTTTGCAATGTTTTGTCAGCCACCCGACGAAGAAACACAAAAAGCTAGGGGAGTTACATCTAATAAGAAAAATCGTAAAACCAAAAAGAAAAATAAGAACAAGTTTAAACGAGAAACGAAGAAAAAACAATTGAAATTTGCAAACACAATGTCAGCTTGGGCTGAGAACTTTGCTGTCGCTGCGACCTGGCAGTTGAAACATCAGGTTGCCTATTGGAAAGCGCGTGCTAAAGCCTTAGAGTACGAAAACACAGTGTTACACGATGTTATACGTAGAAACAATCTAGTTGTGCGCTCTAATTCACAAAAGGAAAAAGAAAATGTACTGCGAACTGAAACTGACGATGATAACAGTGAAATTGAAAGTGATAGTGGTGAAGAAATTCATGATGAAAATATACAAAGTGAAGAAGATTTTGAAGTTAGTGAAGAGTTTATTCAGTTTTTAACGGCCAACGCTAAATATAAAGAAGATGCTAAGAAAGAACGTGAACGACTAAAAGCTGAAGAAGAAGTGACGGACGACATTGAAATAGAAGAAAGAGAAACTTCTGAAGAAAATAGACAAAGAATGAAGGGACTCTATGGGGACAAGTGGCAGAGGATATGTGCATTAGAAATGTCTTTATTGACATCTTTTATTCATGATTCCGATCAAAGTAAACCTCAACATTGGCCAAATATACCATTTAATTTTAATTGTAGCTGAAACAAGTGAAGTACTGTTCTGGTGTTCTGTAAACAAAGAAATATTTTTAATTGAATATATTAATATGAACATGGATTAGAGAAAGCATATTAATCAATGTAAATACTAAAAAATATTTTTGTACTTGAAGGGAAATTACAATGTATAAGTACAGATATTAATAGTAGTAGCATAAATCTTTCTAAAACAAAAAACGTAGCAAAAGCTTTTAAAAGAATTTTGTATATTATATTTATATTTATGTAAGTGATAAAAAGGTTCTTTTTGATTGAATATTCTCTGTTGTGTTCTTCATACAATATGGCACTAGTGAAGAGATCTGTGAACATTATTAAGGTATAGATAAAAATATGGGTATCGTTGCTTATAATTGTTGATGTATACATAAAAATTTCATTAAGATCTAGAGATGTGACTCAATAGCTTCAATTATAATATAAATATTGTATTTATCAATCATATTTTTTGCAATAATATTCGACTGTGATCTTCCTATTAAGATGTTTCTACAAAACTTTTTTTTACTCACAGAGTAAGTAAATATAATATTTCTTCAAGAAATTGGTGTTTCTTTTTTATTTTATATGACCATGTGTTTTTCTTTTGTCAGTTATATCTGAATACAATATTTATTTCATGTATATTATACATTTAAACATTTATTGCATTTTCTAGTAATGTTACATACTTGAAATACTTTAATGAGTAAAAAAAATAAACATATATAGAGGAGATTATAGAAATTTAAATCATCAAAAAACAAATAAATAAATACTTAATAATGTTTATTTGGCTTTGTTAATAGCATAATGTAATGTACTTTACATTATGCTAATAATAAAGCCAAAAAGACATTATTATAGGCTTTTTACAACTTATTATGTTGTTAGCGTCTCTGTAGGGAGATTTTTACAAATTTCTGCTACCCAAAGATATTATTAATAAATAATCATTTGTAAAGAGAGAAAGCTATTTTTATTAAGTACTTTTATTATTCTTAAAGTGCTTATCCATGCTAAGGATAGAAACATATATAAAGAAAAAAAAGGAATAATATATATATATATATATATATATATATATATATATATATATATATATATATATATATATATATATATATATATATATATATATATATATATATATATATATATATATATATATATATATATATATATATATATATATATATATATATATATTGTACCATACAAGTAGAATTGTCCTCTCTGTACCTATACAGTGCATTATACGGACTTATCTTATGATTGTAGATATTCCAGTGACGAAATATTTTTTTTTGTTTAGCATTTGTTGTCGGTATCGAATAATCATAATTTCTAAAATTTCAGCTTATATATATATATATATATATATATATATATATATATATATATATATATATATATATATATATATATATATATATATATATACATATATATATATATATATATATATATATATATATATATATATATATATATATATATATACATATATATATATATATATATATATATATATATATATATATATATATATATATATATATATATATTATGTGATAGCCAGAAAGCTGAAAAAAAAAGCACATAATATATATATATATATATATATATATATATATATATATATATATATATATATATATATATATATATATATATATATATATATATATATATATATTTATAAGCTGAAATTTTAGAAATTATGATTATTCGATACCGACAACAAATGCTAAACAAAAAAAAATATTTCGTCACCGGAATATCTACAATCATAAGATAAGTCCGTATAATGCACTGTATAGGTACAGAGAGGACAATTCTACTTGTATGGTAAAATCACAATCTACAATTTTTCTATTATAATATTAATATGAAAATCTTCCAAATATACGTACTTACAAGTTAATGTCACAATTCAATTGAAAATATTTAATTGAATTGTAACAATAACTTAATTACTAAAACTTACTTTATTCGAACTTACTTTATTGAAATTTTTACTTTTACGTTTTAGACTTTTACAAGCACTTCTGAATCGTCGAAGGAACATGTCGCTAGCACTGGTTCGGGAGGCAGTTCAGCTGAGAGCCAGCAAGAAACTCAATAGTTGCTCTTTTCAATATTAATTTTAATTAATTCTGGCAAATATTTAGTTTACTTGATAATGTAGGTACAGTCAATTATTCCTTGGAGAAGTATGTACCTTGTAGTTAAATAAGAAAGGTCTGAGCGAAGTTAATTTCAACATTATATGGTAATTATTTGTACGTTTGGGCCATGTTGCGTTATATTTCGGATATTTAATATCTTTTTATAGAACTTTAAATTTAAATTTTGATATTCTCGTTATCAGATGAGTGATAAGACGGTATATGAATAAATGAGTATAATATTAAATACATGCAATCTGTGTTTGAGTATTAAATATTAAATAAGGATCATCTTGATTATTGGAGACTCTTTATATAATTATCGCAAAATCGCAACTAAACGTCTCTGAAATCAGCATTTCACTGTATATTGTTTATATATATATATATATATATATATATATATATATATATATATATATATATATATATATATATATATATATATATATATATATATATATATATATATATATATATATATATATATATATATATATATATATATATATATATATATATATATCTTCTTCTTCCACTTTGCATCATCCCGGCCTATTGCCAGGGTCTGCTTTCCTACTTAGTCTACTCCACTTTGCACGGTCTTGAGCATCCTCAGTGGTTAGTCCATTGGCTCTCATGTCGTGCGTCACGACGTCCAGCCATCGCTTCCTTGGGCGTCCGGGGGGTCTTACTCCAGGGACAGACATATCAAGGCATTTTCTTCCGACGTAGTTCTTAGGCCGGCGCAAAACGTGGCCATACCATCTCAGACGACGCTCTTGTAGCTTATCCGCTACGTCACGGACCCCAAGACTACCTCGAATGAATGTGTTGCGTATGCGGTCAGCCCGAGTAACGCCACACATCCACCTCAGCATCTTCATCTCCGTTACGTGAAGCTGGAGGGCGTGCGGCCTGAGTGTGCCGAGATAACGCTGGCCAACATTCGCTGCCGTAAAGAAGAACTGGTCGGATCATGCTCTTGTATATCAGCCCCTTGAGTTTGGGCGGTATTCTGCGATCGCAGACCACACCAGTGACCTCCCGCCATTAGGCCCAAGCAGCGCTAACCCGGGCGTGGACATCGTAGTCGATGCCTCCGGACTCGTGCATAATGGATCCAAGGTACCTGAACTTCTCCGACTTAACGGCTGGCTCAGGCCCGATGTGGATGGTGCTCGAGTCTGGGTTCCCGCAAGCCATGTACTCGGTCTTTGACACATTCAGTTTAAGACCACCGTTCTCAAGCGCACCCTTCCAGGCATTCACTTTACGCTCCAGCATCAGTCGGTTCTCGTCAATGAGTACTATGTCATCGGCATACATCATCAGCCATGGAGGCTGGTCCTGGATGTGAGCCGTGACAGTATCTAGCACTACATTAAACAAAAGTGGACTAAGAGCTGAGCCTTGGTGAACCCCTACTGTAATTGGGAAGGGTTTGGTATCGCCAACAGCGGTCCTAACTGTAGAAATAGAGTCGTTGTACATGTCTCTGATCATAGCAACATAGGATTCAGGGATCCCTTTGGATCGCAGTGCCCACCAGATACACTGACATGGCACACAGTCAAAGGCCTTCTGCAGGTCTAAGAATGCCACATGCAGAGCTCTCCTCTTTTCCCTGTGTGACTCCATCAAAATTCTGAGGGCAAAAATGGCGTCCGTAGTGCCTGATCCTGGCTGAAATCCATATTGACACTCAGAGACAGTACACTCTCGGCGGAGCCTGAGGGCAATCACGCGCTCGAAGAGCTTCATGGTGTGAAGTGTGTGTCATAATCTTAATGCCCCTATAACTACCGCAATCTTGAACACTGCCAATCCGGTCAATAGGCAATCTATTTGGGTTGAATGGAGTCCACTCGCATACGTAATAAGATGCTGCGGACTCTTTTGGAAGAACGTATTCACGATAGCCAGATCAGATGCAATACAGGTTCTTAGAATATTTTCGCCCTCTATATTGCGGCGACCGTGACCAAAACCACCGTGGACACGTTCATACGTATCCGCAGCCTTACCCACGTGACCGTTAAGGTCTCCTCCAACTATGATCACCTCGGTAGATGGTATAGCGAGTAGAACGTCTTCATATTGCTCCCAGAATGACTCCTTTTCGGCCCCGCTACAACCAGCCTGGGGAGCGTAAGCACTGATTAAGTTGGCGATAGCCCCCTCAACCAGTACCTTCACCCGCATCAGGCGGTCGCTGCGTCGGTCAACTTCGAGGAGACCATTCCGTAGCTCTTCAGATAAAACTACTGCTACACCAGTTTTACCGGAAGGAGACCCAGTGTATATGAGCTGGTAACCCTGTCCGATGATACGGGACTTATTGCCCTTCCAGCGGGTTTCCTGAAGGAAAGCACACTGGACCCGACGCCTCATGAGTACATCTGTTAGTTCCCTGCATCGTCCGGTTAGAGAGCCAATATTCCACGTTGCAAAGCGGAGTTTCCTTCTGGGTACTTTCTTCTTTAGCCGTGTCCGTACTTGACACGGTAGCCCTTGCCCATTTAACACAGGTGTAGGGCGATGTGCCTGCGCGTCGTTTAGCGGCGACGCCCTAGCAGTACCCAGCAACATCTTTTTTCTTTTCATATGAGTGGTAGGTGGCGGCTTTTTTATGGAGCGATTGCCATCTGACCTCCAAAACCCATTTTTGTGGAAAAAGCCAAGGATGAGAGGGGAAAAGATTAGTAGAAAAAGGGGGGGGGGTAAGGACACCACTTTCATGGATTGGGAAGGAGTATGACAGAGGTGGCTCGAGGATCCGGGGTCGCGTACCCGTGTGCCCAGTACCAATATCGGACAGATATTTGGCCAGACACCCTCTGGATATAATATATATATATATATATATATATATATATATATATATATATATATATATATATATATATATATATATATATATATATATATATATATATATATATATATATATATATATATATATATATATATATATATATATATATATATATATATATATATATATATATATATATATATATATATATATATATATATATATATATATATATATATATATATATATATATATATATATAAATGTTAAAAAAATTGGAATGGAATCTAATTTTCCTAGCTTCCTTCTTAACGATTATCAAGTATTTAAGAAAAACAAATAAAAAGCAAGGCTGGCGGGTGACAGCCTGCCCACCCTGCCTTACGGGAAAGACAGTGTAAAACACTCAGTGTAAAAAATATGTACACGTAGCCTATGTATAAGAAATTGTAAGTAAATCTTAGTAATCAAGAGACTGGTTGACTGAATGTAGGTTAAAATCATACTTACAGCAAATTATAAATTCCTATTAAGTTAAAAGCCGGATGGAAAGCTCAATGTTGTGATTTTGTAGAAAAACGTGAATTACTTAAGCATAGCGAGTAGAAAATGATTAAGTATGATTAAAATTGCTTTCAAATGCACAAGATAGTTAAGATAGTTAACAAGCTTCGTCATAGTGGCACAGCGTATGTACCTGTAGACACAATGATCGTGGGTTCGATTCCCACTCTGGAAATATATTTCCATTTTCATGTTCTGGTAATTTAAATCTGGTAAATGGTGCAATTTTTTATTTTATTATAATCGTCAGTTATTGAATAATATAGTATGACAGGAGTATATAATCTAGACACTGACTGTACCTTCCAAACAAAGAGAAGTATGGGGTGAAGGAATACATATCAGATATGAAGAATGAATAAAGTATCGAAGTCAGTTGTGTGTGAGCATACAGTGGAAAACCACACAACAGCCACATTTACTAGCTAGCGAAAACAGACATATCTCTAGAATTATCTGCGAGGCTTTTGAAATACAAAAACTTTCCCACCTGATTCACCCCATCAACTCATAAAATTTTTAAGTCTCAAACCCACCACGCCAGAGGGCAGGATACAGTTAGCTCATTCTGCAGGAATTATATCAACTGACAGACGAATGCCACCTCAGTCTACTCGCGACCACGGACCGCAAAAATCAAATTTAATATAGTTTGGAAAGGCCTTCCTCGGGGCTCAGTCCTAAGTCCTCTGTTGTATAACATCTACATGATTTCGAATGTAGCATCCTTCAAATCCTCAAATTCTGTAGAGGACATAACTTTTCACTTATATACCGCTTAACACTATCTTAAACAGTAGTTGTCTAATCATGGATTGGCATTATCTATAGCAAAGTGTCAAGTATACTAAAAAGAGGAGTTCTCCAAAATTTCATATTTTGTATGAGAATAGTCCCATTCAGGCAACGTGTTAAATTTCTAACGTAACGTAAAGTGTTAAATTTCGTGGCATGGCACTCGATAAGCGACTGAACGGAACTTCTCTCGCTGAATATCCCAGCAAAAAATGTGAAAAAGGCATAAATGCTTTAAGAGTTGTGTCTGGTGAGTGGTGGGATGCACACCCGTATACTCAAAAACTTTTGTAATGCGCCCTTATCCGTAGTCATATTGATTACGCTTTATTTGTTCTGGATAACTTTATTAAAGTAGCCACAGAAAAATTTACAAAATTCTGTACAAATGTTTGCGCATTATCCTAAGGGCAATGAAGTTTACTCCTATCAATGCAATCCAGGTGAAGTGTGTTAATGCTATCCTATCCGCAGACAATTACTTGCAGACCCATTTGTGGGTAAAATGTTACAGCTCTCATTCCAGCCTCTATGGTCTAAACTAACTTTGTTAGTTGACCTAATACCCCAAGACTAACTTTACGTTTATTTAAATGTCCTTCCGAGTCTTCCGAGTCTTCAGTGTTTACAGGTGAGGCTGTTGCTTTATTAGAAGCAATCCTGTGCACATTGTCCCACAATGTTAAACAGACAGTTTATATAGATAGTATATATTTACTGACTCACTAAGCAGCTTAATGGCTATAAAGGGTAATCCGTTTCAAAGTAAATTAGGTTCTTCAATTGTTTTAAGGATTCGTAAAGAACGATACTCATGTCATCTAAAGGGTTTGGATTTTGCTCTGGTATGGATTCCTAGGCACTCAAGAATTAATGGGAATGAATCTGCAGACTGCTGCGGAGGATCTGTTTCCCCTTGCATGTACTCACTTGGATAAGTCTTGTTCCAAATTCTGGGGTTATTATTTATTTTAGTAACGAATATTGTTGATATATTATACAATAATAAAATATATTATATATTATATACTAGTAAATATATTCCTTCGATTGGGAATCGATCCCATAACCATCACGCTTACATAAGCTTTTTAGCTTCAAGCTGTACCAATTAGCAGGGTAGGCAGGGTGAACCGTAACTAGAAGGAACTGTTCCCAGCTTTGCACTTTTCGAGGCATTGCATATTGAGTGGCGCAACTCAATGTCGCGCTTTTTACCTTGTTGCCAGATTGAAGAAAATGAAAATAAATAATTTTCCCCGAGTGGGAATCAAACCCAAACCATTGCATTTAGAGGCAAGCGTAATGCTACCTACACACTGAAAAAGGTACTCTAAAAAATTTAGTGTAACAAACATTTATATAGCCCGATACTGTTATTAGGCTTTAGTATATATACTAAATAATTGTAACTTGAATCATAAGTAAAATGAGCTAAGTAAAAAGTTGTGACTTAAATGTGTCAAACTAGTTAAAAGACGATTGTGACATTTTACTTAATCGTGATGCCAGTATAAGTTTCTCTGTTGCCTAAAACATATTTGTTGGAGCCAGCTGTATATATTTCTTGTGAAGAAACTATTTATATTATCAACTGATTTTTAATATATATATATAAAATTATGTAATATATATTCTAAATAGAATTATTGTCTAATGACTGGTTCTGGGTTCGATATCCACTTGCGAAAGGAATTGTTCTCATTTTCCTGTGGTTGAGATGCGTTGAGTTCCGCCGCTCAACCCACAATGTAAAAAGTAAAAAGCGGAGTACAGAGTGTCTTGATCGGGTCCTCTTTGCCTACTGCAGAAGATGATGAAAGATGGTGAGGAAGTGAAGAGAAGATAGTGAAGATGGTGAAGATGGTGAAAATTTCATTCGTTGTACTATATTAAATATTGCTTTTATTATTATTTATGTGCGTGGATGTAATTATTTACATTTATATTTATCGTTTCACATATTGATTAGCAATTTAGATTTTAATTTAAGATTAAACAATACGATCACACATAAACACACACACACACACACACATACACTTGATCAGTATATATAATGTTTTTTTTTCGCCAAAGGATACGTGGATACAACGTGGCTAAACACCGGCTATATTCGAGCATTCAGGTCATTGACACGAAGAAGAAGAATATAATTATATATTATTTGATGCATTTTCACTCTAAATAGTATTTTGTCACGAAACGTTATGCATATTTATTAAACAAGTTTAAAAATTTCCTTCGACCTTGAGCTCGTGTCGGGAGCTTTGAGGTTTCGACCTTTTTTCTAATGTCCTTTATATTGCTGTTTTTATCTGTACAGTTTAATTTGACATTATACAATTTTATATCTCTCTTCAATATAAAATGATAAGTTCAACTCGATATCTCGTGCAATCAAATAACGATTTCCAAAAAAAAAATTAATACTCTAGTTTTTATCTTACAAATTCCCTTATTTATTTCGAATTTGTACCGAAAATTTAGTAATGGTTGGCTACTTTAACTAATTTATTATCTCGATAGATTTTTAATATTATCAAGTGATTTAAGTAATAAGTGGTTGGTAGAGAGACTTTAGTATCAAGACTCTTCGTTCCCCGCTTTTTACTTTAATTTGAGACGTTGCGTGTTGAGATGTCGCCGTGTTTTGTCTTGTCAGTGAATGGGAATGTATCCCAAAATCATATTTGAAGTTTGAATTACCAATGAATCTCTACAATTTGCTACTATAACTAGAGTAAATTATTTTTTTAACTCATTATCATTCATCACTTTCTGTCGGAATTCAATACTTGCACGTTGAGTGGCTGAGCTTAACGCAGCACGTTTGTATTATTAAAGAAAATTTTAAAATTTATATATTATTACATTTGAAACTTTATTATATTCAAAATTTATCACAAATTTAATATTGAATAATAATTATATACATGAAATTCTAAAAACATTGTTTCATTTGCATAAACTACTGTAAACATACGTTACTTAAAATTGGTAGGCGGATCGCGTATTAGTAATTAGTTATCGATTACAAACTAAAATTATAGCTATTATCTCGACGTTTACTTATATTTTAGTAGGAACAAAAGCTATAAATGAAAACTTTTAATTAGCCATTTTAATGGAATAGTTCCTTATAGCGAGTATATTAAAGCTTAAAAGCTTAATGATTCTAAGTAATATTTTATATTTTTATTTTCTAAATCTAAAAAGTAGCTGATGGAGCTACACGCGTCATTTCAATCTCTACTTCGCGGAATAAAAGTCATAACGTGTGCCAAAATCCAATGTCATGCTTCGTACGTACTACATAAGTACAAGTATCGATCGAAATTTATCTCAACTACCATCCAGTAGGATTGAAAACGTTACATCTGTGCCACAACACAGTAATATTTTATGTTATCGCTACGTGATGTAGTAGTGTATTTCGTTGAAGTCTTTTGTATGGCGATTGTAGATTATGACATCGGTAAGCCTTTAATAATTATATAATACTCTTATTCAAGCTTATGTAATGGATAGTTAAACCAAAATCAGAAATAATTGGTGTTATTATTTTGTCATTTATATTATGAAAATATTAATGATATTAGAAAAATTACTATACTAGTAGAGATTTATAAAATGTATAAAAAATCAAGCGCAAACAATAATAAAAAAAATGTCGAAATCTCGACTCGATATGCTTTATCTTTTATCATTACCTTATCCAAGGATCAAGTAGAAACGTCCCTATCCAGGGAGTCGAAATTGGCGCTCAAAACGGTATGCGAGCGCAACCTGTTCCGCGGGGGGTCCGGACCCCCCTACCTGCCCCCTCCCCCCTCATCCTCACGCCCCTGGTACAGCGTCAGTGCCTCCGACCGCTTGGCCAACACCGGCCGTTCGTTCACACAGTGAAAACTATTATAACAAAGTTCATACGTGATTTTTGTTGTGTTCTCGGATTGCAGTGTTGTGTGTGTACGAATGTGTGTTTAAAAGAATTATGGTGATCTGTGCTATGGATTCTGGAGGTTGGTTCTTTCAGTTTATAGAATGTGTGTGCTTAAAACCTTTAACGTCTTTAACGCTGTGTATATATAATACTAGTTTTAAGTTTCAAATGTCCCAAGAACTTAGTTTCATATGAAAAACATGTCTACAATGTAAAATGCTCCTAGAAATTATTCGCTCTACATTTCTTGAACTTAATGCGGAGACGCTTTAAAAAACATAATTACAGTAACATAAGACCTTTATTTTTATTTAAGTTCATCCCATTAGAAGAAAAAGTTAATTTGCATAACGTTCATGAAAAAACTCTACTTTATGTGGTTGTTCAGTGTTTTCGTCTCTATCTCTTATTAAAAGTAAACTATTACCTATATTGATGTATTCAAAATTAACTGAAACATATAAAAATATCGAGAAATCTACTTAAAAATTTGAAATTCTGTTCATCCGTCTCAAATTGATTACTAAAAAAAGTTTTATCGTCCGCGTGGTCCACGGGACCGAGATAAATTATACGAAATCGTTAAAAACAGGATATTTAAGAACTAGCAATGTGTGTTAAGCGTTTTATATTCTGTTAACTGACCTGCATCCATTTAGATAAATATTAGTAATTAGATAGGGTTGGTGTAATATTTTCAAGGGAAATGTTAAATTTCGCAAAATTTTATACTAAGCATACAATTAAAAATTTGAAAATTTCAATTAATTTGGCATTTGAAGTGGCCGTCTCAAATGAGCGCAAATCTAAGTGCTCAATTTCAATAACATTACAGAATTAATGTACAGTATCTGCATGTAATTCTAAATTCAATTATTCAAAATATAGCTTATAAATGTAGAATATAATTTTAATACATAATATGTTATTTCAAAAAAGTCCAATCACATACAAAAGGAATAAAAAAATAAAACCTAAGGTAAAATTAAAACAAATATATTACAAATACAAGCAAATTATTAATCTCTAACGGGTGACTCTACACCATTCATGTTATCATCTTATATACATTAATCAATAGAGCTACCAAAGTATCAAATACACTTAAAAATTAAAATGTATATCACAGAATTTTAAATATTAAGAAGCTAATTTATCACATCCAAAAATGGAAAACATGTATATTAATAACATTCATTGAGCCTATTTGTTATAAAATGAATTAAAATATAAACTTTTTTTCATTTTACACGCATCTTGCAGATTATAGTGAGAGAACAAGCTAGGGTTTTGTCATGTCATTCGTTGGCTACCATTGGTATTATAAAATTGCTTGATTTATTCACAATGTAAAGATATATATATATATATATATATATATATATATATATATATATATATATATATATATATATATATATATATATATATATATATATATATATATATATATATATATATATATATATATATATATATATAACCACAATTGGTATAGCAAGACCAAGAGAAGATAATAATAAAAAATATAGTAATGTGCTTGAAACTTAAAACTACCTGCTGCCTTTACCATGGCGGCAATGCGATCAATATTACTTATTTTCTATATTTAAAAAGCGGCTATATTTCATTTGTAATACATATAAGGTATAAGCAAGTGACCATAATGAAGTGAATAAAAGAATTTGATTATGAACAATAATATAATTTAAGTATAGTCAAGTTGGAAATTTCTATAAATAGACTATTTTAAGTGAATCAAATGTGTTTAAGCAAATGTGTTAACTTACAAGAGATGCTGACCATGTGTTCATAGAGTATATATTAGTAATAAAAAAAATAACCAACATATAACATATAAGAAGATATATAAAATGTACTTTTTTTAATATGACCTTTTTTCCGCACATCGCGGGGTAAGGTAGCGACGAAGGTAACCTAGTATTAAGGAATTACATATATATATATATATATATATATATATATATATATATATATATATATATATATATATATATATATATATATATATATATATATATATATTCATATATATGGAGTGATGTAATTATTGCCGCGTTTTGTCTTTTTACTATAGCGAGGAAATAAAAATAATACTTTTCCCCGAGTTAGGATTAAGCTCACAACCATTGCGTTTATATTCAGTCTCTACCACTGCGCTATGACGTCATCAAATAAATATCAAAAATGTATGAATTGTAGACACCATACCACTTATATATGAGACACTTGTGATAGATAACAGGTTGCCTATCAGCTATATAACTGTATTATTTAATTACGTAGCTTTCTCAGGCTGTTCTTGTTTTTATATTCAACATTGATCCCATCTTATCTTAGATTCTAAGTTCAGTTCTTGCAAACATTATTGGTTATGAGCGGATATCATGCCATTAAAATTTACTATAAATTGGCCGTATATATGTTTTTTTTATGTATATATAAAAGTAATTCTAGTGATTACTAGAGACTAGAATAGAGCTTAAAGTTTATGGCAAAGTTATAAATGAGTAACAGTCATAATTTTTGTTAATGAAATGTTTGCTTTCCTATGATATGAAATAACTAAAGAATGTAAAAAAATTATGTTGCAAGTAATTATCTATTACCAACAACATTTTATATATAAAAGGCAGAATTATTAATTATTAATATATTTTTTTACTCTACTCCACTTTATAGTAAAAAAATAATAAAATAGGGAATTTAATAAACGATTTATATTTATGAAAATGGTCCACACATTGGCTTAACTTGATTCTAACAAATTATGAAAATTTGGTATACATGAAGACGTTGAAGTTAATAGACGAGGTGAACGCGGTATGCCAGGACCGTAGCATTTGGTATTCCGTTCTGTTCAGCTACTCTTAGTGACAAACCTCAAGAATTTCTACAAAATAAATAAAATAATATAAAAAATACGACAATCCATCAATTTTTTATTGATAAATAATTTTGTTTACTTGCTTCTGAATATATAACATTTAATATGTATATTATACTATTGTATCAAATATTAAAAATTCACTTAATTATACGCCTGGAAAAGGTTGACAGATTAATGAGATGATACAGTCTATGGAACAGATTGAAATGTTGAAAACGATACTTTTATATTAATTAATATATTTCACTAATTAATTTAATGCTATTAATGTAGAGTCTCGAGAATAATATTATATATTAATATGTATTATAACGACTCTACATTGTAAGATTACTTATAGATTGTGTGTAAGTAAATACAAATATTATAAAATTTAATAAACAGCTAACCTTAAGTAGATTTAGATT